>PTEX01000304.1:474133-489133 GCA_003342815.1 Eudromia elegans | reverse complement strand
CCTTGTCTGTAAGCAGCAGTTGTATTCCCCCTTTGCTTCGGTAGTCTAAGTAAGAGGAACTGTTGGCATTTTCATCCCGTAATCATAGAATCATTATGGTTGGAAAAGACCTTCGAGATCATCAAGTCCAACTGTAAACCCATCACCACCCTGCCTGCTAAACCATGTCCCTGAGCGCCTCATCTACGTGTCTCCTCAACACTGCTAGGGACATTCTCCTCTCGTTGTACTAGTCCTTTATTGCACCATTTTCAGTTCTTCTGGAAGCAGCGGCTTTTCAGAATCATAGTTGTGATTTGAGATTTAAGATCAATGGGACTTTTGTTTCAAATTCCCATTCAGAGAGCTTTTAAGAACATATGTGCTTATAGCATTGAGCATCTTCAAGTCGGAGTCTGTTATTCAACTACAAAACAACAACTCTGATGCTTCCAAGAACCTGTACTAACATTTATCATCACAGGAGGGAAGCTTAAGAGCCATTCCAGCAGCAGATAACATGAGTAACAAGAGTAGCTGAGACRCCATTGTTACCATGCCAGTCAAATAAGAGACCCTCTGACAATGATGTTGCCGAGGAACATGCGTTTTGCACCATGGAGCCATTCTTCCATCCGTTGTCTGAATTCTCCTGCAGTCATTCCAGGCCTATTTGGGCTCTCCAATGGATTAGGAGGCAGCTGATACCCCTGTGGGCGTCTCAGTGCTCTCGCAAAGTTGTGCCTTGGTACAGTCCTTGTTCAGCACTCCCACAACGGAGAAAGGAGCGTGCTCTGGTTTATACAGGGACCAGAGTATTTCTCTTGGAGCCAGAGCAATTAAAAGACAGTGATACCAGTATGGAGATGACTGAAGTCTTGCAAGGGCTGAGAGTCCCCAAAACTGTTGTGTGTCATAAAACGGTGCAAACTTCCTTTGCTTTCTCTGTGGATCTTCTTCAGAACACGTCTTTTAAAAGAAGACCTCAGCATCCCTTTTCACTGTCTGCAAGACATTTATTGCTTCATGAACAAACTCCATCGTGTGCAGCGAACAAGGAACTAGCACACCACATATGTAAGTCATTTACGAAGACAGGAACGATGAACTGCGCACACAATACAGTTGCCATTAGGCCTGTCAATCCTAATTAAAAAGAATACTTATCAATGAAAATTATTTATAAAAAGAAATCCCAATGACCCTAAATCAAATTATTTGTGAATGGTCTTTAGTCTCCCGGAGCAGTCAAAACTCCTGTGTTGGTCATTGGATGTCATCCAAGCTGCACAGTGAATGAAGGACGTGTCTGCCAATTTTTTTTTTTTTTTTTTACCCTCACCCAGTTTGGCACTGGACTGCCAAAGTCATTTTTCTAAATATCTTTCAGAACATCAAGCGACTGAGAAATAACAATGGAAAAGTTTGGTCGCGTTTTAACTACAGCCCTCCAGTTGTAACCGCTTCTCTCAGAAGAGCCCCCGGGTGCCCTTGATGATCCCGCTCAGGTGACTGCTGCGCTGGGGTCCTGTTGGAGGGCAGCGTTTGCCTCGTGTGCCTGCTGCGGGGACACTGCCCTCGGTGACACCCTGCAAGGGAATGGGGCTTCCAGGCGCCCCAGTGGGGGTTACCTCTGGGTCACGGATGGTCCCTGGGTACAGGGTTTGTGTCTAGCCAGCGAGCTGAGGTTCTGAAATCCTGAGGCTGGGTCTGTGATTCCTTGTCCACAACTGCAGCTCCCACGACGAGTTACAAAATTCTCTCTGTTGCTCTCTTGTCAAAAAGAGGGCGAATAAAGAAGAGGTGGAGTGGTGACTGCACMGTGCGAGAATGCATTCTTACTTGTTGTTTCTGCAAAGATAAAGTGCTGTCTCTTTTAAGCACCACGTGAAGTCCTATCCGAGTGAATTAGTGAATTAAGTTTGGGATTGTTTTCGTGATGGCTTGTTCCAATTACGCAGCATGCTTTTTCTTCTCCCCCAGCTGGCACATAAGTCCCTGTTGCCGTTTTCTCAGCAAGCTATCTTCCAGCTCCTCGTCTCTTTCTCTTCTGACCTTGGAGGACTCTCTGGTGTCATCACCTGTGGAGATGCAGGACCTTTGCCAGTCCTTGGTCCACAAACAAGTTAGAGGGAGGCACGGGTCCCCAGAGTCTCAGATAATGCAGTGGTGACAATCAAAGAGCTGGCTGTGCTTCTGTTGAAAACTGACAGCAAATGGACATCAAATTCCAGTATTCCTGTTTTTTGGTGGCTTAGATTTATGAAAMCAGTGCTCACTGTTCCTTGCCTCCTAAGGAGGAGGATAAAGTAAAGCCCATGTGTCACATACGGTTGTTAGCAAAGGTTGTGCCGCTCTTCAATGTGATTGTGCTGTTGTCTAATAGCAGGACACATCTGCTGGGAAAGGGCTCAGTCCCTAGGGGGGCCCAGGAGCAAAGGCCGATGGACTCCCGGCTCCGCCTCTTGGTGTCCAATGCTTTTGTTAGGATGGAGCACTCGCATGCTGTCCTCTCCAAGGCTCCTCTTCTCATCCTGCCTTGCCGAGGTGTGCAGAATCAAGGTCGACTGTGCTGATCAAGTCCAGCTGGGTCTGTGGCGAGCTGGGGACATGTAGGGGTCGGTGAGCTGTGGTTCTGGCTCCTCAGGCAGCTTTTGAGAATGCACTGTGAAAAAACGCTTCCAGGTATGGGCTGCAGCTCYTCTCCAGCCCAGGCAGTCAGGCCTACGCAGCAGGAATGCACCATGTTCCTGTAGAAAAACATCCTGTTTATCCTACCATTAATTTGCAGTCTCCAAAAGCTGCTGGATGACACCTTATAGCGTCACTAACATGTTGGTGAGCAATCCAGGCCTTGCACTCCTTGGCACACAAGGAGTGTGGACTTTGCTTTAGAGATCTCTACGTGTTTGAGTGGACCTCAATTYTGAGTGGACCTCAGTCCAGACAAACTGCTCTGCTTCCTCCAGACTAGGAAGATGTTTCTGGTCTTCCATAACACCTAGTTTCTGAGGTTAAGACTCCAGCCCCTCACTGTAAACTCTTTGCAACCTTCTGCAGGCTGATGACTTTTTGTCACTGTTTAAAACTTTGTTTCCGTAACAAGAATGTGAGTATGTCAACAAGGGAGGTCCCAGGTGACTGGAGACWTGCCAATGTGACGCCCATCTACAAGAAGAGTCAGATGGAGAATCCAGGGAACTACAGGCCTGACCAACTGACCTTGATATTGGGAAAAGTTATGGAGCGGGTTGTCTTGAGGGTGATCACACCGCATGCGCATTTCAACCAGATCAGGCCCAGCCAACAGGTTCATGAAGGGCAGGTCCTGCTGAGCAACCTGAGCTCCTTCTACAACCTGGTGACCCGCCTGCTAGATGAGGGCAAGGCTGTGGACGTGGTCTCCTTAGACTTCAGTAAGGCCTCTGACACAGTGTCCCACTGCCTCCTCCTGGAGGAGCTGGCAGCTCATGGCTTAGACAGGTGGACTCGTCGGTGGGTGAAAAACTGGCTGAATGGCCGAGTCCAGAGAGTGGTGGTGAATGGAGTTAAATCCAGCTGATGACCAGTCGTGAACGGTGTTCCCCAGGGGTCAGTGCCAGTCCTCTAATGATGATCTGGATGAGGGGATTGAGGGCACCCTCAGCAACTTTGCAGAWGACACCAAGCTGGGAGGAAGAGTTGATCTACTTGAGGGTAGAAAGGCTCTGCAGAGGGATCTGGACAGGCTGGATCAATGGGCTCAGGCCAATTGTATGAGGTTCAAGACGGCCAAGTGCTGGTCACAACACGACAGGCTTGGGGCAGTGGCTGGAGAGCTGCGTGGCAGAAAAGCATCTGGGGGTGTTGGCCGACAGGCGGCTGGACAGGAGCCAGCAGAGTGCCCAGGTGACCAGGAAGGACAACGGCCTCCTGGCTGGTGTTGGGATCAGTGCAGCCAGCAGGAGCAGGGAGGCGACTGTCCCTCTGCACTCGGCACCTGGAATCCTGTGTTCAGTTCTGGGCCCCTCRCTACGGGAAGGACACTGAGGTGCTGGAGCGTGTCCAAAGAAGGGCAGCGAAGCTGGTGAAGGGGCTGGAGCWCAGAGGTGATGAGGAGCTGGGGCTGTTCAGTCTGGAGAGCAGGAGACTCRGGAGAGACCTTATTGCTCTGTACAACTGCCTGAGAGGAGGTCGTAGTGAGGCAGGTGTCSATCTCTTCTCCAGAATAAACTATTCATATGACAAGRGGAAATATCCTCGAGTTGTGCCGAGGAGGTTCACATTGGATATTAAGAAGAATTTCTATACAGAAGGAGTGGGTGAAGCATTGGAACAGGCTGCCCAGGGGAGCTGTGAAGTCACTGTCCCTGGCAGTGTTCAGGTGTGACGATGAGGTGCTCAGGGACATAGTTTAGCAGGCAGGGTATTGAGGGGCTTACAGTTGAWCTTGATGATCTCAAAGGCCTTTTCCCACCATAATGATGCCATGATTCTATGTCAGGAGTTCCTGAGGCTTGGACTAGATATGTTACCGTTGTTTTAAATATCCTTGGCACATTCCTAAGTCCAAATGGCATTCTGCAGTGTTCAGACAACCTGCTGAGAGCTTCCCAAATCCTTCATCTCAGTTGGAAAATTTCTCACCGCTTTAAACAGATGCTACCCAGACACCAGTCAAAGCTGCTTGCATCTTGGGTTTCTTTCGTCCYGTTTTTCTCTGCAATTTGGCAAAACTTAGGTAATTAACTTGAAGYGTGTGTAGAAGTTTCCGGAAGTCAATGCCTGCCCTCAAGTCCCTGTTCTGTTACTAGAGCAGGGCAAGTAGGGATGTCAAGATTGCATAGTTTGTTTCATGCAGGCGGGCTGCAAGTGAGCTTGTCTTTCAGCCTCCTGCCATGCGAGGTGAGTTTGTTGGAAATCTCTGTGGAGACATCTCCTTGGCTTAACCATGGTCTGCTTTTGATGAGCATCGCCTTCACCACTCTTTAACTGCTTGCTGCCAGGCTGTCAGATGAGTTGTTTGAATCCTTTCCTTTCTTTGCCCCATGTGCATGGTTCTGTTAATGCAAACAATAGCTTTAATTGCTAAAATCACGCCTTAGGGCTCTTCATCTCTGAGCTTGCTGGAGGCTTTGACACATCTTGCACTAGCAGGGCCGACATGGGCCCGCTGCAGCTCCTGTTCTGAGTGACTGTGATTCATCATGGCCAGGGAAGCAGGAAGCTTTGCCCCCTCTGACCTGCTGCAGCCAGCCTCCCCGCTGTGCTCTCCACATCCATCAGGAACATTGAAACGTTGCCAGGTTTTTCCTGTTGAACCCTTGTGGCTCTTCTAATAAATATTCCAGGTGGTGTCACTGCCGTGATGCTTCGTGGGTTTCCTCATGAGCGCTCTCCAGCCATGTCACCTTCTCCCAAGCTGTGCGATGTTTCCCATTTAATATTCCTCTGAAAAACTGCCTCTCGCA
The DNA here is from genome assembly GCA_003342815.1 of Eudromia elegans. NCBI lineage: Eukaryota > Metazoa > Chordata > Aves > Tinamiformes > Tinamidae > Eudromia > Eudromia elegans. The sequence goes on along the minus strand of PTEX01000304.1, from coordinate 483,704 downwards.
GCTCCTAGAGGATGTGTTTCCAACTGGATGCAGCACTGGAGCTGGTAGAGAAATAAAAGTGAAAGCCCTTGAAGGTTCAAAGCAAAGTCCTTTTACTGCAGTGTCCTCCAAAGCAAAGTCCCTTTACTGCAATGTCCCCCACTTCCGATCCCTCATAGCTTTTCAAAGGCACCCTTGTACTCAGAGCAAATGCAGAAGAGAACTGTGAATAAAGACCATCATCTGGGGCCTCAGTGTTGGTGTCACCATCCAGAAAGGGCTGCTGGAGACTTACCTTCTCAGCAGCCTGTTTATCTCTCATGCAGAACATTCTGCTTTACCATGACCAGCCAGAGTACTCCCTTAGAGCAATCAGGGATTATTAGAGTAGTGCAGGAAAATAGAGCTGGGATGTGACTATAAGGAGAGCCCTGTCTGCCTTGATCATCTCTGCATGTGTCCTTGGGTCCCTGTAGAACGGGCAGAGGTGAAGAGGAGGCTGGTGGAGTTTGTGACTGCCCCCCACCTAGGGCCAAAGAATCCTCAAGGACTTGCAAGGCTGAGCAGGGTTCCTTGCCAGAGTGATGGGATAGCTTCTTGGACATGGGAGTAAGTGATATTTTCATGATTCCTTTTCACATGTATTAATTCTTTTCCTTTTAAGTCTCCCTTTATAGATAGAAGATAGAACATAGTTTCCTGGTCTTCTTTTGGGAATGGCTGCAGGGAATATCCTTGTTTAGGCCATAGTCTGGAAGCGAGCCAGACATTCAGAAGCTTTCCCCTAGCATGGTCGTGGTCTGGCCTCCAGCACCAGCAAGCATCTGAGGCATCCGATCAACCTGGAGATTCTCTGGGGAGATTCCCAGACGGAAACGGTTACGATGCTGAGCTGGGAGCCCAATTCCTTGTGCCAGAGGACAGAGACGGACCGGTTTCATGTCACCTTGGAGGAGACATCATTGCTTTGGGAATGTGGGGTGGGACGCTGTTAGAAACAAAAGGCAACACACCACAAGGGCCTAAAAGCCTCCCCACCCTTAAAAAATACAAGGGAGCATCATTATAACCCCATGGCATGTGCTTGCAGCCAAATACCACGAATCAGCTAAGTGGGACTGAAAAATAACAATTAATCCCTTGCAGAGAGGATGAAATCATTGCTGTTCTGTTTAGAATAAATCATTTGTGGATGTATTGACATGACAGCAAACATCAGGATCACAGGACGGGACGCTAACCTGGCTGTCCCCGCGCTCGCAGGACCCTGGAAGTCCTGCCCTCCCAGCTGGGCAGGCTGCTGCCAGCGTGGTGTATTAGTGCCCGCTGAGGCTCCAGCCCTCAGTCCGCGATTACATTTATGTGGCCCTAAAAGGAAATGTCCGATACGCAAAGAACAGACAGCAAACCCTAAYAGCACAGATCAGCACAGACAGAGCAGACAAACGCCCTGCTGTCACTGACGGGGGTTTTGCATCCTCGGCCCTTGCATCATCACCCACTGCGGTCAGCACTGGCTATTGGGTCTCCTTCTCTTCAAAAACAGCAAGGGCTTCTTTTGGTGATCTAATCTGCTTAGTGGGGAAGCTCAGGACCTGCCTTTTAGATCTTTGGGACATACACAAATGTGCTAGTGAATGCAGCTCTATAGATAAAGCTGGTGTCCAAAGCGGTAATTCAGAAGAACACCGTGGGCTCACTCCACACCTGGAGGAGGGCAGAGGCATTAGAGATGTGCAGAAATCATGAATTTAAATGCTGCCATCTCCTCTCCCTCCCAATTCCAAGGTAAGCAAGAAAATAATCGTCCTGGAAGCTTTCAATGAGGCCCAGCGGGAGAGGCGCAGAAAGGCTGCTAAAGCGAGGGAGGGCCTTGGAGGGCGCGCTTCGAGGGCCTGGGCTCCTCGCGGTGCTCCGGCTGCCCTCTGGCTCTCAGGATGCCTGTGGCACCCTCAGCAGCGTAGCCAGAGACAGGGTAGAAGACTGCTCAGACCGACTGCGTGTGCGCTGGGGCCAGCAGTATAGCTGTGGTCAGGGGGCAGAGGGGATGAAGGCCATAAGATCCCAGGGCAGACGCTGCACAGAGTCACCTACCTCAGCCCCTGGGACTCCATTTGTGGCTGGTGAGAGACCGCCCATCTGCAAAGCCCGGGCAGAGAGGAGGTGAGACTGGTGGTACAGGGGAGCCAGAACATCTTCTGGCCAGGAAAGCCAGTGCTTGTCGGCCACCGTGGCGCTGGTGTTGTGAATGGCTGGGAGCTGCTGCAGAGGTTTAGGGTGCTGAGCAGCTCTGGCTGGGGCAGGGATCAGACATTGCACTCTTCYTGCTCCCAGGCGGTGCCATCCAGAGCAGGAGGGTCACCAGCCCCAGCCATCGCGGGCAGAGCCGCGGGGAGGGAGGCAGCAGGTCCCATGCTGGGGTAGCGGCACCAGGGCGCTGAGCGATGCCTGGGAATGGATTGGCAGCAGGCGCGAGCAGAGGCAGCCCCAGCACTGGCTCCGTGCTGGTGCCATGGCCGTAGTCCAAGCTGGCTTTGAAATGCTGCATCCTCGGAGGCCGCAGTGATGCTGAGTGGGAGGGTGGATGCTGAGGCTGGGTGGGAAGTGCCCCGAAGGCAGGTCCTTTCTGCCCTGGGGTGCACGGAAGCTGCTGTGCACATCTATAGGGAAGAGGGAGTTGCCCTCTCCAAAGTCTCTTCTGGAAGAGATTTTGTGACACAGAGATTACAAGTGAATGAATATCTTGCCCTGGGAAGAACTCACTCGTGAAGTTTCCTTGCCRGTTTTGATCTGAATCCCCAGGAGACCTGGAAGGGCCTTTCCCGGGTTAGGATAGTGCTTGGAGGGGAATGGGCAGGAGGACCCGGCAGTTTCTACAAGCCTATTGCTTTCCTTTCGTCCCATGTCGCTTCCTTTACCTTTTGGTAGGCACCTGCTGGCCTTTTAGGAAAAAAAAAAGAGCTGGAAATGGGCAACTTTCCTCAAGCTAGGGTGGAACYTTCCACCTTTCTTGCTGCTGAGGCCTCTGACCTTGTCAGAGGATGGAAAATTTGCCAAGAGAGGAATTTGCTGGTGGGATCTGCTGGTTGGATCTGCTGGTTGGATGTGGCAAAGCATAAACACTTGGTCATCTCGAAACGAACCTATTTAAACAGATGCCCCTCTGCCTGGCAAACAGTTTAAAGAATGTAGGAGCTTCAGTCTGGAATAAAATTATAGGTTGTAGCATCTAAACTCCTTGTTAATACACATGAGAGCAAGAAATACATCTCTTTATAGACTATTCACAGTAAACAAAGCCCTATTGGAGGCTAATTAGAAGAGATGGGGCCCCAGGTATGACTTGCAGGAGCCAAGGGTGCCGAAAGGAGAGGTCGAAGCCACCCCTCAAGTACTGCACCCGGTCCTCCAGCGGGCTGGCCGCCGATTCCTGACCGGGTGGAGGCCCCGTCCTTGCCAGGGTGCTAGAGCTGCTCTGTGACCCGTCACCCAGCGCCTTGCTCAGGCAGCAGCCACAGCTGCCCCTCGAGGAGAGGAGGCCTCGCAGTGGGCAGTGACCCTGCCGGCACACGGAGGCGTGCGCCCACCTTCAGACGGGTGGGAAGTCGCACCTTGGCGTCTCCCTGTGAGCTTCACTTGGAAGGGAAGGGGGCTGTGACGAGGGGATTGTCTCAAGAGTTCCCTTGCCTGTTGTTCGGAGGACGATGGCCTTGATGCCTCCCAGCCTGGAGGAGACACAGGGCCCGGTTTGGGTGCTTGCTGCAGAAGCGTGGTGCGTCTGCCCCACGTTGTGAAGAGGGAGAGCCAGACCTTGACTGGGCAGAACTGGGCCCGTCCAGATTTGCTAGTTACTTCCCATGGGAAAGGAGGAAAATGACAGTCAGTTCTTTCTTTTTTTTCCTTTTCTTTTTTTTTTTAATAATTCATTTTGTTGATTATTTCATGTTTGTCATCATCTCCTTCAGAGCTGCTTTTGGGTTGTTGACTGGGGCATCGTCTTGGTCCTGGGAGCCAGTAAAATCCCATCCTAGGTGGGGTTTGAAAAGATGCACGCTTCTCCATGGCCTGGCTGCAGAGCAGCTGCTTGGGAACGTTGCCCCATGGCTGCTCCACATGTCTTGGGATTTCTACAAATCCCGATCCACAACGTCCCTTTATGTTTCTTTGCAAGGTGCTATGGGAAGAGCCCTATAGAGGTGCTGAGTCTCCTCATATTCTGGTTTCCTATATTGTAAAATACAGGCTGCAGGGTCCGCTCTGGCCCAGCASCAGCTAGGAAACAGCTTGGCTTTAGCAAGGCAATGCTTGTCGGTGTTGGAGAGGGGCGCAGTAGGAGCCGGTGGCCTTTGCCGGCTCCTGAGATACCGCAGCAGGACGCTGTCCTCGCAAAGCTGGGCCCGAAGGCGCTGAGCGCGGGCCTTGCTGGGCACCCCCAAGCTGTGCGAACGCGGCGTGGTAGCGGGGCTTTGCGGAGCGGCCGCTGCTGCCATCTCGTGGGCACGGGGGCACGGCCGTCCCCGGCGTGCGTGGCGCAGCGCGCGTGGGCGTCCAGCCGTGGCTCCAGGCGGCGGAGGCGTCCTGCGCCCCTCGCCTCTCCTCCTTCTGGCCAGACCGGGTGAGAYCCCCCTCCCTTCATCTCTCCTTAGAGGCCCAACAGTCTTTTCTGAGCAAGATTTCACGAGGACGCGGAGCGGGTCGTGACCGTGTCCGCTGTGCCCGGTGTCCCGAGGGGACGCCTGCGCCGTATCGCCCCTGCTCGGAGCAGAGGCCTGCGCTGGAGCTTGCAGCGTGTCCGAACGAGCCAGACGCTGGGTTTCAGCTGAGGAAATACACATCATTGGTGCCGGCTTTGCGGGAGAGGGAGATGGAAACTGAGCGGACATTTGAAATCATCGCGGCCTAGATGGGGTTCAGCAGGGCCGTTCAACCTGTTGCTCCCCAGGGAATCAGGTGCTCAGATGCCTCCTGGGCSCATAGCTCTCCAGCTTGGCACAGAGTGAGACCTTAATGCTCGGAGCAAAWTCGTTTGCATCTCCTCCTTGGGCGAAAGGGGTGAGTACAGGAGTAGCCATAGGGRAGGCAAGAAGGAGGCGAAGGAAAAGCAACACTTTATTTTTTAACTGGTGTTGTTACCTGGTTCGAGGAGTGCTGGGCGGTCGACATGCAGCCTTTCTAGCTCCACCTTGAACAGGTCACAGCAAGGACAGTGAGACCCTCGTCCCCGAAAGCCTCCTGCCGCTGGGTCAGCTAGTCCTGGCTGGCTCCAGACCGCACCCGGAGGGACGGCCCTGTCTCCTGGGTGGGCACGCAGCAACGTGCTGGGTGTGCGGGTGTCCCGGGGCTCCCACCAAAGCTCGTCCTGCAAGGAGAAGGTGCAGCTGGGGAGTTAACAGCGATGCCAAGGAAGAGTTGAGAGAGATGGCGGAGAAATCCTAGGACCTGTCTGTGGTAAAGAAGGTGATATCACTTAAGTGCATCAACTGACATGAGAACCTCTTCTCAGTGGTGGCCAGTGATAGAACTAGGGGAAACGGCCACAAATTGAGACACCAAAAGTTCCACAGGAACTTGAGAAAGAATTTCTTACCAGTGAGGGTGACAGAGCCCTGGACCAGGCTGCCCAGAGAGGTGGTGGAGTCTCCTTCTCTGGAGATCTTCAAAACCCGCCTGGACACCACCCTGTGCCACATGCTCTAGGAGACCCTGCGTGTGCAGGGGGTTGGACTAGATGACCTCTACAGGTCCCTTCCAACCCCAGCCATTCTATGATTCTATGAAATGAAAGAAAAACAGGATGATCCTTGGTGCAAAAAAACAACTAAAACCCAAAGTTAAGCAAAGGCAATGGATGATTAAGCCAGGGCAGATATGCTGGCCCAGCTGTCTGGAGGCAGAGCCTTCACCCTCCCATCTACTGCCTGACACTGCGTCATGTGAACCGCAAGCCGAGTTGCAAAGCAGAGTTTGGATGTGAAGTGCTGGCAAGACTGGAGATGGCCAGCAACCCTTCTCCGAGCACTGCTGCCAGGGTTGCTCCCAGGGTCTCCGTCACCTTCCGTGCAGAGCCATGCAGGCTGCTCKTTTTGTATTTGGCTTCAGCACTTGCTGCCCTGGCAGTTGGTCTTTAACCTCTCTGGAGGAGTAGGATCTTCGTGGGAAAGCAAGTGTTAAGAAGGAGAATCCAGGCCCCGTATCCCGGAATTTCGGCCCCTTTCATGGAGCAGGATGCACCTGGCYCACCCTGGGCCCAGTCCTTCGCCACCCTGCTGTCCCTCCCCACCAAGGACAAGASAGCAGCCTGAGAGGTCGGGCCCCACCAGCCCCTTGGTCCTTGGGACTTTCTGTGCAAATCACTAATAAACAGTTCTCTGTGAGACCGAGGGCAAACAAAAGGAAGGGACTTTTCCAGTTCTGTTTGTTGGATGGCACCTCAAGGTCTCCTTCTCTTCAGGTCCTACATATGTAATTGGGTGTATACCCGCTCTTTTTTTAATTAGTAATTTTTGTTTTTAATTTTGTTTCTGATGTCAGAAAAACATGAAACAGGCAGAAGTGGGAGGCAGAAACATTTCCCAAGGCTGCATTTGGCTTGCAGCATTCCGAGGGGCTAAGCAGCCCGCTTCCCCTCAATGACACCTGTATTTTGCAATGCAGAAAGCCTGCCATTTTAAGTGGAAATGCTTTGGTCAGGCATAAAGTGAATGCATTTCCTCCCCTACCTCCCCATCCCCAATTTTAAACTTGCCTGCACTGCCTCATGGCCACCAAGCTCGACTGCCGTGTCCCCTAGCCAGGTCCTGTTCTCTGCATGCACCACCAATGCAGAGCTCTGGAGAAGGCTGAAAAGGCGACAAGCACCCAGAGAGGGGAATGTGGAAATTAACAGCATGAAGCCACTGCAATAAGTGGATTATTAACTGCCACCCTGATTAGAAACCTCCCTCATCTCTCTTGGCTGATGCTATGGGAGCAAAGAGCTTGTACTCTGTTGTGAGACGCAGTCGCCATAGAGAATTTGGGGTGTCATTGTGAGCTTAAAGTGTGATATTATGGTACCACCCATGTAATAGCAGGGTACCATCCATGGTGGGTGCTACAGCTTGGATGGGATGGCTGCCCCTGTGTCACGGTGTTTTGGTGGTGGCCGGTGTTGTCCCTGGCAAGAGCTTGCAGGGAAGGGCCTTTCACGAGGTGTGTCCTGTGGTACACCTGCCTGCGGGTCCAGAAACGATGGTTACAGGTGATGCAAAATGGGCATGAACTCACCCCTAACTGACGCTGTGTCTYTTTTGTGAAAAGGTGGGATGGAGATGGGGATGCTCCAAACTGAGCTGGTGAGGCTTCAAATGAAGAGCTTCTTGCCAATACAGGGTGCGTTTTTGGAAAGAAGGATCCCCGCTGTTACACAGCTCTCCAATTTGCCTAATTTGCTTTCACAGGAGAGGTCTGAACAAGTGTTATTTGAATTCCACCCCCAAAGGACTGAATGGGTGTTGAGCCTACCCGAAACAGTCTTACAGTCAGTGACCTGGAGAGCGCTCGTCATCCCCTAAAGCGCTCAAGCTTGGAGAAGACCGTCCTCACGACGGCGCGCATCGTGGGGTGCCGCATCTCCGTCCTCCGGAGACGCTGCGCTCGTTTCCTGGCCACGCAGTAACTTCCCAAAAGGCAAAAMCCTCTTGATTCTCTCATGTCCTGCACGTTCTGTACCTTTGCAATGAGATGCCGTGGGTTTGTGTTACGATACCTGACTGCTTTACTTGTACTTTTCATGGTGATCTTCTGGTTTTTTTATCCTCATTTTCCTCCTTCATGATCTTTCTTATTTTTCTTTTAAGCAGGGGCTGACTCTGCTCAGGGTGCGTATGTAGGAACACGCAGCTGATACAGACCTCACCTAAAAAGTGTTACTTTCAATCCTAACTGTGATGATGAATTTTCCAGGCGCTTTTCAATACTAAGGGACTGCAATGGTTCAGCTCTCGTACTGACCAGCACTCTCAGGCCAAGGGAGCCAAAACTCACAATTTTGCTACTGCTCTGCCAGAGGCCTCAGGTGCACAGAGATATTTGATGCAGMCACCTCCCTGTAACAGAGTTATTTAATTCAGTCAGTGTTTTAAGGAATGGATGTAAAGAAAAAGGAAGAAAGACAGAAAAATTGGACAAATCTGTTCCTAGTTGCAGCCCGTGGGTTGGACCGATCTCTTGCCCACAATTTGATGTCCAGGAGCCAAAAGTGATGTCCTGGTTGGAGGAGCCGAAAACACACATGGGAGCATTGCTGTGGGCATAGACTGGGTGGTGTAGAAGCTGATCCCAGGACAAGGCGCTTTGGAGGGACGGAGAATATTTATCGATATTGTTCTGAAGCCAGAGCCCCTGTTCAGGTGTGCTYGCACTCTTTAAAAATAAATACTTTGTGCATACAGTTTGTCTACAGGGAAAGGGGAGAGTTGAGTGGGGTTCCCTGGGCTAAGGGCGCTGGAGAAGTCATATGGTTGTGCCCGGAGCAGCAGTCGTGTCTGCTGCTCCCCCCTGTGCGGGGGGTTCTTTGTGCTCCCCTATAGGAGGGAGATCAAGGGGGTTTGTATTTGCTCAGCAGGCCACCGCCCTTCCCTGCACCTCTGGCCCACTCTGCCYGTGTTACGGTGCCTGCGGGGACGCAGCCCAAGTGCCCCAAGCACAGCTCACGGTCTCCAGCGTCACCCTGGTGCTGACACATCAAGGTGCCCGACCAACAGCAGCCTTTTGGAGGAAGGTGAATGTTGCTTCGCTCATCACTGGCCTTCGTCTGGCACCCATCTCTGCTGGTCCCAAACGTCACGGTGTCACCCTGGCAAGCCCTCCCGGCAGGGTAAGAAGTACTCACAGAACTACAGGTTGTTGGCGTCCGGCCCCCCTCTGTCTTCTCCACCTGGAATGGTGCAAAACCTTCCTGAAGGTGGTACTATGAATGGATATTTTGGATATAGATGCATGTRTCTAACAATTAGAGCACTCGAGAGGTACTATGAGCCAGGGCTGTGTAGGGAGGCGCTCGGAAGGATCAATGTACAGCCTTTGGTACCCCAGGCAGGGACCACAACATCTGATGGGCATGTTAGGAGGCAAGAAGAAAGACTAAACTGTTCACGTTTTGTTTCCATTCATCATTGCTGCCCGTGTGGGTGGAAAAGGAGAATGAGTTTCCTGGGGAGGGTAGCTAATGAAACACAGATCTCCTACAAAGATGAGTGGATTTTTTTTCTTCTTGCCCCTGGATTAATGCACCATAAACAGGGTGGAAGGAGCATTTCTGCCATGTGTGAGAAGCTGTYTAGCTCCTGATGTTTCCGGGGCCTTCCTCCCTTTGATTGCCATGTGGGAGCCAAGAGATAAGAGGATTGCTTTTTTTTACGGGATGGGTTTCATGCCTCTGGTAGTAGTTCCAGATTGTCCCCAGACAGTAAATACACTTCTTTTTCCTTGGGATGTTGAACATCTGKCGGAAAGACAATAGGACAATAATGTCAAAGCTTTGGGAAGTCTCTCTGCAGAGGAGATGGGCTGGTCCTCTTTAATACCTTTATGGATGATCTGGATGAGGGGA
>PTEX01000304.1:419497-466085 GCA_003342815.1 Eudromia elegans | reverse complement strand
CGCCCCGGCGGAGCACTCGGGCTCGGCCCCGCGGCCTCCGCAGCCCCCGGCCCCCGGCACGCCTCTCCCCAGGGCTCTGCTCGGGGGTCGCGGCCAGCCCGGCCGGGGGCGCCTTCCCCGGCGTGCGGCGGCGGCTCGTGGCGCGCTGCTGCGGCCGGGCGCGTTTAGGGACGCGGAGACGGGGCCCTTGCCGGGCGGGAGCAAACGGTGTCGGCTCGCCCGGGGAGCCGCAACTGCCGGGAAGTTTTCCCTCTCTCGACATAACGGTGCCGCTTTCTGAAGTTGGTTTCCTTCTGTCTGGTTAAGGCGTTTAGCTCTCTGCCTTGAAGCAGCTCTGTGCACTTGTTCCTTGGTATGTGCTCTGCACTGATCCTTCATCACCTGGTTTATTTATTTTTTTTTGAGCCCGGTTATGAAATGATTTCGGCAGGGAAGCGCCTGCTGGAGCATCGCTCCGTTTTCACCTGGTCTTTACATTTCCTGTGGCGATGGGCTGGGAGGGGGGGAGCACAAGCAAAGACAATGACTGCATTTTCCCCGGGTTTGGATCTGAGCTTACAAAAATGCACGGCTGGCCCTTGCCTGGGCTTTAATGCTCAGATACTGTGTCACAAAATCCCGAGAACGCCAGTAATACCCGGAGCTCCGAGAGCCACCCCGTGCCATAGGAAATGAATGCGAATCTCTCCTGTTTGGTGTATTAAAGTATATGCAGGACGTGTCTCTGGGGCATTCAGGTTCTCCATTTGAGGACAACAATCTGTATATAAGTCTTGCTCATCATGTTAATTGGCCTTTCGCCTCATGAAAGGCAAGGTGCCGTGCTAGCTATACTTAGCTCTATAATGAACATATGTTTGATCCTTGTTGTTGTTGTTGCCGTCAACTGGATGTTTCTGGGGCAAATGCTTTGCCGTTCAGGACTGTTGATAGCAGAAGTGAACGCTGATGTGCCTCTTTTTTTAGCTACCCAAAAGATAAATTTAGAAGATCGCATTACCTGGGAGAAAGGAGGAACCTTGCACATCATAATATGTTGTTGAGGAAAATGGGCTAGGACTGCGTATGAGAAAACTAATTTGGGAGACACTAATTTCATGAGTATCTGTATGTGGGCCACCGTGGACGTGGAGGATTAACTAAAATAGCTGTTGCGGATAAAAAAGAAAGGTAAATGGGGGAATTCCTTGGGACTGTGAGCTCACAGTCAGGTAGGAGAAGAGAGGAAAGAAGCAGGCTGCTTTTTTCTCCTGATAGGCAGGAGGAATTCCAAACTTGCAGCTYTCCGAGCAGCCAGATATGGCTTTAAGAAGAACGGAGGCTGCTGGGTTGCTTCCTGGATCCGGCCCAAAGTGTTTATGTGTAGGCTGATGTAACAACAACCCGAGGGATGTCATTCCGCCCATGACACCTTCTTGGAGAAACACRGAATTTAGTTTCTGTGGTTTTGACCACCTGAACAGGCCTCCTGGCCAAGGGGCTCTGCAGGTTGTTGGGATCGTTGCCTCCTTATACCGCATGTTGCAGAAAAAGGAAAATAAAAATAAAGCTGCTGGTTAGGAACTGTTGTATCCGTGGTTTCGTTAAGTGATGGAGATTGAATGGGAGCCTCGGCCTGCTGAAGTTGTGGCTCCCCCAGCACTTCCCGCTCCCGGGTGCTCTGGCGCTCCGGGAGGGCCCTGTTGAAGGTGACATTCCCAGCAGGATCGTCTGATCAGTAGCAGCCGAGCTGCTGGAAAGGTGCCTGGGCTGGGCAACCGGTCCAGCTCGCCGCCTTGCTCCGTGAGGGGGTTGATTCCCATTCTTGCTGCAAAAGGGGGCTGTGGGGAACCCCAGAGCTAGCAGGGGGTGAGGGGCCCAGGCACCAAGTGCTCGCAGGGGGAAGACCTGAGTCACAGCGAGACTTTATGGAGCAAGTGGGCCGGACACGAGGGCTCTTCTTGCACGGGCAGAGGGGGGCTGCATGTCTGCGAGCCCTCTTATTCCTCTGGTTACTCCTGACATCAGGGGACCGTCTGTTCCCTGCTCTTGGGCCTCTTTTCTCGCGCTTCGTGAGCGCCCTTCTCAGGGGCCGAGATGCTCCGTGTCCTCTGCTCCTGCTGGCTCCAGGAGACGGCTGCTGAGGTCCAGGCCGTGCCGCAGGGCTCGACGCGAGGCTCACACAGGTTGCTCGGAGAAGGGGAGACGCTGCTCGGTTCAGCCGTCCCTGGGCCGAGATCCCGCGAGGGGGAYGCTGACCTTGGCCAGACCTGCTGCTCACCGAGCTGCGAGGCTGACGTTTCCCTGCCTGAAAAATCCGGATATTTCCAGGCCCCATCTCCCTGAGCAGCCCCAGGCTGTTGGATGAGTGGAGTTTCCAAGGGTCAGAGCTGCCTGGATCCTCATGTGCTACGGGTCTCACCACCCGCCTGCCCTCCGAGAAGCACAGACACGGGCGGTATCGTTGTCCTCCGTAACGTATAGAGGGGTTCCTCCTATAGCTTCTCCTCTGTTCTTTGAAACTTTCAGCACTTAGTTTTGGATGGTTTCTTATTTTCCCTGTGTCCATACGGACAGATCAAGGAGACAAAAGCAGGGCCAAGAGGCAGCGCTGGCTTTCACCAGCAGCGTGACCCTTGTGCAGGGTCCCTGCCTGCACTGCTCCCAGCCTGACGCCGAMTGGGGGTCGTGCTCCTGGCCTTTCTGGTCTTTAAGGGCCCCCCAAATCGCTGTCTGCTTCCCTCCGTAAATGACGTTATGCATCCCGTGCCAAAGACATGTCTGCAAGGATTTTGCATCCAGGAGGGGCTCTTGCTAAAGGGAAGGAACCCGCCTGATTTCTGCCTTTGCAGAGGGGCGAATGTCTTCCCACCGTCACACACAGGAAGCTGCGAAGCGGATTTCGCTGGAGTTTGGATATCCTAGGAAATACGTTACYGAAAATGCGACAAAAGTCCAGGACTGAATACAGGACTCGCCCGTAGGATTACTGTAGTTTGAATGAGCAATGGTGGTGCCAGCTCCCCCGGGAGGTWTTTCGGGCATAGGATCTGTCCTGGCAGCAGGTGCTTTTCGTGACATTAGGAGGCCCCTGAATACTTGTTTTTCGGGTGGTTTTGCTTTGGTTTTTGGTTTTGCTGCCCAGTCAGAAGGCGCGTTGGTCTCGGTGGGAACGTGCTGGGCCTGTGGTGCTAGCCCCAGTGCCCGTGCATTGCTGGGAATCGTGCCTGGCAATTCTGGCTGCTTATACCTGGCCCATGAGCAGGGGTGGGAGGCCCAGCCTCGAAGCACCCGCGGGAAAATACCGCCTTTTGGGTGACAGTGTAGGTGTTGCTGCCTGAAATAGCACTGGCAACACTGGCTCTGCAGCTCGAGCAGAAACACTGTCTCTGGTAACCTGCAAATCATCATCGAGCTCCGGGCTGGGCAGGCACAGGGGAAGGCGGGGGGCTGCCCGTCACCAACGCCAGCGTCGTCCCCTGTCCCAGGACAGCCGCAGAGCAGGAAGGAACCAAATCAGCTTATTTTTTTTTCTTCCTTCACTGCGCTGCTAATTAGAGTTGTCTGAAGCTGTTTCTCACCACCTTCAGAAAATAGCACTTTCTTGGGTTTACAGGAGAGCGAAAACCTGCTTCCTGCTTGCTTGGCGCTCCTGCAGATGGAGGACGATGCCTTTGCTGCAGGGGCACCCTCGCCGGGATGRCACGTTGCTCTGTCCCCTGAGCTCCTGCCTGTGCTGTCACAGAAAGGGATCCAGGGTAACCGGGCTSCATGGGTCCCCAGACCTGCCCCTTGTCTCTCAGCTGAGCCACCCATGCAGGGATCCGATCACTGAAATTTTGCTCAGCCAGCACGTGCCATGCACGGAGCAAAGCTCGGCCCTCACCCCGCCTTGCAGAAATGTTTGACTAAATAACTCATCTCCTCATGGGTCCCTGTGGGTGACGGGAGGGGAAGAACACGTGTGCGTGATGGCAGCGGTGCTGCTTTCCGTAGCCAAGGTTTAGGCACGCAGAGCCCCTGGGCTCCCGCTGCTCCTCGGTGGCTCTCTTCATGCCCCGCTAGCCAACAGCCCTGGGAGACGGGCCCTGAAGCAGAACAGTCCTTCTAAATCATAGGCAGGACCTTGCCTCGGGTTTAGATCTATATCAGAGAACGTTGATGCTTGGGAGCACCAAGGCAATAAACTCCATYGCCGGGCAGAAAGGGAGCCATGTTCCGAAGCAGCTGAACCCCGCCTTGTTTTGAGCTTATGATGCAAAATGCACCATAATCACCATGGCCGTGAGCCCGGAAGCCTTCAGCACATCCCCAAATCTACTGCAGAGGGTCCTAGACACTCTGGGCCCTGCAGCAAAGGTCGCGTAGACCTCCGGTTGGGCAGCGGTCCTTGGAGCGAGGTGCCTCTTGCAGAGGGCTCGGCTGGGCTGGCCAGTTCACGTGGGCAGCAAGGGGGGCGTGCTGTGAGAGCGGCGGGTGCTTTGACGGGTTGGGGGTGGCAGCTCCTGCTGCTGGGGTTTGCTCCACAACCGTGTCCCATCCCGGGTCACCGTGTGACACTGCGGAGCGTGCAGCACAGGCTTCCCCTGCGAGCAGGGTGAACAGGACACGGTGCAACGGCAAGAAGGGAGCAAAGCCCTTGCCRGGGGGGAGCTTTAGGGGACTGATCCGTGGTGGGCGGCGGTGGCGCGGGTGGTGCCGCCGGCACTGCCGAGGTGGTTGGGGACTGCAAGGCGCCCTGAGAGGTGTCAGCAGCTCCCGTGTCCCTCTGTGCGGTCACTGCGGGTTGGAGGAGGCTGCCAGGAGGCGGCATGGAGCCTCTCCAGCTCCCTGGACATCTCCCTGGCATCTGGGCATTTGCTCACCCATYAAACTGCACGCCCACCCTTGAACCCCGAAAGGGCCCCAGCCCCTCTCAGTGCTTCCCCATTCCATGGAGGTCTCCCCGCTGCCAGAAATGTGGGGGTCGCTGTATCGAGCTGGCAAGGGCGGACAAAAGATCAGAAGGTGGGTGTCACTGTTGTGCTCTTCTGCTGCTGCGTGACCAGAGTCCCAGTGCTTGGCGGCTGCAGCCTCTGATGATGGGCTGCGTGGTGCAAAGGTTGGCTGAAAGGGTCAGGGGCAACAGCTTTGGTTTAATTCCCTGGGCCCAGCTCTACCCTGGGTAACATTGTGGCYGCACAGAGCRGTGACAGAGCMCTGGRMCAGGCTGCCCAGARAGGTGGTGGAGTCTCCTKCTCTGGAGATCTTCCAAACCCRCCTGGACACCCCCCTGTGCCACGTGCTCTAGGRGACCCTGCGTGTGCAGGGGRATGGACTAGATGACCTCTRGAGGTCCCTTCCAACCTTAAGCATTCTGTGATTCTATGATTCTATGAAAAYGTGAGACTCCCCAGAGCATGGGGTGCTACAGAGCACGAGGAAGAGGAGATGATTTTTCAGCTTGACTGAAAATAAAACGTTTTAACTCCATGCAGGAAACCTGGGCTGTGATCTGGTYGAGGGAAATCACACCTGTGGTCAAGGGATTTGAAGAAAAGGTTTGTGTGAATGTGAGCTGGGAATGATTTGTGCACCATTGAAGCTTTCTAGGGAGAAGAGAGAGTTCAGATCAGGGGAAGAAAAAGGAAAGAAGAAAACAAATGATTCAGTGGGTTGTTGGGAGCTGGAGGATGCTGCCGCAGTGTTCAGCTGAGTGGGGGCTTTGTGCTCTTTGGTGTGTTGGGCCTGACTATCTCCTGCTGGATTCATCGCCCTGTCTGGGCACTGCTGGCTGATTCCTTGTTTTCAGAACCCTCCTTCGTTCTCCTGTCCATGCTGCCATGTCATGCTGTGCTTGGCTTGCAGCARCCCAAGCAGCCAGAAAGGAGCAGCCACAATGCTGCTACGCTGGGTATCAAACAATTGCTCTCCTTCAGGGTATCTTTGCAAACCCGACCATGACTGAAGGGCGACCTCCTGGAAATGATCCCTGGTGGGAATTAAGGGGATGAACTGTGCTAGGCCTTGTGTCGGGAGCATGAGCTGAGCACAGCATGAATGGTGGCACCTGGAGGGTATGCCCTGCAGGTGTGTGGAGATGGATGGAGGGAGATGGTAGCGGTCTGCATAGAGCTATGGGAACCCCAGACTGACCCTGGCACTGGTGACCTCATAGGCTGTCATAGGGATGCTGTGGTGTGAGTGACTGTGACATGCCCTCTTGATGAAGGTGAGGACTCCAGCTTGGGCAAACCTGTGTGATTTGCTATGGGGAGCAGAGCTTGGGGCTGAGGGCAATCGGATCTTGGAGGTGGTGGCATTCCGGGGCAGGTCTGGATGGGCACTGCTTGTGCAAAAACTGAGGAGGGCAGGAAGGCTTTGCAGAGCCTGTAGAAGGACATGCTGTACTTCCTGGGAGARGTAGTCCTGTCCTGCCGATTTCGGGACAGAGGGGAGATGTTTGCAGTTCGTTGCAGTCAATCACTGCTCATCCCGTCTTCATAACGGCTCAGCAATGRCAGCGCGCTGCTCGGGATGCTCCCGGTGGCCTCAGGGCAGGCAGCCGGCTCCTCGGGAGGTGGGGGCTGCTTGCTGGKGGGGTCCCACCGAGGGCAGCAGGGCGCCCGCCCAGCTGCTGCRGCCACGGCGGCCCGGCACCGTCACCTCCGCCAGCTCTCCGGCTCCTGCATCCCCGTATTAGCTCAAGGCAGGATGCATTTTGGTCAAGCCAATGGGAGGTCCAGATCAGGCATGACCCATGCCGTAGGCCTCTACCAAGCATAGTATTCTTTTTACTTTTTTTATCCCTAGCGCACAGAGTGTACAGAGTGAGACAATTAGCACTAAATTCATTTACCTTGGAAGCATCGTATGGAATGAACTGKGAGGGAGTCTTGGGCTTGGGTTTAGATTTTCCCTATGGGTGAGTGGGATAGCAGTAATGTTACTGAAGGGAACAAATTCCTCCAGCCGTTGTCTGGACTCGTTGCTCCRTTGCCATTCCCTCCTTCCTGCCTCTCTGCTTCCCTTCCGCTTTGGCTGCCTCCTACGTGGCTTCATGCGGAAGAGGAGAAGACCAGCGAGTGAAGCAGCTGAGTCTTCCCTAGGTCCCCACAGAGCTATGGAGGTAGGAAGGACCTGGACACGGGGGCAGAGATGACTGTCCTCCAGAGTAGGAGATTTATGGAGTAGCTACCCTGTTTTGCCATGTAAGTCTGTGCAAAATAAAACAGCTACAGTCCTAAGGGTCCACTTCAGACCTGTGCCTGTGCTGTAGCTCTGCTGGGTGCATATGACACAACAAGCTGTGCACATGTGACTTCATGCTCCAGAAGAACCAGTGCCATCAAGGGGATGTGCTAMGGGATTTGGGCTCAGTTTCCATCCCTGCCTTTGGCGTGCAAGGGACCCTTCAGGTCCCAGGGGCATAAGGCCGTCCCYGGGTGGCTGTCTAGCTGTGAAGCCAAGCTCAGCTCACAGCAAGGGTGTTTCATTCACAAGGACGTGGGTTTGCAGTGCTCAAACTCCCTCTGCCATCTGAAGCAGCACGCTGTTCACGTGCGCGGGGAGCCACGATGGGCGAGGAGATGGTCCCTGGCAGCGTGCCAGTCCATCGCACGGTGGCGAGCAGGCTCCTGAGATCTAGGCTGATTTTCCTGGTCCTCATGGTGTGCCTGGTGTGCTCGCAGCAAGCGTAGATCCTTCGGGGCACTTGGGCCTGCAGAATGGTGTGGAGGGAGGATTTTCCAAGCTATCGGAGGTGGGGTTTTGGTGCATGTTATGACGGAAAGATGTTCAGATGATGAAGTTTGAGTGGTCGGGGAACCTGCTTGTGGCTGAGGGAGGAGAATTGCGTTTTGTGCCTTGAAATGATCCTGAAACTTATTGTCAGGGCCTGCACCCCAGCCCTCTGAGATGTTCTGTGTCAGTAAATATTATAGGAAGGTGATGCAAACCGAGACAGTCAGGGGTTTGTGTGCAGATTTACTTCTCCGGACTCTGCCTGGTGAGAGGAAAACAATTGCACTCTCCATCTGTGCTGAGACGGCGAAACGGGGAGCCCTCCTGTATCRGGTCACAGGCTCTCCTGCCCGGGCGCTGTCAGCTGGATTGCTTCCTGCTCGCTCTGTCATCAGGACAACACAGGTGCAAGGAAGGGGAAGAAGTCCTGCCCATGGTGTTGACATACTTGTAGGAGAAGCAGCTGAAATCGCCAGGAAAGCGTTGTGCTGTCTCTGTAATCAGACCGGGAACTACAGCTGYTGCAGGAAGGAGGTGGTGTGGGGCAATGGTGTGTTGCAGATTTCTCAACCAGGGAGATTTGCTGCAGGTTGTGAGGGGGACACAGGAAATAAACACAGTCCGGAGCTGCAGTCATACCTGGGTGCATCAGGACAGTAGCAGCACCAAACCGGTGTCATCCGKGACTGTCCAGTGGAGCGGTCATGGCCTGATACAGCACGGGCACACAGAAAATAACTTCTGTTTTCACCGTGCACGTGCTGGAGGTGTCTGTCTGTCCTGGCACAGCCCGGATCCAGTGCAATCGCCTGTTCTCCAGAGGCAGTTGCTGAGTGATCCTCACTTCCCTATTTGAAGGCTTCCCTGCCATGGGACCTGACTTGCTCCCACGTGCTCCCTCRCTCAGTGTGATCTGTAGCAGCACTTTTGTTGCTGTTTCTCTGCTTGCCAAAGGGGGATCTATCCCTGTGATGAACGTGTGGCCCTTCTGGGGAGCTGTGCCTGCAAGGGGCTATTGATGGGGTCGGAGCGGTGCTTGGAGCCAGTGAAGGGAATACGGATGAGCTCTGAGGCTTTGTCAGGGACAGGGCTGATTTCTCTCTTGGTACTTCCCTGTGTTGTGCAAGATTTACTGAAACTTCAGGGAGCATCCCATGAACCCAACCGGAAGGTATCCACTCCAGCATTTCCTTTCCGCAGTCCATGTCCTTTCACATTCCTCTGCCCTTGGGAATTTTTCACCACTCGTGCCTGGTGATTGGGTTGTGTCAAGGAGAGGAGCACTGGCCATAAAGCCCTGGGTGCTGCACCTCCCTGGCCAGTGGATTACCAAGGGAGGGCACAGAGAAGCTTTCTCAAGTCTCGCAGTCTGGTCCAGCGAGGTCTTACATTCCAGGCTGTCTTACTCGAGTACTTATTAAGTTGATTGGTCCAGTCTCTTTTCCRGATATCCTGCCAGTGCAGGATCACAACTGGTAACAGAGCTGCCGTCTCTGTCTCCCTTGGGCTGWGGTACAAATAGTGGAGTCAGAAATGTCCCATTGGGGAATGGCTCCTGTTGGGATGGACGCCTGGTACTTCCATCACCGGAGAGTCGGGGTAAAACTTGACAGGACTGCTCCATTGGCCTGGGGCATCTAGAGGAGTGGGAAGAGGAAGTGGGTTTAAATCTTTTCTTGATTAAGCATGAGGCATCAAGAAATGGATGCCCAAGGGAACTGGGTACCTCTCTGTTTAAGCTTGGCTGATATCCAGGCTGTCATCTGGGGTTTAGGCACTCCCATCCCGCCAAAACTGCCTATTCTCTGCTTTGGCCGCAGGGCAGAGGACTTCTCTGTGTGCCTGGCACTGAGGCTGGGTGAAAGCGAGCAGGGACAGGGACAGCTGAGGCAGGGCAGGAGTTAACGGTCGTCCTTGTGGCAGGTCTCCGTGATGCCCCCTGGCTCTGCTATGTGCTGGTGATAGAGACGAAGCCKTCTTGAGTACTGCACAACTTCAGGTAGATTTGAAGAAGGAATAGGAGTTGCAGYGATAGGCAGTTCCTGCATGGGAAACCTATGTGTTGGGCTCCTTGTATTAAGAAATAAGGCCTACAAACTGCAGGCAAATGGCATTCCTAGGCAGGAAATCAGGTGCAGTGGGAACGGGTGAATGCAGAGCCCGAGGAAACCATCCTTGTCCCTGGGCTAGAAATCTGTCCAGCACCACAGCTTGGAGGTTTGGAGGACTTTGGTGTAATGGAAACATGCTTTTCAGCAAGTGAGGCTAGTAATAGGATTTTATTTGCAGAAGTTTTATGCTGGTCTAAGCTCATCTGTTGCGTGCGTGTGGGGAATGGTATACATAAGRGTAATATCCTGGCCACAACATCCAAGGTAAAACCCTCCTTTTCATGGTCCATATTCTTCAATATAATATCTTTTCTTCTTCTCTGTGTAATGGATAACATGGGAAGCCCTTCTTTAGGGACATAAATTCTGCTTGTTACTGTGGCTTTCACTTAGCAGTGGTGATTTCCCTCCATGCTGCTGTTGCCTTTCTCTTTTCCCCTCCTCTCCTCTCTTCCCTCCCACACACACGTTCTTCCCTATCTTACATCCTCAGCTTTTAGAGCGATAATTGCAGCTGAGCCAAGAAAACCCTAGCATGTTTTTCAGGATGGCTTCAATTCCTTTTTTTTTTTTTTTTTTTTCCCTGCAATGTTCTCCCTGGTTCTACCCTGTTCAAAAACTCGAAGGAGTTTTGATGACACCTTTTTTTTTCCATTTAGACCTATTTTTGGAGGCAAGTCCCTTGAAATTTCATTTCTGGGTGCGAGGTGGAAACATGAAGCTGTCCAGTGCCACTAAATGTGCAGGACACCCTGGCCAGGACTCCTTGCTCGCGTGGTTGTCACTGAAGGCCTACAGCCTGTTGGAGGCTCAGTGCCTGTGCGGGCTGCCCGTGCGGGCTTGTCCGGGACTGCTAGACTGAGTGTTGSTGTTTGCATTCCAACGCGCCCCAGACCCTCGGCCAAGGGGCAGCTGGACCAGCATTCCCATTCAGCATCTCCCTGGCTCCCTCCCGTTGAAGCCCTTGGAGATTTCCTCATAAAAGCAGAGGGGCCCATAACTGCCTGCAGCCCAGTATCTGTCTGCAGAGTGCGGCTCTAGAGCCGTCCCCATGCACAGCACTGGCTCCTCCATCCCTGGATACCATTCCGATATTCCCTTCAGATGAGGACTGGAAGAGAAGCATCTCCTCTGTGCAGCTTTGAGGGACAGGGGTCTCTCCACTGCTGCCAAAGGGATGTGGAAGGACAGACATTTGGGCTCCTGTGCGGCCGTGATATTGAGTCCTCTGGGTTTTATCACCCTCACTGCTCTGGGTCAAGCCCAAAAAATATAATCAGCACTTTCTCTCTCTTCGCTGCTTCCCATAGGGCTCATCCAGTGTCCCATGAGACCCTGGCTTTCCTTCACCAAAGGCCATAAATACGTCAGAGAGGAGGCTAAAAGCAATGCACACACTCTTTAAGATCGTCCTCCCGCCGTGACCCTGACAGGTCTTCCCAGCGTTGTCCACTGCTACCCTGGAAGGGCTGAGGGGCAGATTCCCCCGGGAGATGTCTGCAGCCTGACGGGACATCTCTTGGGGAGGCACTGCCACAGCACCCAGGGCCCAGGCGTCCTGCCCCAAACCCCTTTGTCCACATCCCCCTCTTTCATGTGATCCATGTGGTGGTGCCTTGCTTCTCCCAGCTGCTCACTGAAGCCCATCGCCGGGTGCTCCCGGGATGAGCCCGGCTTTTCCTTTAAGCCAGCCTCTCAGGGGATGCAAAGCTCGGCCGGGCCTGGCTGCTGGGGTCAYGTTTGGAGATGGGGAGCGGCTGGGAGCAGCGTGGCGAGGAATTGTGCCTGGGGAGGTCACTGGGCTTAGCTCGGTCAGGGTCCTCTCATGGGCGAAAGGGGAGCAGGGACTGAAGTGTGAAGAGCAACTCTACCATCTTCAGACGGGAAATGGGATTGTGYCCTACAACCCCTTTGCAAAGAGGCCTGGAGCTGGCCTTGGTGTTCCTGGTAGACCTGCTGCTCCCTGCTGCCCAGAGACAGCAGTGCCCGCTCTCTGCTGGGTAGATCAGCAATGCAGAAACAGCAGGGCAGGGAACGGGGCAGCAGAGAGGACTGCCAGGACGACTGCTGGGTGGAGGTTTGCCTGTCCTCCTCACAGCTGGCAGAGCCGCCTTGCAGCGGATTGCAGCAGAGACGGCGGGGCCGCGACGCTCGTGCTCTGCAGACCACGTCCCGAGTCCGCCGGGTCTCAAGGCAGGCTGAAACTCAGCAGTCTGCTGGAGGCACCTGCTCCACTGGCCTGGCTGGAGGCATTGCTCAAACCTCGCTAAGCAGCCACGGGACCACGACGAGTTTTGTGCCAATGATGAGCAGCGTGTGCTCTGCTGTCCTCTGCGGTGAGCTTGTGGCCTGTTGGTGCAGGACACAGAGCGTCCCCGCGGCCCAAGGCTGGGAGGCTGCATAGGCAGGGGGCTGCATCCTGCCCCGCGCTGCAGCGTAGCTCGGGCTGCCTGGTCCAGCACCCCGGCCGTCCTGCGGAGATGCGCAGCTCTGCCCCAGGCCTCGCTCCTGCCGCACTCCGCCGCTGAGTTGTGGTCGGTTGTGGTGCGGCTGGCGGGGACGGCCGCGGAGCAGGGAGCAGGGGAAGTGTCCAGGCCGTGCCGGGCGGACGGCGCTGCGTGTTCCAGCGCGGGAGAGCTTCCCTGCCTCCTGCTGCCGACTCCTCCGGGTGTCCCTCGCAGCGACGCTGCGCCCCGTGCTGCTGCGGCTTTGCCCCCCTGCAGCTGCGCTGGGCAGAGTCCTTCAGAAGCCTTCAGAGTCACATCAGCGTCATTCTCCCGGTAATGGAGCCATCCCAGTGGTGGGGATGTACTCTAAAGAAAGAAAGTCCTTGAGAAGAACATGGRAAACAGAGAGGCCACCATCAACTAGAGAAGCAAAATGCTGGGTGACCCTTTTTTTTTATTATTTCCTCCATCCAGCAGTCTTGCCCAGGTAGTAGCAGGAGATGCTGCACGATAAGATGCTGCACTGAGTAATTCAGCAGTGCTTGTGCTGTGTATCGGGAGCTGCACGCTGCACGTGCGGTGTGTTTACGGCAGGGAAAGGAAGCAGCTCTGCCACTTTGCAGGCCCCAAACTAGTTCCACCTGGCCGCTTCCCTGATCGGCAGAGGAGAGGAGGCAAACAGCTCCACACGGGAACTGAACCTCGTGCTGTGGATGCAGGCATCTTTCCCTCCCCCTCCTCCTGCAATCAGATGCTTGCAGAGCAAAGCTTGAGACGAGCGGAGCATCACTCGCGCTCCGTCAGACGTGGGTGTCTATAAAAAGCCTCTCCGAGGTTGCCATTGGGTGGGCTGGTTGTGCCACGTGAGCTCTCGTAAGGCCTGTGTTGCTGAGCAAGTGGCATTCCACTTATTTTTGGCACTAATAGTCTTTAGTTAATACATAAATTCAGCTTAAATTCTGGATGGAAGATAAATCCCAAGTGGAGGCCCTGCTCATAAGACGACAGGCGCTTCGGGGCACCCGGGAGGCCTGTGAGCAGAGCGCTCGCGGTTCCCGAGACCTGAGCCCGGTAACGTGCTYGGGCACGAGGTCCTCAAAACGCTACCGTGACTCCTGGGACGAAATTACAGAGGACTTGGACAGATCGCCGAGGTGAGCTCCAGCCTGAGCTGCCGCAGCCGAGCTCCTCGCAGCAAATGCCCTAGTGAGAACCCCGTTCCCACACTGGCGTGGTGAGGAAAGGAAGGGGCTAGAGCACCAGTTCAGCGCTGATTGATGCTGAACACCCTCCCCCTGGCAGTCTGACAAAATCGAAGGCTGATCTGAGGYCCACGGTAGGTGGGGAGTGCTGCTCTCTGGCCATCATCCCGGCATGCGTCCCCCGGTCCTGGTTTGTCTTGGGGAGCCCTCCGCCCGACTCGGAGCCAGCTTGAGGGCGGCGCTGGAGCAGCTTCTGCTGGTTCCGTCCAGAACAGAGAAGGCTTTCTGGTACAGAGCTACAAACCTGCCAGCGAGGCAATGCTCAGGCCCCGTTTGCTGTCTCTTGACAGGCTGCTTTGGGGGTTTTATTGAATTTTGACTCTTTCTGGCATTGAAAAGGATTGGAGGTTAACCACGGAGCATCAGTTCATTCCCATCTCCTGCTAGTCTGCACTACCTTGTGCACAAGGTTAGTCCTGGGGTGCCCAGCACATTAACCCCTTCCTGGCAGCAGGAAGGATTTTGAACAAATTTAGGCCTCAGAATGCCCTTTCAGGGTAAGTTCAGGGCTCTCAATCCAAGTCAGGACCAGTGGTGCAGCACCTTAGGAAGAGGTGGGAGTCTGAGGATATTTCCTTCCCCAGGCTCCTGGCCGTGGGTTTCTGCCAGACGCTGCTCCTCTCCTCTGCCGTTTCCTCCGAAGAGAAGGGCAGGCAGAGGCTCAGTTGTTTTGCCTCTCTGTGCTATGGTGTGCCCTGGCCTCGTTTTCCCACGCTGTCAGTGGATGGGAGGAAACGCTTGTTTGGGACTGCTGCAGCTGCGTTTTTTGCACAGAGAGAAAGGAAGGCTCCTGGTAGCCCGCAGCCCGTGGTATCTGCCTGGGTTACAAACGCACACCCCTAATCCACAGCGCGAGGTGGTGAGCTCCCAGCAGCCGTCTGTAGGCAAGACACGACAACCTGGAGCCTTCCTGTGGGAGATGGGGGTTGACGCAGCTATTCCTCTCCTCCCTAATCCCACGTGTCTCGTTCCTCATCTGGGACGTGCCTTAGGGACATACCGTGCTCTGGTAGAGCCTGCAGTAGATGATGACAGCACAGGGCCCTGGGAAGCTCTTTTCCTGGAGCAGGGGGCTCAGGGAAGTGTGTATGGATGTGACTGTGCCCCAGCCTTCCTCCGGAGCCAGAAGTGATCACTGACGGATGCTGGGGAAAACAGCAACAAAACCCCAACTTTCCCCAGCATCTCCATGTCCAGTAGCCGGCTAATAAGCCCTGGGGAGCGCAGGGCTGGCCCCCGGGGTGCTGCAGGCAAGCATTGCAGCACAGGGGCACGAGCGTTCATTGCGGTGGGAGCCCCGGCCCCCCTGGGCCTTGCGGGTCTGGCAGCCTCTGAAGGGCAGCCCCACCTCCCACGGCTGCCCCGGTCCCTCCAGAGCGCATCTCAACATCTCGTTCCTCCACCCCCTGTCCTGTATGGCACTGCTGTAATTACAGCGACACTAAACTCTGGCCCTATGTAGCCCAAGCCTTATTTTGAGTGCTSCTTGTGCTTGCCCGGGTATCTGCTACCTCTCACTGGCCAGTAAATGAAATGGTGGAGCAGTCTTGGAATGAGGGGTGTCTTCCTGCAAATACCCCCAGTCACCCCCTTTGGTGCAGTTGAGTGCTCCAGGCTCCCTTAGACCCCAGATAAGAGTGTGCTGTACTCACCTGCTACTGAGCCTGGGGCTCCCCACAGGGCTCCTGCCAGCTTTATCCCAATCTTTCCTGCACCAGTGAGCAAGTGAGCCAGTCGGGCATCCTGCTGCTTCTTTCCGTCTTCCACCACGTTCATTCTGCAGTCAAGAGAGCTTGGGTTGTGTCTGCGAGTCTTGCAGTGCTTCTTCAGACTCCAGCTCTTGCTAATAAGGGTCTGCACTAAGGTACCATTGCTTATTTAGAGATGGTCTTTGATGCTGTCCCCCCATCAGGGGAGCAGGCTGCTCTACGGTTGGCCAGCTGGAAGTAGAGCTGGACTGGACTACATCAGCAGCCTGGTCTGGAGGTGGGAGGACAGGAAACAGCAGCTTTGGATGCCTTGAGCACAGGCGGCTGGAGTGCCCTCCCTATTAGCAATACAAGGTCTCCTCAATGGAGCACCTTCCTCTGCTGGGTTGCGTTCCCTAGCACACGGGATGAGTCCCTGGAGCTGGGTGCAAGCTGAGGCCAGCACGTGAAAGCCTTGGAAGTGTTGTGTTCCCTGCTGCGTTCCTCCTGCAAGYCCTGCCCTCCTACAAGAGAGACGTCGGGGGCAGGACCAGAGAGGTGGCAGCGTGTGGGTCTGGAAGACATCGAGGAATCTTTGTCAACTTCCAAAGCAGGGCAGCCTGGAGCCTGGGATGAAGCGRCAAGTAAGCCAAAGAAGAGAAAAAGAGGTCATGCTATCAGGAGAGAGCCGGGGAGGCTGAAAGTCCTGCTGGAGCAGGGCGGTTAGACTAGGTGATCTCCAGAGGTTGCTTCCAACCTGAACCATTCTGTGACTCTGTCTGTGATAAAGCAAGCTCTGAGGCAGCCCTGCCCCTGGCTTGGAAGGGTTTGTGAAGGGTGTGTTGAAAAAGTTCCCCTTAGAGTAGGGGTATGAGAATGAGGGAAACTCCTGCCCACGGGCAGTGCTCGGCGCGGCTTTGCCTGCGCTCTGCCTCCACAGAGCTGCACTAATCCCTGCTGGGCAAAGTGGGGAGGGAACTGTGCTTTGGTGGAGGCAAGGAGTGATTTAGAAGGAATTAGGACGGATTTATGATGGTGGAGGAAATCACAGCACGCATGGCTGGCCTGTCCTGGCTCAGAGACCTTGGGCCGTGTGGAGGGGCTTGCTGCCCGGGCGGGCGCTYGTAAGATCCTTACAAGGGCAATGGGGCTTCCTATGGGGTTTTCATGTAGAGCCCGTGTTCCCAGTCACACAACTGCATGCAAGGCTYCCCTCTGCAAAAGTTTTGTGGTGACAGAGACAAGCCTGGCAAGAAAACCCACCAAAGCTCAGTCTGCCAGGAGGCCGTTATTTATTTGGTACCTAGGCTTGAAATCCACCCCCAGGCTCGGGGGTGTCAGGCTCTCTGGCAATAAGGAAAACCCAAAGAATTATCGTGTTTTCAGGCCAGGCCCAGAGTTTCTCCCAGGTAAGGCCTGTTTCCAGTTGTCATGTCACAGAATCACAGAACAGCTGRGGTTGGAAGGGACCTCTGGAGATCACGCAGCCCAACGCCCTGCTCAGCCTGGTGTCCCGGTGTCAGTGGGGACCGGTGGCCAGGATCTGTTGTCCCAAGGCTTTTGTCGTTTCCAGCTGGCTGGCCAGGTCCTCGCCGGGCYGGCGAGGTGCACTGAGGCATGTGCAAGGCGACCGTGTTCTCRTCCACCACATGGAGAAACCTCCAGGGCGTCGTACCTGCCATCTCTTCCTCTGGACTTGACTTCTCTGGCCAGAGGGCCAAGGGTGACGGATGGCCACAACGCCAGTCCTGTCYCGGGCTCGTGGAGGCTTCTGGAAACCGTTCTGCTGGCCTGGGGAGGCCCTTGGCTCTCGCTGCCTGCCGTGTCTCTGCAGGGGCGCGTTGTSAGAGCAGCTTCACTTCACAGCTCTGGGGATTCCCGGACGTGGTGGTGTCTGCCAAAGCGCAGGGCAGGCGCCCCCGGTGGAGAGGGTGGCCCGGCAGGCAGGCGGGAGGGCGACAGCCTCCCTTTGGAGCAGGCAGCCGCCCCTGCGCTGCTGCCACSAGCCCTCCTTTGCTGCCGGGGGCACGCAGCCGGCCAGCAGGGTGGTTCTGAGCACCCTGCGGGGTCTGGCGGAGGGCACCCGCTCGGAAACCACAGGGCGGGTTGGTCTTGGCAGGTCGGGACGCTGCTGGGCTCCGCGGGAAGGTTTTCAACCCCGCTGTGTAACGGGCAGGCAGGGACAGCGAGGCGGACGTCCCGTGTCCCAGCGGCTGAGCAGCGCTGCCCTGGCGTGGTTCCCTTGTGCACGCAGTGAGCAGGGCTGGAAAACTGCCATCGGCGGGAAGAATGGCACTCTGCTGACATTCCCAGTGGCACCTGCAGGGAAGACCCCGGAAAGGCCCTTGCCAGAGCTTTGTCTGCATGTGATCCTGGGGATGATTTTGCTTTGCTTTCTACTGCTTTGTGTGAGGAGGAAGTCCCAGGAAGGGAGGGAGGAGGATGGGTGCAGTACCTGTGAGGATGAGGCCGGCAGGGGGCTGTAGGAGAGGGGGAGACACAGTGGGGAAAAGGCACTTCCAAGCGGTCGTGGGCAGGGATGCGACTGCCGGCGAGCTGAGCGGCCCTTCCGGCGGTCGTGGTCGGGAGTGGGTGTACGTGTGCCGGCACCGCCTGCCGGCAGCCTGGCCGCTCCCGCTGCCGCTTGTCCCTGCGAAGCCATCGCGGGCACAGGCAACAGCGGAGACCTACCCGGCCTCGCCGTACCCTGCCTGTGGGGCTCCTAGGGAGCCCCGGGAAGTCCTGYCAGGAGACAGGTCTGGAGGACGGAGCGCAACCCTGGGGCGGGAGCCTCAGCGAGGGATCCCATCTGGCCTGGGACTAAGATTGAGGCATCCCTACCCTGGCTCCCGGTGAGCCCAGGGCATCGCACGGGTCCTGCATTTGTTTCATGCTTGTGTCCTGACTGGAGAAGAAGAATGTGAGGTCCTCGAGATGCAGAGATGCACGAGGAACCATTTTTCTTCCTGGCTGATTATTTTGCAGATGGGTTTGCTGGGCTGGTTGAGTCTTGGGCTGGCTTGCCTTAAGATCAGCCAAGCACTAGCTTCCTCGGGAGGAAGGGCAGGAGCCTCTGCAGTCCTCGTGTGCTCCCGGGCAGCCTGAGCCCAGCCCAGTGCAGACAGACCATTGCTTCCCTGTGTAGGCCCCACAGAAATCTTGTGTTCAGCACAGACTCTGATGAGGATAAACTCAAGAGTGACAGAGCAGTTTGTCAATAGCCTTGTCCGATGCTGAGGCCTTGCTGTCCTGAGCGAGGATTTCAGGCTGCAGYGTGCATTCAGACACCCCGTTGGCTGAGCGCTCCAACCTGCCCTTGGGGCAGAGGGCAGGTTGTCAAYGCACTGACAATCTGCGTTTCATTGGATCTACTTAACTTTTTAAGGCTTTGACAAAGATTAAACAAAGGAAGGCAGGAATCTGGGCTGCTCACATAGATAACTTTTGTTTCCCACACACAAACAAGCCTGTTGTGTGTCCATAGGGCATATGGTTTACAGTAATACGGAGTGAATGGGGAAAACCCGGCTGCCCTGTCCTGCTGGGTACTGGTTGTTCTCCTGGCCTGGTTCCCCTCTAAATCCCTCAGGTTACGTTGCTCTGAGTTTTTTTCTCTGGTACAGAGATGGACGATGTCCATGCTGTTAAACATAACCTCTAAAGCAGGGTAGTTACTTACAGGAAAGGATTCTTGGGCATGCTACCTCTTGAACCATGACCGGGAATTGTTTGGTCCAGGAGTTGTTTTGTCCAGGTTAAACAGTGTCCGGGACTCTCCAATAGTGTGAAAGCGGAGACGCTCGCATTGCCCTTGTGTGGTTAATTTACTCATATCCCTGTATCTTAGCATCTGCTTTTTCAAGAGAGAAGACTCCTGCCCTGCACAGCAATGTGGATATCAAGCCTTAAGTATTGGATAAACATTTTTTTAGTGGTTACTTTTTGCTGTCCCATGGGACATGCAACTCAGCAAAAAATCCCCAAACCCGAAGGTTTCTGGAGGGCCAGGGCAACCCATGCCAGGGCAGCCGTCTCAGAAGTGTTCATCAAACTGTGCCCTTCTTCTGATTCCCTCATAGCAGATGGGTGGAGGGAAGGACCAGTCCAAATGGAAGTAGAAACCTTTCTTCCAAGGTGCTCCAGAGAGACTGAAAAGAAGGAAGCCAACAGCAGGTCCCAGCAGAAGGCTTCCTGGGAGAAACGTGGGGAGATTGCTGAAACCTCAGATCTGGTCCCTTCTCTGTTCTTCTCAGCACAGGGACCCCAAGAGGCTGGGCATGGTGCATGGAAAAGGGCTCACATGATGACTGCTCCTTGGTGGATCTTATCCCACGGCTCCTTCCTGGAGCTYTGGAGGAAGGAGAGCATCGCTGGGAGCCGACTGTGCTCTGCCMAGGTGCTCTGCAGAAAGGAGGGTTCTGTGGCTCAGAGAGAGCAGATTCAGATTTCAGTAGCACTAGGAACTACCCCAAGGTAGGATCTGGCTCTCCATCACACTTAACATGCTCTTCGGAGCTTACAGCTGGAACGCGTTGTCCTAAAAAACCAAGCGTGTTAGTCCCAAAGTCTCTGAGGCCCTTGCTCCCGTGTAGYGATATCCAGTCACAGGAAAGTGGGGCAGGAGAGACCTGACGGGGGCTCAGACTCGCTACTACCTCAGCTGGGGAGGGAGCAAGGTGCTTGCAGGAGCTTCCAGGTCTGGTACAGCTGTTGATTTGAACCTGGCACAACCTTTCCTGGCACCTGGAAAACTGAGAAGAGGAAACAAAAGTAGGCAGGATGAAGGCTGCTAGCTCAAGCTGGGCCAAAATTTCTTTTTTTTTTTTTTTTTTTTCCAGTGCCTAAAAATTGCTCGGGTCCTAATTAAGGACCCATTAAGTGATTAGTGTCACCTGTGACATAATTAAGGTTAATAGGCAGCACCTGTTGTTAATGGCAGGGCATGATGCTCTTCTGAAAGGATCCCCATCAGCACTAACCTGCTACAGGTGCAGYTTGCTCTTGCCACATAGAGAAATCTACCTGACGTGAGATATTTAGTTGTAACACAGTTATCTCTTTATGCTGATAGGTGACCTCTAATTAAAATCGTATACCTGCAAATAATAATATTTTCTCTTGCCTTTTTTTTTTTTTTTTTTTTTTTCCTAATACACACTGATGAGGGAGGTCAGGGGACTTCTGGAAATCAAATGCACTTGCCCTTGTTTTTATTCCCTTCCGTGTTACTGTCCATCTCCCCAGACGGCGGGGGAAGCTGTCAGGCCACTGCATCCCTGTCTGAGCTGCCTTGTTCCCACAAGGCTGCTTGGCTGGGCCTGCTGGTGTGGCATCTCCTGACTTTCCGTAGCCCGGATGGTGTGCTTGGTGCCATACTGTTCATTCCATGACTTCCAGCCCAACTCTACTTTGATAGACCAGATGCCAAGAAATCCTGTTTCCTTCTACCTTATTTCAGGACATAGCTGGACACATCTCYTGCCTCTTTGTGGCCATGCATGTGTGTGACCATAAATATATGTGTTTTCATAGTCATAAGCAATATCTGCATAGAAAATTGCAGACGCTTTCCACTATAGAACTTTTCTGCTCTCAAAAAAACAAACAAATAAAAATCTGGTGGGACTGTTTTGCTGTTGGGGCGGGGAGATAGAGGAAGGGCAGCTATTTCTGTGCAGGATTTTGGAGGATGTTGGGTTTGGGGCCATAGCAGAGTTACAGTTGGCTGTGAAACTTTCAGTTGATTATTTGGTATATGTGCTTTACAAGGTGGTCTTTGCTTGTCTTGATCTCCAAGCTACAAAGACATGTCATAGAGGGGTGTCAATGAGCTCCTTGATAAAATCCAGGGCTCAGATTAGTCTTAACTACCGTATGGTTGGACTCAGGCCTGAAGGCTTGGCATGGTAGACTGGCAGACATGAAGGCTTCTTATGCCATAAGCCACTGAAAGATGAGGAATACTGCGTAACGTTTCCCGAGTGCTCCTACATGAATGCTAGTCCTAGGAACTGCACGGGACCACAGGAGATTCAGAATGACCTGCTGGCAGGAGCGACGCAGTAGGCTTGTGTAATGAGCTGTGCTTCAGAACGGGGACTTGTGGGGAGGAAGGGCTGCAGAGAACCTGGACAGGTGACACATCTTACAAGGGACTGCCCCAAACCTTCTTGAAAACAGCCCTGTGAGGGGTGAACAAGGAGATGAACATCTGCAAGCGTGCTAATACGGATAGTTCCTACAGGCCATAGAAGCTTTGTGTGGAAAGTGTCCTGGACAGATCTAGCCAAACAGAACYACAGAATAATTGGGGCTTAAAGAGGCCTTGGGAAATCATCTGGTCCAAGCCTCCTGCTCGGGGCAGGGCATCTACAGCAGTTTACCAGAACATGCCTAGTTCTGTTGCAGGAAAACAAAACCTGCAACATCCTATCTGCCGTGCTAGGATGAGGAGGTTTAGGGAATTGCTGAGGGTCCCATATACTTATTTCTTGCCTTTCAGCAGCAGCTTTAGCACCGAAGCTAGAATAAGGATGCTGAATCCCTGAATCTTCTTGCATAAGAAATTGTACTGCCTGGTTGAGTGCAAGGAAGCAGTTGCACTGCTTAGCTCCAGCACCCTGACAGGATGGTAAATTCAGAGCCCTGAGGGACCTGCTGAGGTTGAAGACACAATCCTTCACTTGTTCTTCTCGTAGGGCAACTGCCAGGGATTTCACAGAGATCTGGGAGGAGGGGAATCAAAAAACCCCTRCTGTCTGGAGCCACTTGTGCTGAATCTGTGTGTACTGAATCTCAGATGCACAGMCTTGCCCTGTGGATCGGGCTTTGGCCACCTCTGCCTTGCATGCTGGCGTCTCTGCCTTGTGTGTCCCTTGCTGCCGGAGCCTCTTCTCCCGGCTCTGCCCCTCTCCCAGTGCAGCTGGGGATTGCCTGGGTAGCAAGGGACTGGATGGAGCAGCTGTCCGTGCCCTTCGCCTGACTGGAGTTGCCAGACACAGAGCAGATGGCTTCATCTGCACCCAGACAAGGCTCTGTCTACAGGGCTGACATGGGAAGCAAAAAAGATGCGTGAACAGCTCCTTATTCTCCCCTTAGTTGCCTGCTTTCCCATTTCTTTGACGTGACCAGTTAAGACTTACTTGGTCCTTCCAAGGAATAAAGACAGGGTCAACATATGGTGTGGCTGGACACATGGAGCCCCTGGATTCTAGTCCAGGTGTGTGAGGACCAAATGCCAGCAGAGAAAGGAGAGAAAGACGTAGCTGTTGTGTATAATGGGGACTCTTTTTGCAGAGGTTTCTGGTCACACACTGACCGTAGTTATTGCCAGCTCCCAGGGGAGGAAGCAATCTGTGTCATCTCACAGCGGGCTTCCTTAAATCTCGGCCTGATTAAGCAGTGGCAATATGGGCTGCCTGAGATGAAAGAGCAAGCTTCCTTCCCTGAAAAGGGCTGATTGTTAGTCAAGTGCAGAAATAGCCCATTTCAATGTTTGCATTTTCCTGCAGTCAGAGGCTGGGAGCAGATGAAATCACTAGATTATGACTCCAGTTGAGCAGAAACCTGGAAATGAATAGCATCCATCAACTACCGACACTGCTTTGGGTACAAACCATGTCCATTTGCCATACACACGGAAAGGTGAGTCTGAATGCTCTAGGTCTCAAGATATTCGAGGGATTTGGGGAATATCCACTCAGCTTGTGCCTTCTTGTCTGTCTTTGAGAATGGAGCATTTGTGCTTTCCACGATAATGGTATGGGCTAAAATACCYGTGAACTGCATGGAGAGATGCTTGCATTGCGACGTAGCTGTAGAAAGAGGAGGTGGTGTTGCAGGCCCTTGCAGGAGTTTCTCCTGGATTTATGTGCAAGATTCTAGACTCCTTTGYAAATATGGCTGGTGGTTTTCCATCAGCACGTTTGCCCAGAGCTGTATCAGTGAGAAGTCTGGAAGGAGAGTTTGATACTCAAACATCTCATGAGAAATTGCTGTAAGTAGTTACATCAGAGTTATTTATTCATTGTCTAGAGATAAATGCACTTTGGATACARTGCAGTCATCCTAGCTTGTGGATCTTGTTTCTCTTAGTTTCTTATGCTTTTTAAGGATCTAATTAATAATAGAGTGTGACTGATGGTCAGCAAAATACAGCTCAAGCAGAACTGTGATTTCCTTCATGTTTTTTTGTCTTTAATTCCCAGAAGACAGTAATATAGGGCCTGACTTGTTTGCAGGACCTCACTATTCAGCAATTAAGAACAAAACATTGTGAGCTTTAGGTTGTCTGAGATCATGTGATGTGTATGGGCAAACATTGATGCTTCTCTGACTGCTGGAGCAGAGAGGCACTGAAACAGAATAAAGGCCAAAAATTTATCTGTTTTTCCTGGTGGTTACTGTGTGGAAGACAGAGCTGTCTGCTGTGATCCCACGGAGAGCTGGGAGTGACCAGCATGCTGGTTTGAAGGACATAAGCCTCAGGATTTGTGGCTGCTGCCAGTCTGCAGGTGGCCTGTTCCATGTSTGCAGATTCCCAGGTCCACGGAAAGAAGGGKGGGATTGCTTTGCACACTGTGTGCTTCCAGCATGCTGGTTAGAAGTAACTGTAAGCWATATATATATATACACACATGTTATATATATATTTACACATATGATATATATTTTTCATATACATGTCTGAAAAAAAATTCAAGGAGACCCTGTCATACTTTGCAGATGAGACATGTCGGGATTGCTCACTCCCTGCTGGGAGGCAGCAGTCAGACCCAGGTGTAACCTCTTGCTCAACGCTCTTAAAAGTCCCATGGCAACTACATTCTCTGGCTTGGGAAGTGCCCTGAGAAGCAGTTTGCTAGTACCTGGGAAGGCACCATTGGTGATGAGATCACTCCACTCGCCTTGTTTCCTATGGTGCATTCTAAGTCTCCTGGCACTGCTGAGGAAGGGTGCTACAGTTGGCACACKGTTATTCTGACACGGTCCAACTTCTGTTGTGAGCCTGGAGGCTTGAGATGACTCTAGTGACGGTATCAGAGCTTTAGCATATACTACCAAAGACATTTGTCTCTATGAGCAGTCCCTGGCTTCCATGCCATATGATGCAGGGTGGCTTGGCTCGGGCTTCCTCCGGTGCCTGCTGGCTGTGAGACACCAKCAGTAATTGCTGGGGTTTAACAGAACAAATTGCTGTGATCTTGAAGACCTGTGACAGCCAGGATGTGACCTGTCCTAATGTGCAGTGATACATCCCCTAGTAAAGCTGAACTAATCCCCTCCAAACTAGGATATACCTGTAAAAAGTTGTTCCTACAGCATGSATGAAGAGCCAAGGACTAGAACCTAGAGCAGGGTCTCCTTGACTCACAGAATCATGCAGAGGGGTTGATGTTGGAAAGGACCTCCGSAGATCATSTAGTCCAACACCTCTGCTCAAGTGGGGTTGTGTAGGATATGTTGCAGAGGATTGTGTCCAGATGGATTTGAAGATCTCCAGAGAAGAAGACTCTACAGCCTCTYYGGGCAACCTGCTCCAGTGCTGTCACACTCACAGACAAGAAGTTTTTCCTTGCATTCAGATGGAACTCCTTGTGTTTCWGTCACTGCYTGTTGCCTCTTGTCCTGTYGCTGGCCATCACTGMAGGGAGCCTAGTCCCTATCCTTTTGACATGCTTCCCTCAGATATTTATACACACCAGTAAGATCCCTCCCCAGCCTTCTTTTCTSCAGGCTAAAAAGACCCAGCTCTCTCAGSCTCTCCTCATAAGAGAGATGCTCCAGGCCCCTAATCATCTTTGTAGCCCAAAGGAAACCAGGGAATGGAGCTGTTTGGTCCTGTGGGCGTACCCAGAAGGAGCTCATTGGGAGCGTGGCAGCACCGTGTGCCTCTCACTTCCCTTCTGAGCATTGCCCTGGGTTGTTTGAACAAAGAGTTCTGGGACTGGGGAAATCCCAGTCYCTATGGAGAGCTTTATCCTGAGTTCTGAATCTTATTTGGGTGTGGAATCTAGGAAAACCAAGGCCCTCCTGGAAGAGGAACCGTCCAGCATGGAGAAAACTCTGTTTCCTCTTAGGATTGGGTTAGGGTTATCTCATTCATTCCCAAGACCCTTAAAACCTCTCTGGAACCAGATGTTAGCACCTTTCCTGGAGTTTGGCTAATGCCGTACCCTGCTGAAGGATGATCTCCTATGCAGATGCCAGCTGTCACACAGAGGCATGGTGAGGCTCAGCCCTCAGGGCTTCTTGCTGAAGGAAGCAGGATATGCCTGGATGTGCAGCACTGCAGGCCAGCAGGAGTCCTCCTGGTCTGGAGGTGGTGGAAAGTCTGCTCGGCCTCATCTTGTGGCATTCTCATTCTCGGGACTGGGCCGTGCACCAGCAGGAGCTGGATTGCCGTGATCTCTCTGAGCTGTTGAGCCTCTAAGGGGTCTGATTCTCCCTGGACTCTCCTAGGATCCATTAATTCCCCCCACCACCTTTCACCAATCATCTCCTTCCCTCTCCTAGTAACAGGATCCACCATGTTCACTCACCTCAATTTTTTCCACTTCTCCCTCCTATGTACTGACCATCCTCAGCTGTCCTAAGCCCAGCTCCCCTTATTGCCAGCCCAGGTCTCTCTGCAGCACGTCATCACCAGCGTGTCCTGACAGCTTGGCCAAAATTGCAAAATGAAAATGTCTTCTACCACATTTTTCAGTTTTGCCACCAAAATTTGACAGAGCCAAGAGCCCGAAGCTGCTTCTGCCACCCTGTCTGTGCTCGGTGACCTGGAAGGGACCTAGTCAAGGCTCTCTTTAGCAGTTCCCCAGCTATGCTTTCTCTCATGTAAGTGCTCTCAAACTAATAATCTGATCTTAAGTGTCTAGAGAACTTCAGCTTTGAGACTGACGTGTGCTCCCATCTTTCTCCTTTCTTTCAGACTGTGCTGCTCCAGAGGAAAGGGCAGCTCTGCAGGACATTGGTCCTGAGGAAGCACAGTAGACCACTTCAGCCTGCTTGATCTTYCCAGCCCCAGACTCTGCTGCTTTTAAACAGGCAGAGGGCTGGCAGGTGGGACATGTGAGAGCACMAGAGGTGGGTCCATGGGAAGAGGAGAGCCATCAGCTCCAGTGTTCAGGCACCAGCCGGCGTTTCGTTGGGAACCCGAACTCTAGGTGAGAATGGGCTGTCCTAGGGATGAGGGCGTTGGGAGAAGGTGACCCCGTGGGGACAGCGTTTTGCCTTTCTAGACAACCTGAGCTGTTCATTTGGTGTCCTGGGTCTATGCTGGGTATTTACTGGAGAGAGGTGCCCATTYCTTTACTTTGTCCAGGCCCTTGCTTGTGCCAATAGCCTTCTTAATTACAGACAGGGCTTTTTGTTAGCTCCTTCCCTCTTGTTGCCTTGAACTCTGTAGCCACCTCTCTGTGGTGTTTCCTCTCTCCCCATTTCTAGACTGATCTCATGTATTACTGCAGCTCTGTTTGGGATCTGCATTAGCTGAGATCATCACCGGAATGAGTCTAAGATTGAGTGCTTTGATTTTCTAGTCTTCCTCCTTGCCTTGATCGGAGGGTGGGTCGTGAGGATGATAGAGCATCTTGCAGCTTCTTTAATTTTTGCCAGGATTTTAGTTCCCTGGAAAAACCTCCCTGGAGGGATGCTCAGTTTAATCACGATTAAGGTCAGCAAAAACCTGGTCACTGATCTTCTGTGCAAAGAGGGGCTGTAGTTGCTCATTATTTGGGATATCTACTGGGAATTCAGAGTTATTTAGGGCCCACTTGGTCTGTTTTCACATGCATTTTGRCCTGCAGGGCAAAATACCGATATTTATGAGAGTGCCTTTATCTGCGGAAGGCTCCATCTGTTCCACAAGGTGTCATGGTTTTCTCTTTAATATCCTAGGGCTTGTTTTCAGACTGAGGACATGTGRGGAAGGAAGAGCCTGAAGAGGCAGATGCAGTGGAAGAGAAGGCAAAGAGGCTGTAGACAAGTGGACCCGCTGCTTAAAAGATTGACTGTCGTGTGCTGTGTAGAAAGATCRAATGAAAGATCGCACTTAGGTGCACCGGAACTGCACACCTCCCTCCCCTGCGTATGGTAAATGGCATTGGTTACTCCTCTGGAGCCCTCCTTTGTGTAAACTTCCACACAGCTCTGTACTACATCCTTATGGCCCCATCTGCTATTTCCGCCTCCCCAAACCTCTGGTATGTTTTTTTTGCGTGAGAAAGCCTATGAAATAAAACTTGTCCAGTCACCCAAGCTGTTTGCTGTGCCAGTGTTTTCTTTGGCTGATGTGTCCACGGTGCCTTCCTGTATATGCATGACTGTGTGTTTCAGAGTTAATATACAGAGATGAGGGTAAAGTTGCAGCGACCATGCGAATAAGAAATACATGAGCATCGGTGTGTGCCTTGGAAGATGCAGTACTTGTTTGGGTAGCTCTCTGGAGCCATCACTTTGCGACAAATGCTGCAGCTCCGGGGCAGAAGCTGTGCATATCTGACCAAGCGTGGTATGGAAGCCCTGTGACTTGACAGGACTGAACACGACGAGTAAACGTACCCAGACCAGGTTCCTGTGTCCTCCCCTCAAGGGTGCTTTATACACCCTCCAGGGCCCAGSAGGG
This sequence comes from Eudromia elegans, assembly GCA_003342815.1. NCBI lineage: Eukaryota > Metazoa > Chordata > Aves > Tinamiformes > Tinamidae > Eudromia > Eudromia elegans. The sequence goes on along the minus strand of PTEX01000304.1, from coordinate 438,251 downwards.
CTGCCGGGGCAGGACTGGGGTGCTGCTGGGGTGCCGCGGGGTCTCGCAGCGCRAGGGGAGGCTGCTCTGGCTCCCAAGCTCTGCTCTGCTCCCCAGCACCCAGGTCTCAGGGGCGGGTGGCCCCTAAGCGATTCCTGTCCCCCACTAGGTGGCACTGGGAGCCCTTCTATGGTGTCTCTGTCCCCCCCCAGACACGCAGCCCATCCTGCCCCAGTGCTCTCTGCCAGGGCAGCACCCGTGGCTCTGCTGGACCAGGAGCACAGTGCAGAGGGGCCTGGACAACGCRAGCCGGCCCCGTGCCCCTGGGGGCTCATGCATTGCCGTGAGYTGGTGTGTCGCACACAGGGCCTGTCCTCCCGGGAGAAGGGCGTGTTGTGCTAGGAGTCCATGCCTTGCCCACTGGTCATGCGCTGCTGGGAGTCACTGCATTGCGTGTGTCCCGTGGGGAGCTGCAGCACTGCATGTGTCCTGCCGGGAATCACTGCATGGCTGGGGTCCCGCTGGGAGACAGAGCGTCATCACGCGTGTGCCACTGTAGGTGTCCCCGCGGGAGCTGGCTCATCACACGTGTTCTGCTGGCAGGTTCTGCACTGCACACRTGCTGCTGGGAGCCACCGCGCTGCGCGTGTCCCCCCGGGAGTCAGGGCACCGTGCGTGTCCTGCTGGGGCAATGCATGCTGGCCCTTCCCCACTGCAAGTCAGCGGGGTCTCCTCCTGGGAGCTAGTGCCTCAGGTATGTCATGTTAGGACTCGGTGTGTTGTCCTCCTGCCCTGCCTCGCTAAAAGTCGGCTTGTCACACGCCAGTCACAGAATCAYAGAATCACAGAATACTTAAGGTTGGAAGGGACCTSTAGAGGTCATCTAGTCCAACCCCCCTGCACACGCAGGGTCCCCTAGAGCATGTGGCACAGGGTGGTGTCCAGGCGGGTTTGGAAGATCTCCAGAGAAGGAGACTCCACCACCTCTCTGGGCAGCCTGTTCCAGGGCTCTGTCACCCTCACTGGTAAGAAATTCTTCCTYAAGYTCCTGTGGAACTTTTGGTGCYTCAATTTGTGGCCATTTCCTCTAGTCCTATCGGTGGCCACCACTGAAAAGAGATCGGCCCCGTCCTCCTCACTCCCTCCCTCAAGATACCTATACACACTGATGAGGTCGCCTCTCAGTCTTCTCTTCTCCAGGCTGAACAGGCCCAGCTCTCTCAGCCTTTGCTCATAGGGCAGATGTTCCAGGCCCCTAATCATCTTTGTGGCCCTGCGCTGGACTCTCTCCAGCAGCTCCACGTCCCTCCTGCACTGGGGAGCCCAGAACTGCACMCAGSACTCGAGGTGCGGCCTCACCAGGGCTGAGCAGAGGGGCAGAATCACCTCCCTCGACCTGCTGGAGACGCTCTGCTTAATGCACCCCAAGATCCCATTGGCCTTCTTGGCCACGAGGGCACACTGCTGCCTCATGGTCAACTTGTCGTCCACCATGACGCCCAGGTCCCTCTCTGCGGGGCTGCTCTCCAGGAGGTCGGTCCCCAGCCTGTAGGCATGTCTGGGGTTATTCCTCCCCAGGTGCAGGACCTTGGACTTGTCTTTATTGAATTTCATAAGGCTTCTCACTGCCCAGTTGTCCAGTCTGTCCTTTCCCATTAGATCCTAGAGAAGGAATGAGGATACCTCCCAACAGTTTGCTCTGCTGAAGCCCTCCCATCTCTGGTGGGCATAGAGATGTCACGCCACGGAGATTATTTTAAATAATTATTTTTTTTTATTTTTTTAAAAATGATGTTGAATAGGCACATCCAGTGTCCTGGTCCTGCTCCTGTGCTCTTCCCAGGTGCAGTAGCAGGTGACAGCTTCCTCTCTGTCCCTGTCTCAGTGCCAGCATTCCTGGCTGGCTCTGCCTGTCTCTCACCCACTGTCCCTACTGCTTTGCAGCTTCGTGTTGCCTGCTGTGTCCTGTGGTGTTGGAGCACCCCTGGCTGGGAGTGACCCCTGCTTGCAGGCTCGACACCCATCCRCACAGCAAGGCTTGGCTCACAGTGCTGCTCGTGGCTTTGGAGGGCTGAGGAGTGAAGGCAGAGCCCAGGCACTGCTGTAAGGAAGAGCTGCAATTGCTTCTTATATTTTTCACATTTCTATTTTTTTTTTTTACGTTTATGTGTTACGTTTACATTTCTCTCCTTCACTCTCAATCTTGGCAACCAGATGGTAGGTTAGATGGTGGCTCAAGCCCCATGTATAAACTCTCTCCCTTCAGAACAGCTTCCCTCAAGCTCCATGCAAACTCCAGCAGAGGTGACAGGGCTTTGGGATCCTTTTCAGGTTTTCTGTAACTGCAGGAAGAGAAAAAAAGCCATTTTTGTCCTGGTGGTGACGGTGATTGGACTGAAGTTGGGTGCAGTATGTGACAGCACACATGTGCAGGAGGGACCCTTGGTGTGCTCTGTGGTCCTARCAACCTTTTCTGATACAGTACAAGAATGTGTATGTGCCATAAGGACACAAAGGGACTGAAATGCCAGTCCTGGAGCACTGRGGCGTCTAGTGTTAGTCATTTGCCTCCAGCTGATTCAGGACTAGGGACCTCCAGCACCGTGCATGCCTGCCCCGTGTCCACATCGCCAGCAAGCGGCTCTGCCCCCATAACACCGTGCCTGAGCCTCTTCTGCAAAAGTCCACGTGTCAGTGGAAACGCAGGGCAACAGGTCACTGTTTCCCAGGCTGGGGGAGTCAGTCAAGTGCCTGAGGTCTGTTTCTGTAGGACAAGAGCTGGAACCGGCTAAGGGGCTGGTGAGGTGTGCTGGCAGKTGGATGTTTGCTTGTGCACCAGCCAACCCTGCAAAGAGCTGCCAAACTTTACTTCTCCACACATGGCTGGGTGCCTGGTCCGCAGCAGTTCAGCACCTCGCATGGCTGTTGTCTTGTAACGGGAGGAACAGATAAACCATGATACTAGGAACAGTCCAGAAAGTAACGACATCCCTCTCCTTCAGGTAGTCCATGAAACGAAGAGGGAAGACCTATGCAGGGCTGCGGTGCTGCCTACATCGCAGTGTGCASGCATGAGGTGGTCTTAAGCAACCAGTTTTTGGGGCACTTCTGTTCATTTGGAGCCTTGACTCTCTATCTGCRTTACTGGATGGTCTAAAATATGCAGTGTAAAGTAGAAAGGCCAGGGTTACCTTAATATCATCTTCTTGTGATTTGTTGTCTTTTCCCAGTTGGCTTTTGTCTATGAAGACTTAACATCCATTTTTGTACCTATTTCATGGTGAATTGATCTGAGTTTAGCACCTTTCTGCTATTCCTGGAATGAGTGCAGGAGCCAGACTGCTTGTCTGAGCAGTGCTAGGACAGTTCTCCGTTATGTAACTCCTTTTAATTTCCCTGCTTGATCCATTAGTGCCGACTGCAGAGTGGACCCGTGACACCCCTGCTCAGGTGATCGCCACTGCCTAGTGCTCCTGCCTTGAGGTCACTCTCAGCTCAGACCACGTTTGTACTGAGGACTGGTGCAGCTCTGGAAATCCCGTTAGGAGCCTCTTTTAGGCTGGTGAGACCTGCACATGCAGAGCAGCAGCCTCAGAGAGAGACATTAAGGTAGGTTCAGGCATGGGCATGGGAGGAAGGCTAGAGCTGGCAGAGTTTCACTGTGTCCTGTCTAAAAATGCTGCCCGCTGAGCTTAAAAATGGTGATTACAGTGGTGTCCCAAGGGGAACCAGACTGCTTGAATGTGCTCAAGTTGTCACTAGAGGGAGCAGCATGTGATTTTTGCTTAATGTTATCAAAATGACATAACTCAGTGATCCAGCTGGTGGGGCCACTTGGCAGGAGGGAGGTGGGGGAGATTCTGCTGTCTCTTTGGCTTCGTAAACACAGGTATTTGTCAAACTGCAAGAGGGTCTCCTGTCCAGCTCAGCCAGGAGGGGCTGGAGGGAGAGGGAGATGCTGAACACCTAAATTGGCTGAGTGGGGATCCTTTCCTTGACTGTGTTTTTGACTGTTGGAAGAACGCATGCCCTTGCCCCACGCAGACAAAGTATGCTCAGGAGAGAAAAGGAGATGGCTGGGATGGTAGAGATGATGCRAGCAGTTGGTTTTGCTGCTACTGTGTCTTAACCAGACTTGCTCTGTCTGCGAGGTGCCTGAGCCATGGCGAGATCTGCGTGAGATCTCCTCTGAGACCTCAGCATGAACCAGACTGTGGTACTGTTGTCACTTGCATCGCCGCTCTGAGCAATGCCAAGATGCATCTCTGGGCCATGCTGTGCTGCAGTGGGCACATTCAGAGGTGCCCCTCCAGGCCTAAAATCTAAGTAGATGAGGAGCGAGGGAACGGAGACAATGCAAAGAAACAAAGAGACCATAATGGTATCCTGCCTTGTGCTGAATTGGATAATTCCCCTATGACTAGTTGGTGGGCAGTGGATTACTCAGTGGGAGGAAAGGGGTCTGGAGCTAGTCCTGTGAACTTCGTTCTTTCATTTGTAAAATGTGCTGTGAACATCTGGCTCACACATGGAGCGTGACACTTGGCTTGCAGAGGCATATAAATGTTTTCAGATCTTTGAATGGCTGTTGCTGAAATGCGAAGGATCATCATTAATGAAGCCTGCAATAACACTGACGGAGCATTTGTGTTCGCTGCAATTTGTAACTATGTTCTAACACTTGTTAACGAACACTATTGTGGATTGCAGCATGACCAAGGAACACTTGAGGATAAACATGACCAAGTGCTTGTTCCTAGTTTTTGCTATAATTTATCACTGCAGGTGTTGAAACATGTCATGTTGTGCAGCAAGGCTTTAAATGGGTGAGTAGGGTAAGAGGGAGGAAGACTTAGCTACTGTTACTTCTTTTGTGGTTGTTTCGTCTGCTCCACTTATATAGTGCATGCGGGCACACGTCATGTTCAGCTGAKAGAGGACTTCTTTAGATGGGGAACTGAGTAATGGTGTGGTACCAGAAAAATGCATCTGATGGGCTGGAGGCTGGCTTTAGACAACATGGTCTGGAGTAACAAYACTTAACCCCCGCGAGTGACCTAGGTGAGGACCTGCAGAGGAGGGAGATGAACATGCATGAGGCCTAAGTTGGAGGGATAGAAATGAGGTGGAAAAAACCAGTTGGGTCTGAAGCTAGAAAGGAATGGTGGCGTTTTCTGTTGGTTTCACCTCTATTGTGTCAAAGGAAGTGGTGGAACAGGAGTCAGGAGTTTTCAGGGGCTGAAAGTGCTTCTAATAACTAAGATTAGGCAGTTCTCAATGAGATGTGAATTGGTTTGGGACATTTTCACCACCACTACCTATTTTATAGCATAGACACCAAGAACCCATTTCTGYATCAGCTGTAGGCTTAATTAAAAGAGCCACTGTGTATGGCTCTGGACTGCACAGGAATGGTCTGAAGAGAGACATTCACTAACCCCTACCAAACTCTGCTTCCTCGCTTTGCTGGTGTGGGGAACTTGTCTGAAAAGGCTTTTAGTAGAACTTGTCTCTGCTGTCAGTTGCATTAGAAAGGCAGTTCCCTGATGTAGATATGGGGGGGGCAAAAGCAGTCCTACCAGCTTCTCAGTGCTGTTAGCAAATAGTACTCCCTGAGTAGGAGGAGATCCCTGGATGGCTGAGTGTACTCTGTGAGGTGAACTGAAAATGGGAGTGGGGTTTGGACTCCAGGGAGTAGGAAGCATCTTGCTGATCTCTGCTAAAGTATCACCTCTGATGCTGGGCCTGGTTCTGTGGCAAGGCCTGGGCTAGTTCCACTGTCCTTGTCTATATCTGTGCATCCCAGTATGGACACCCATCAGTAGTCACAGACTCCTCTTCAAGCTGTGATCCACGATACCTTTCAGATCCTTCTCTGCCTCTTCTCTCTCTGTGTAACTTTTTTTTGCTTTACTTTTTTGAAATCATCATTCCTGCTCTCTTGATACTCTGAAAGGTCCTCAGCTCTTTTGGGTCAATCATCCTCAGCTGTCTTACTTCTTGCTTTCATGTTTCCTGCACGTCACCCTGAGCTATTCCTGATAGCAAGCTTGCTAGTTGCATTTTCTGCCCCTGACTCAATAAGTTGTCCTTAGTACGCTCCAGTTTGTCCTGGTGGCCCAAAAGSTGCTTCTATGGACAACTGGAACTTCTGGAGACCTGATTTTTCTGTTCTCCATGGCCCTTGTGGCCAGTGTCCATGTCCTTGAAACACTTCCTTGGACACTCTCACTTCTGATGAGTGTATATGCTGGTACTTCTAGAACAGGCTGATGTGTCTTTCTAAGTTCGATTTTAGTTCTCCTACCATATCTATTCYATCTATCAATTCAGAGTTCTGGTTTTATTTTAAGTAAGTTAGTAACTCCAAGGGCATTTGGCAAACTGATGCTGGATTCCTTTTGCTCCTCCGACTGTGACTCCTTTGCCAGCCTCGGTGGTACTCTGCAYTGATGCTGTTTGTAGTCTGGAACTGTTGTGCTTTTACTATCCTTCAATTCTAGCCATCCTTGCTAACTTAGGAGACTTTACTGGAAAGAAAGCTCTTCTACTCTTTTCTTGTTTCTTGAGAACATTGAGAGGAGATCTGATCAATATGTATAAAGACCTGAGGAGAGAACATAAAGAAGACAGAGCCAAACTCTTCTCGGTGATGGACAGTGGCAGGATAAGGAGTAATGGAACAGGAAGTTCCATCTCCATGTGAGGAAGAACTTCTTTGGTGTGAGGGTGACAGAGCCCTGGACCAGGCTGCCCAGAGAGGCTGTGGAGGCTCCTGCTCTGGAGATCTTCAAACCTGCCTGGATGCCGCCCGGTGCCCCGTGCTCTGGGTGTCCCTGCTGGAGCAGGGGGTTGCACTAGATGATCTCTAGAGGTCCCTTCCAAGCTCAGCCATTCTGTGAGTCTGTGTGAAAATTTGCTCCTTCAGTGTTTGCCTTGTGCTGTGTAGTCGCTAGCTATCTAACYGATACTCAGCATGGAACAAAGATGACCTTGAAAGTGTTCTTTACTGTGGTGTTATTAAATCTTCTAGAAGAATGGATAAACTCAGCCAAACTGAGGTCTTTCAGCTGTCTTCACTATACAACCTGCAGAATCCTTTGACTTTTCTTATTTATCTCCCTATAGCTCCAGAGAAYGTGGCTTTGGAACATTTGGAACACTTTGGAAGGCTTCCCCAACTGGAAGATTGCAGGACGTTTTATGTGGAAATGCCCAGATCATGTAGCACAATTAACTGTTACCCCTGCCTGGCTTCGGAGTGATACAGTTGAAACCTTTGACCAGGAGGTCCTTCTTGGGCAAACTGTAGGCCCTTTTCTTCACTGTTGCTCTGATTTGTCCGTCAGTCTAATGGATGGAATAAAATGGGAGGGCAGATTTATCAGATTAGCAGAGACACCAGCTTTTCTGCTAATGTCAGTGGATCAGAAASGCTCTTTGGAATGAGTAGAGCTGTTCTTCTCGCAAATGGCTGRGCAAAATGGTCATCTCTTCTTTCTTGTCTAGTTTTGTTTTAAAGCCTGGCTTTGGCTGGGTCAGGATACAATCCAGGCTCGTGTCCTAGATTCAGCAGTGATTCTAGGGGCTAGTTGTTATCCTGGGCACTGCTAAGTCTGAAAAAGTAATAGGAACCATTGGACTACCAGGATGCTGCTACATGCAGGTTTTGCATGCCAGCAACTCAGCTTTGAAGTCCAGTCTCTATTGCTATAAGAAAGGACATACAGGAACGGGAGCTGTCTGTCCCAAGGATGTCCTGCCACTACCTGGTTTTTGCAAAAACACCTTCCTCCCTCTAGAGAGTCCTCCAAAGACCTTTGCTGCTTCCTGTGAGCTTCCTCTGACTCTACGATCATTAAATGGCATTCTACTCTCCAGTACTTGTAGCGAGTTTTGACATTTGCCTGTTTTGCTTGCAAGGATGAATCAACACAGTATTTTTTTTCTTATCACATTGGACCATTTTTTTTCTTGCTCTCCCCACTTTYGGCATGAAGTCTTGAAGTCTTCTCTACTGAAGTCTTCTTAGCTCTGCTTTACACTTCAGTCCTTCATTAGCTTGACCATTGGGTGGTATCTGGTTCTGTTGGAAGGTGTTGCCCTTTTGATCCATAAGGGATGATTGCCTTGCTTTCAATACAGCAAATCTGACCTTTATCTTACTTTGGCATAAGAAGAATTCCTGTCCTTTTATTACCTCCCCTTCCTGTAATGGCTCCATTTGCTTTCAGTGCCATTTTGGCTGCAGATGGATCATTTACAGGTGTCGACAGTGTAAAATAGGGCTAGTATTTTGGTGTTTATGTAAGCAATTATCACYTCTTCAGCTCTTAAGGTTGTCAGGGAAAATATGTAAAGCACTCCTCTTCTGTGAGCCATAGAAATCTACAGAAATAACTACTTAGGAGCAGGCTAATAGCTGTAGCTGTAGAGGAGACCATTTCTCATGCGAACAGCCCGTGGTCTGTCCGTATGGCTCAGTTCTGGATAGCAGTAGAGAAGCCTCTTCCCCTTTGTGTTACAGCTCCCCTGACTTTGCAGTTCAGGGTRCAGGCTCGTGCTTCCTGACTTGGAGGGGTTAAGAAGATAATGTGAATTACCCTGAGGCAGAATGCATGATAATACAGTTAGCTCTTCTCCTGACATATATAATCATAGACCTGAGATCAGGGCACCTTCTCGTCAGTCAAACACAGTGATTGCTGGTACCAGTCACAGGTTATAAACTAATTTTGGCAGTTAGCCATAAAACTGCTCCTTTCAGTGAGACTCAGAGGCGTCTGGTGTCAGCCTGACACAAACCATTTGACCAGGGAAAGGCTTCTCTCCTGGTGGGACTATAGAGGGACCGATGCCTTTAGTGAAGGTAGAAGTATAGAGAAAGGGGCTACTAACCCTGCACTAATAAATATTAAATGCCTGTTATCAGGCCTGAGGTTTGCTTTGGCGCCCCAGCTTTTTAGCCTGCTTTGGTGGTTATCCACGGAAAGCAACAGGTTTATCAGCAAGTTCAAGCATGTTTGGACTGCAAGGTCTCTCTTGGTGTCAGGAATATGAAATTGTCCTAATCTGCCTTTAATATCCTGCTCTGTGCCCCAGGTGCCATTGCACACAATTCCTGTCCTGCACCTCTGGTTTGGCTTCACCAGCTGCTCACAAAAAGCTTTAATCCTCTCTCCATCTCTGTCAGCAGTGCAGCATTCTTGTTTTCCCTCTATCAASGCGAGGGTTTGGCAGAATGCCAGAGCCTGCAGGATCACATGGCCAAAGRAAAAAAAAATCAAAGGACGCCCCAAACCTTGCTATTGTTTTTCTGAGGAGCAGGGAGGGATGTGGTTATGTCGGGAAGGTCGGTCCGACTCTCTCCATTCAGAAATAAAGCATGATGGTTTATTGTTGTTATTGTTGTTTGTTGTTGTTGTTATTGTTGCTATATTGATGGTTATACATCTAATCAGTGTATATAAATACCTCAAGGGAGGGAGTAAAGAGGTTGGGGTCGGCCTCTTTGCAGTGGTGGCCACTGATAGAAGGATAGAGGAAATGGTGACAAATTAAAGCATCAAAAGTTCCACATGAACTTAAAGAAAACCTTCTAGACAGTGAGGGTGGCAGAGCCCTGGAACAGGTTGCTGAGAGAGGTTGTGGAGTCTCCTTCTCTGGAGACCTTCCAAACCCSCTTGGACTCCACCCTGTGYGTGTGCAGGGCGGTTGGACTAGACGATCTCTAAAGGTGTCTTCCAAACTTAAGGATTCTGTGACTCTCTGGTTGCTGGCTCCTACGCTCTCCYRAGGGCCATCCAGCGCTCGTGGCAGGGGCGTCAGCAGCTGTGCCTCTCCAGCTTCCAGGCTCAGTCTGTCTCCAGTAGCTTCCTCCAGAGATGAGGCAGTCCTAGCATGGTCAGAAGAGTATTCAGGGTTGTGGTTGATCATCATCCTTGGAGGTTTCCAAGACTGGACCACACAAAGCGACAGCTGAACTGATCCAGAGGTGGTGACGGCTCAGCCCCTGCTCAGAGCAGAACTACAGACCTCCAGAGAGCCTGCCCAAAGAGCACTTCCAGAGTTCCGTATTTCCCATAGCAAACATTTTCTGTTACTGGATAACCATCCTGTCCCCTCTCGTGTGTGTTTTCCCTCGTCTGTTCACTCATATTCACARTAATTCCCCTGTTTGTTTTCCTACTTGACTTTCTATCTGCTTTAGTTGCTTCCTGGAGTTTTTAGCCTTAACCTTAAGCTTCAATACGTTTCTTAATAAGCTACTGCAACTTGTGCTGAGTACTCTCAAGCGTGCTATTTATCTTGTGGGATCTGTGTAATGCACACTGGAGGTACCACTTCAGTGGCAGGGAATATGAAATAAGGAGAGCAGTGATTTAGCTTTGTYTTGAACAGCCTTATCTGCTTAAATGGACACTTTGGGCTCCTGGATTAACATGTGTTTTCTGACATTCATTGTAGTCTTCTTTGGGTAAGAAATGCATGATCAACCCCTTTAGATTTCTAGTCTTTTAAAAATTCTGTATGTACTCACTTCAGATGGTTTGTTAAGCTGTATGCTCCCAGGGTGCTCAGTTTCTCTTCTTATATCCAAAACAGGGATTAAGAACTGGGTGGTAATTGCTGTTCTGTCTCATTTAAGCAGCTTTAAAAAGGAAACTAGGAGGAAAAGCAGATCATATATTTGATAAGCTCTTTCTTTTTTTTTTTTTTTTTTTTTCTCCCTCTGGCTGAGTGGCACAGGAAGCTAAAATGAACCCATCTGGAAAGAGGTAATGTGTCCTATTAAAAAACAAAGCATAACCCCATGAAAGGTAAATGGTTGCTAAAGCAGCTTCCTGCCTGAACGCGATTTTGCTTGTCTATCACAAGGCACCTGGAAAAGGCTTTCTTGTTTCGTCTTCTTCTCTCTGTCAGGAAAGATGGTATTTTTGTACCTCTTCCTCCCAGGGTGTGAGGGCTCTTGAAAGGATTGTAAGAACTATCCCTATGCTGTTATGCAAGAGCAGGCAGTTGTGACCATCTCAGCCCAGAGGGCTGGACTTGCCTTGCTGAAAGTGTTGTTGGGTCTTAGGACACTTCAGCATAAGCAAAAGTTTCCAAATAGGGTTAGTAACCCTTTGGAAACAGGGTAAACCTGTTAAGAAATGAAACTATGCACAATCAGAAAAGCTGGGTTTGGATAATTACAACTGGTCCTTAGAAAGCAGTGGGAATGTATAGATTAAGAAAGTATGGATTACTATTTCTAATGCATATGTATTGTCTAAGAAATGAGCATAACAGCATTGTAGGGGTATGTGGTGCACATTGAAAATATGTTTCATACTGGTTGTGGATAGCCAAAGCATTATTTTAGAGCTCATGAAAAGGGTAGAGACCTCTTTCTTTTCTCCCAAGTTTGAAATCTCTAACATTAGTCTTTCCTGCAGTAGGAAAACTTCACTTGCAGATACAGATTCTTGAATATCCATTGAAGTAGATGAGTGGAAGCGTCTACCAGCTGCTTCTTGCTGTGCTCTGAGCATTTGGTTTAGCCCCTTCCCGTGAGCGTCCGTGCCGCATCACGTTCTGGGTCTTCACTGGTTGTGTGAGTAGGAGCTTTAGGTCCTGTGACTCTTCCTTTGCAAGAACCTTAACTTGGTGGGTTGAAGGAGAATGTAGGGTCCTGYGGGGGGTGTGGCAGATACAGCACTGAACACTTAGCAGCCCTCTAGTATCATCATTGGTACTACTGGTATCATGATTGCTAGGGTAAAACCAAGCGAAAGCAGAGCTCAGTCTTTAGACTACATTCCAACAAGAGCCTCAGGCCCCACAAGGACCTCAAGCACATGCTTATTCATACTTGATTTTGTGGAGATCATATTTGCGCTCAGATAGAAATCTGAAGCTTGTAGGACATTGCATGTGCTGCAGCCCTAGCAAGTCAACCTTCCACAAGGTCCATGTGCCTGTCATGCCACAAAACACTGATTGTCCCTAGTCCTTTGTTTCCAGCTCTGCCTTTTGTTTCTGCTTTCTTCCAATATTCTACTTCACCAGCTTGGAGGAAGGCAGCAATATTTGCCTGCCSTCAAGCTGTTGCCCTGCCCCAGGCTGACCCCTAGCCACAGGCTTTAAAGCTAGCTTGAGTGCCTGACTTTATGCTAGGCCACCAGCCAGCAGTGATCGTGTGCCCAGTTGATGTGTTCTCATACTGACCATGCAGCCTCATTCACTGTTTAGGAGCCTCTGGACTCCTTGTGGCCTCTCCTGGGTCTAATGTCGGCAGATCATGTTGTTCCAATTGCCTCTCTGGTGAKGGAAAAGTTGAGTCCTTATGGGTCAGGATCAGAGGGAAGGCCAACAAAACTGATATCCTGGTGGGAGCCAACTATAGGCCACCCAACCAGAACGAAGAGACAGATGAGGTGTTCTATAAGCAGCTGGCAGAAATCTCATGATCAGCAGCGCTTGTTCTTGTGGGAAACTTCAATCTACCAGAAGTTTGCTGGAAATACGATAAGGAAGAGGGGAAACAATCTAGGAAACTTCCTATTGCAGCTAATAAGTGAGCCGATGAAGGGGGAGCCTCGCTGGACCTGCTCTTTACCAATGTAGAAGGACTGTTAGGAGCTGTGGTGGTTCTAGGATATCTTGGGAATAGTGATCACAAAATGATGTTTTCAAATCTCGGTGAGCTCAGGAGGGGCGTCTGCAAATGTACGGGACGTCCGGAGGGCAGAATTTAAACTATTCAGGACACTGGTTGGGAGAGTCCCTGGGGAGACAGTCCTGAAGAGCAAAAGGGCCCAGGAAGGCTGGACGTTACTCCAGAAGGTAATCGTGAAGGCAGAGGAGCAGGCTGTCCCTGTGTGCCCAAAGACAAGGTGGAGGGGAAGACCACTGGCCCGGCTGAATAGTCCATAATAGTCCATTTTGAGGAAGGTGCAGGCAACTTGGGAGGAGTACAGGGACATCACTAGCGCAGGTAGGGAGGACGTGAGAAAGGCAAAAGCTCCGGTGGAACTCAATCTGGCCACTGCTGTAAAAGACAACAAAAGATGCATCTACAGATACCTTAACAAGAAGAGGAGGGCCAAGGAGAATCTTCTTGCTTTACTGGATGCGACAGGGAACATTATCAGCAAGGATGAGGATAAGGATGAGGTACTTAATGCTTTCTTTGCCTCAGTCTTTAACATGCAGATCAGTTATCGTCAAGGTATGTGGCCCCCTGAGCTGCAAGACACCTATGGGGAGCAGAAGAAACCTCCCAAAATTCAGGAGGAAACAGTCAATGACCTTCTCCTCCACTTGGACACCCAAAAGTCTGTGTGGCTGGATGGGATCCAGCTGAGGGTTCTGAAGGAGCAGTTGGAAGTGCTCGCCAAGCGACTCTCTATCATCTATCAGTGGTCCTCGTCAATAGGGGAGGTCCCCATCAATTGGAGACTTGCCAATGTGACACCCATCTACAAGAGGGTCTGGGGAACTACAGACCTGGGAGACTGACCTCAGTATTGAGGAAAGTTATGGAGCAGATCATCTTGAAGGCAATCACACAGCACGTTTGTGACAGCCAGGAGGTCAGGCCCAGCCAACAGGTTCATGAAGGGCAGGTCCTGCTGAGCAACCTGAGCTCCTTCTACAACCAGGTGACCCGCCTGCTAGATGAGGGCAAGGCTGTGGACATGGTCTCCTTAGACTTCAGTAAGGCCTCTGACAGTGTCCCACTGCCTCCTCCTGGAGGAGCTGGCAGCTCATGGCTTAGACARGTGGACTCGTTGGTGRGTGAAAAASTGGCTGAATGGCCGAGTCCAGAGAGTGGTGGTGAATGGAGTTAAATCCAGCTGATGACCAGTCGTGAACGGTGTTCCCCAGGGGTCAGTGCTGGGGCCAGTCCTCTAATATCTTTATGGATGATCTGGATGAGGGGATTGAGGGCACCCTCAGCAACTTTGCAGATGACACCAAGCTGGGAGGAAGAGTTGATCTACTTGAGGGTAGAAAGGCTCTGCAGAGGGATCTGGACAGGCTGGATCAATGGGTTGAGGCCAATTGTACGAGGTTCAAAAAGGCCAAGTGTCAGGCATCGCACTTCAGTCACCACCATCCCGTGCAACACAACAGGCTTGGGGCAGAGTGACTGGAGAGTTGTGTGGCAGAAAAGGATCTGGGGATGTTGCCAGCAGCCGGCTGGACATAAGCCACCAATGTGTCCAGGTGGCCAGGAAAGCGAGCGGCCTCCTGGCTGATATCGGGATCTGTGTAACCAGCAGGACTAGAGAAGTGATTGCCCCCCTGCACTCGGGGCTGGTGAGGCCGCACCTCAAATCCTGTGCTCAGTTTTGGGCCCCTTCCTGAAAGAAGGACATGGAGGTAACTGGAGTGTTTCCAAAGAAGGGCAGCAAAGCTGGTGAAGGGTCTGGAGCCTGGAYCGTGTGAAGAGCAGGTGAGGGAGCTGGTGCTATTTAGTCTAGGGAGCAGGAGACTCAGGGGAGACATTATTGCTCTCTACAACTACCTGACAGGAGGTTGCAGTGAGGCCAGGGTCAATCTCTTCTCCAGAATAACTACTCACAGGACAGGAGGAAACGACCTCAAGTTGCACCACGGGAGGTTCAGGTTAGACGTTAGAAAAAATGTCTACATGGAAAGAGTAGTCAAGCATTGGAACAGTCTGCCCAAGGAAGTGGTGGTGTCATCATCCCTGGCAGTGTTCAAGAAACATGTACATGGTTTAACAGGTATGGTGTTGAGGCACTTATGGCAGGACTTGATGATCCTGAAGGTCTTTTCCAACTCTAATGATTCTATGATTTTATGATTCTTTTCAACAGACTTTCCAGATACACTGCAGCAGATTTGTGGGGAAAATGGGTCTTGGYGCATTGGTAGGGATGCAGATAGAAAGAAAATTACACATGAAGGTATTCTTCTGAATGGGGAAATATCACAGGGATTCCATCTAATCAAGGGTGAGACCTCATCCTCTCTTCCCATTGGCTGATCTTGATGAGTTGTAGGGACAGAGGAATTGCTCAGTGAGATGCTTATCCACCACCATATGAAGAATGCACTATTTGTAGGACGGTGATAAGCAATACTGAAGAATGTGTGCCTTCATGCCAACCCAAAGGGCACAAGAGGCTCCARGAAATCCCAGTCCACTACAGTAAGGGGAATCTGTGCTCTGGAGAGGTGGATAAATCATTAAAAAAAAAACCAAAAAAACTCACATTTTTTTTTCTGCGTTGTCTTGGTTTGGGAGACCTTTGCCCACATCAAAAGAAGAGATTGTTTCTTATGAAAATAAAGACGCAGGGCAGGCTCGTATACCAAGAAAAATCACAGGTCAGCCCTGAAGAGGGAATATCTGCTGTTCTGGAGTGTGTTGAGGCAAGATGAACTGAGGATTGGTTTACCAGGAATAGAAAGTACAGGGAAAACTAGTTGTAGTATAGCCAAATTCAATGCCAGTGAGAAGGTGACAGAAAAAGGAACACAGACCGATTTTYATTTACTTCTCAGGCCATTTGGTTCTGAGATTTTTTTAGCTACTTTATATTTACTTATGAGCACAAAGATGCTATCATGGTAAAGGAATTGGTAATCCAGAACTGCCACTTTATGTGAATTTATTTAAGTGTAYCTGACAATATATTTTTATATGTTGGTAATTATCAGCTGTACCTAGTTTGCCCTACTTACAATTTCCCCTTGCATTGTTACTTGTTCATGCAGAACTGTTTTCCCCAGGGGGTGTCATCAAGTACATTATAAAAGTAGAAGACCCTAAATGTGGCATATATAATCCTTTTTTTTTTTTTTTTTTTTTAACCTGGATACCAATAGGATAAGATGCTTTAACATCAGAAGTGTTCTAGCAGAAGAGATCAAGCAGATTGGAAAAGGCTCTCATCCTGTTGTTCCAGTGAGAAATCTCACCAGGGGAGTTCACATGAACAGTGCAGGAAAGATAGAATAAACAAATGGAGGAGTATAAGCAAGGAAAAGCTGTCCCTTTCTGAAGATGATAACACTGAGCTAAATTCAACAGATTTGGCAGCTCCCAGCGTATTGGTCAGGAGCTATTGAGTGGTTGCTTCCTAGCCTTTTTTTCTCAGTGGTGCTGATGATTTCCTGGGCTTGCCTTCGCAGTTGTTAGCCCTAAAAGGCTGTCTTCTGCACAAATCTAGCAGGCTAGCAAGCACATGTACACAGGTGCCTGGCTCTGAAAAGTGTTGCCCCAGCTGGTTAGAAATGCATCCATCATCAAAGACTCCCTCACTGAGGCTGGAACTAGCAAACAGCAGAAAGCGCTGTGGGAGAAGGGGGGTTTTGTCTCTGTGCAGTGGGGGAATGCAGTTCTCCCCAGCTCCTCTAAGACAGAGGAAATGCTGCTATCTAACTGAAGAATCTCTGGAGACATGGAGAGATACTGTAAATGGGTTTCCAGTTTGACAGCGTGAGGCACCAGCCTCGAGTTCCCCAGCTTTTCTGGGGAGAAAATGGGAGCCTGTAGAACTGCAGGCTGGGCAAAGGCCAGCCAAGCCCTGGATCAGCATTGAAGAAATCAGTGAAGTTGTGAGCTTCCATGAGGACTGGCAGAGTCAGCCATCGCATTTGGACTGCCGTGGGACTGACCATGCCAATATCTCCATGAATCCAGGTGGGCAAGATGAGCAGTGGACAAGCTGCTTGGATGCCATGGGAAGTCATCATCCGAGCTGCAAGGTCAATCCAACATCCAAATGCTATTCTTTCTTCCCCTATCATACTTCCTCCTCTGCGGGCAGGATTATCTCACTGGCCTAGGCACATGTTCCAGCTGGCTGTGTGGGTCTGCAATAGTTATGGTAGGAACTGAGATACTGAAAAATTGCTCCGTAGGGTTGGGCCCAAGCCCCTCCTTCCGTAGTTCTGTTGACTTTGGTGTGTTGTGTAGGTGGCAGGTGTGGGAAGAAAGTTACATAGAAATTAGCCCTAGAAAATGTTTTGTTGATGAGTTTGGGGCCAGTGGAGCCTGACTTGCTTTGAGAAGGCCTGTGACAAACCTTGCAGGTTGTAAAGACTGTAGTGGACATCAGATTCACAGTCAGCAGCTGCAACATCTTTCATCTCTCTGCTGTCTCTTTCTCCTCTCCAGGACAATCTCAGCCTTTGGGGTTCTCTTTTTTACCCCTCCTCCATCTGTTCTTTCTTGTCTTTGAATTGTTATTCTCTCTTTATCATACATTATTCCTTGACATTAGCTAGATACTTTTTCGAGGACAGGCACCACGTACAAGACCTGAGGGCAAATCTCTGGACCTGCAGTGACAGTCTCCTTTGGAACAACACACAAGCMGTGTGGTGGCTTCATCTCTTCCTTTTTTGGAACATCCTGCAGGGAGCCACATTCCACTCCAGCAAGTAGGAGCTCCTAGGACACGTGGGAGTTTATGCATAGTGTAGGTCCAACAACCAAAGCTGCTGTTCACCAATGCAGAACAGTTCTAAGAGAGAGAGAGAGAAAGGATTAAACAGAGCTGAAGTTAGGCAAGGGGGAATTTGAAGAGATCTTCAAATGTGCTCTTACCATAGGTGAAACATAGTCTACTATTCGTCTGTGTGGTCTAGTAGTAGCAACCCTACTACTGGAAGGCATGTTTGATGGATCCTTGTCCACATGGGATCCTCCAGTTTGATTGTGTCTGCCCAGATTGCCTCAGGTCACCTCTAGTCTAAGGGAAAGACTGCTTAGGCATTGACTGCACCTTTCAACCTCTGAGGCCAGTCATCAAGTTGTTTCTGCTGTTTGTTTTTGAAGCTAGCTCTCTGGTTCATGCCCAGATGTCTTTGGCAACAATCCAAAGTCAGGATTTATGTTTGATGACCTCTTTCTCTGGGGAATGYCTCTCTCCCAGTCAGTGTTTCTTGATCTTTGCTCATTCATGGGTACTGTAGTCATATCAGTCCCTGCTGTCTAGCTGTAGAGATCTGTTATAGAGCCATCTTGACTAGTCTGGATCGYCTTTGCAGCTGCTCCAGGCACTGACACCAGCTCTACTACAAAACAGAAACTGGGAAAGCAAGGTAGGGTGGGGGATGTGCCAGGTTTCTGCCAGGGGATGTTGACCCTACCTGTGACTCAGCGCAGTACAAATCCTCTGTTTGACAGTGTTCGCTGGGGTCAGGCTGTCCCTGCTGTGAGAAATCCAGCTGATGTGGTGTTTGAAGGAGTCCACGTGATCTGCAGAGGTAGGATCATCCTGATGCASACTGGTGGAAGGCAGTGAGCAGACATGTGGCTGTACGAGGACTATTTCAAGCGAAGAGAAGTCTGATCCTTCATTTCCCTTGGTATTTCCCTGGCAAAACAGGCCATCTTGTCCTGTGGGTTCTCCAGATGAAGGAATAAGCTACTGATAAGTAATAACTAATGCAATAATGAGCCTGTGGAAACTCCTAGGAGTTAGAGGACTTTATTCACTTTTGTCTCTCCCATAATCACTTCCTACCCATAGACAGTAATTGATACATTTTGGGATAGCTCACTAACAGAAAGTACAGTGAAAACAAAACACCATTCCTTGGCTTCCTGCAGTGGTTTGGAAGGTGAAAGGTGACAGGCCCTTGGCTGGGATGCTGACTGCCTCCCAGGAAGGAAACCTGTATGCTTTTSCTGGCTAGCTGTCATGGGCTAATGCCATGGTATGTCTCCTGAGGATATATGGCCCTATGGGTACTAAGTACGCTTAGGTTCACCTGCTAAGTTCCCTGCCTTGCAGAGCACGCTGGC
>PTEX01000304.1:400196-418967 GCA_003342815.1 Eudromia elegans | reverse complement strand
GTGTCTAGCTATGTGGAGAACATGTCAAGAAGCTGGAACAAACAGCAGGAAAGCAGAGTGGTTCTCCAGATCTGATACATGGAGCTACTTGTTAGAGACCTCTGTGGGTGACCTCCGGGAAGGGAATGAGTGGATAGGAAAAAAATTAGGGAGGATGACGGAAGAGATACCAAAGTACATTSGACAATGGGGCAAAAGGAAGCTTAACTGGACTATAGCAAGTTYATGTGTAGACAGTGACATCGGTGAACTTTTTTTCCAGTTTCTGAACAGTAAATGGAGTAAGCTGAAGGGGGCAGGCTTGGAGCTTGACTTCACAGGATGCAGAGAAGGTTGGTGAAAGAATCTGGGAAGGAACCATGAGGTAAGAAAGAGAAAATCTTGTAACRGTGAAGAATCCAAAGTTTAGGGAGATCTTCAACTTGTTACCCTTTTCATAATTCTTTCTTTCCCCCCACTTTTCCCTAATTTTAATTTAAAATTCCATATTCAAATGTCCAGGCCTTGGTTTGTCAGCAATGCCTGAACTGTTTTCACTAAAGCTTCCTTCTATAACACAAGCTTTGGTTCAGCAGATATACAAAACCACAGATATAAGAACCTGATTGAGGATTTTGTCTCTGAAGTGCCTGAAAACCTCTCTTCCCCAATCTGCTCTTGGAGATTCCCTGTGAAGTTAGAAAATCTTTGTACTTCATTCCCAGGGATTGGCAGTCTGACCTGGGCATTGCGTGGAAGACCTCTAATCATACCTAGCAAAACCTAGTGAGTCCTGATAAGGGACCAAGTTGGATTTTACAGCTCTGAGAACTTCAGTGGTAGTCACTAACACAGGTGTGCTTCAGGACGATTCCTCGTATGGAGGAATCTTTTTTGCCRTTTTAGCTGCACRGATCCCTTGCCCAGGCTGCTGCCATGGTCCTGACAATGTGACCCCACTGACTTACTTAMAATTTAGTTTTGCCAAAGAACTTTRTTCCTTCAGGTGGAACATATCAGTGGCTCATGTGTAGCCATGAAAAAACTTAACTGTGTCGTTGCTTTTATCCCCAGACCTGACCCATAGTATGAGACTCTGGGACCCAAACAGAGAGACTGAAAGCAGATTTTTAGGTTCGTATGATAGGATGCTGTTGTATCAGCAGAGCTGAGACCTAATGCAGAACTGCACTGGCTCAGTATGTTGCTAGGACTTCACAGGAACCACAAGGTGCCACAAGAAGTAAGAGTAAGAAGTAAGAAGATCTAGATAACCTCACTCCCATGGGCATCATCTTGTCACCACTATTGTTGACCTCAGCTGTATGTCTGGAAGGATAAGAGTTTGCTGGTATGAACACTAGCATGGCTTTTCAAGGCACCTGCTAGAGAGGAACTAACGCAAACTCTTTTTGGGATTGCTTTTATTTGCAATCCTCGTCTAAAAGAGGCCATGAAAAAAAATAAAAAAGAAAAGCTACAAACATGTATTTAACACTGATGAACCAAATGCACTCAAAGTTGTAAAGAAAGTAATATCCAGGCTTAAGTATATATTCTGTTCTTAATATAGCAGAAGCCTATTCCATTCATCCCTACATGTCTAGTGCAAGATTCCCAGAGCCCTGCAAGCCTGAATTACAGGCTGCAGCAACGCTCCTCATTCACTGTGCACAAAAACATTGATCTAAGGTGAGCAAGAAGATGTATGTGTATTGGAGGATATGGAAAATACAGGCTGAAGCCTTTTGAGGGCTCTGAAGTGATGTTGTTAATTTCTGCATCGTGGATGCAGGTAACTGGGATAAAAAYAGGTGAGGAAAATCCAGGAAGAATATGACAAGCAAAAAGAGGTCTCAGTGTGTGTATAATCAATGCATCATGGAATGAATGGCTGTGCCTAATGTCTAGGCACACCTGAATCATGTTCAGCAGCATGTTTTGAGGTAAGTAAATGTATCTGGGYAGCTTGCTCTGTTGAGCTGCAGCAGCGTCAGGCTGCTCCTGATTTTCGCTCCTCATATGTCAGTGTGACTTTGAAGTGACAGGTTCCTCCATGACACGAAAGCATCAGCCTGCCATGAGCAAGAGCTCTGGGCTCTGATGAAGCTGGAGGTGGCGATTTTCTTGTCGTGTATTTTTCTGACTGCAGGGACCTTTTTTCCCTCTGGCCAACATATGAAATGAAGAGCTTGGATATGCAGCTTTGGAAAATCTCTTCCTTAGACAGACTTTGCCTCTGCTGATTATAGTCTCTTCCTTTATTTTTAAATCCACAGTGTAACAGGCCTTTTCTGTCTTCTAGTGTCTCCTAATAGCACTGCTTGCAGTTATAAGACATAATCTTTGCAAGATTACAGTTTCTGCGATCAGGATGCAGACAAACGAAGGCAGGGATTTTTAGTACAATCCCCTTAGTCAGCCCTCCCCCAGGCTTAGCTGCTGGGTGGCTTTCCTCCCCGAGAGAGGAGAAGCAATTCCTGCAGTGGCACCAACTCCATTCAAGTATGGGAGCAACCGGGTGCACGCGCTACCCTAGCAGGGCAGGCTGGACGGGACACGCGCTTCCAGGCACAAGCTCCTGCTTGCTTCAAGGCGCGGGAATGCTCCTCTGTGYGGACGTGGCCCTGCTTTGGTTTGCCGGCGCTCCCCTGCTGCCGGTCACGGCGGCTGCCAGCTCCTCGTTGCTGCGAGGGGTCCGCGGGCGGAGGCAGCGGGCTGGTTGGCAGGCAGGCAGCGAGCTGGCAGCTGCCGTGCCGGGCGCTTTGCTTTTGTCTCCGTGGCTGGGGGAGGYGGTGTGGTTTGTGCTCGCGGTCACTGACAGGTCTCAGCTGACAGCTCCCTCCTCCTTCTGTRAAAACCAGCGGAGCAGCTAGTTGAGACACGACAAAGTTTTGAAAGAGGGAATTTTGTTTCCCATGTGGTTTCATGAGAAAGGTCACCATTCCACCCCCCAGTACCACTGTGGGTAAACTAAGCACGCGCAGCTGCGTGCGCTGCACAGGATGAGAGCGCCTGGCGCGGGCCAGGTTACGCACGCCGGGCACGGGCTTGGGAGCTTGGCAGAACGACCCGGAATGATGCTGGCCCTGCATGGGACGGGCTTGGCAGCACGCCAGCTTCGTATGGCATTGTATACCTCTGGGAATTATTTAGGCTGTTCGGGAGATGGCCAGATCCATGTGCTGCCCTGGCTAAAGGCAGTAGAGACTTCCACGTGTGCATCTCCTGGTGGTATAAACACTCCTGATGCTTCTCTCAGCTGTATTGATTTGGCATCAGCATTGCCCCTTGATTTCTACAAAGGCACACCCATTTTGAATGGTTGTAATGAAAGAGCAGAGCTGGGTCCTGACAGGATCTGCCCCCCTGCCTGGCTCATTCTCTGCTTGTTTACTTGAGTAAACATCTGTTAGTGGGAAAGAATAAACGTCCTTGGCTTCCACCTCAGTGCAGTCCCACTTGTGGGGCCGTATGTGGAGCAGCCAGCAAGTCTCTACACCACTGTGACTCACAGCAATCAGTTCCTCGCCTTGTGCATAGCTAGCTGAACCAAATCAATGTCACATCAGTAACTCAGAGCGATTCACTCGGGCACGGAGCAAGTGAGGGCAGCAGGACCAGGCTCAGCATACGTGTGGAAAGACTAGCATATTCACCAGCACCATAGGTTCCAGGGGTGTCTGCATGGTGCCTTTGTGGATGAAGCAAGGACCCACCCGTGCCAGGAGAAGGCCTCGAATGGACATGCCGTCCGTCCAGAAGGCCGTCACTACCAAGTGTCGGGGTCATGGCGGGGAAGTCTGGCACCTGGCATCCAGGAAAGATCTTTTTGCTCCTGTATTTGGGGAAGAGGGTGTTTTTGTTGCAAGCCACCACAGCTATTGTGATCCCTCCATGGATCCAGTGTTCTCTGTTTTCAGACTTATATATGCCTTTTTTTTTTTTTTTCTGATGGGGACACTAAGAACAACTGCATTAATTCCAAAATAACTGCATTGTGTCTGCCTGCCAAGCCCCATCCTCTGCTACTTTGTTACAAGCCTGTGGTCTTTATGATGGTGTGTCTTTGGGCCCATGCTGCTTTGGTGATCACTGTGCTGGAAAGCACTTAGTTTCTATTTGCATGAGATAACGTCACAGTCTCTACACATTTCTTTAAAATGGTGATTCTCACATGCTTGTCTGCTCACTGTTGCTGCCTCCTGCTTGCTTCTATCTGCTCAGCTGCCTTAAAAGGCAGCAGGAAATTCTCTGTGGTTTCCTAATGGCACATGTTGCAGGTAAAGAGTGCCCGGAGAGCCATTCACTTTGTGTGAATGAAAGAAAAGGGAACCTGCTCCAATAGGAAACAGAAGAGGCACCCTGGGAAGTCCCATTGATTCAGGTGGGGCTGGTTTGGGAACCGGTCAGTGGTATGTGTGTGTGTGTGTGCATGCGTGTGCACACGTGCCCTTCGTGCTGCTTGCTGTCCCTCCGAGAAGCAGAAGCAGAAACGATCACCAGGACCTGGAGGTTTCAAACATGGCTCGTGTTCCCTAGCTAGGGGATGCTGTGATAAGAAATCTGCTTGTCCTGTGCGTCTTGACGGCCTGTGGTCAACTGAGTGCAGCTGTCTCTCGGTGGCTGGTCCCAGCCCAGATTACCCAAGGCAATTTCTGCGTATTGATGTGTGCAACAGCTCGGCTTCCCTGCGGGGCAATTTTGCGTGGGGAGAGGAAGGAGGAAATGAAATGTGAGCAAAATGTAACTTGGCTCCTTAAGAAGGACTGGGGTGAAGAGCTGCAGTGTTCAGAGCTTCAGCGACTGTAAAGGGGCTGTGTGGGAATCAGAGCCTGCCCAGGCTGTGTTGATTTCAGGATTAGAACTGATTTTCATGCAAAGAAGGGGATGACTCAGGTATATTTGAATATTGAAAAATGTTTTTCTTCCTAAGAACTGGTGTTAAAATGTGGCAAGACTTCAATGCTGTCACCCATCTGTGAGCTGTGCAAGCATGCACACATATATCATTTTTGCCCTACTAGCTGGAATGGTATCTCTCCTTATATGCTCTTAGGGAGCTTGTATTGCTGTGACTCAGGTGTTTACAGGTCTGAGATCACTACTGCTTTTCTCCAAAAGGAAAAGATTTTGTTAGAAGTGTTGAACCAGCGAAGTGTGACTGTTGTGTCTCCATTGGAGGGACAGACGGTTCCAGTGTAGAGCAGTGCCGCCGGGCATGTTCTGCAGCAAGTTCTGCACGTGCAAAGGTACTCCCACGGACGCCAGGCCTGGAGGAATACAAATGAGGTCAAAATATGGGTGTATCAGTCTACAGGTCCACCTTTCTCACTGAAACATAGTTCTTTGGAGTAAAGCTATTGGAAGGGTGCGCATTTGGGTCCGTTACGAAGAAATCTCTGCTCAGTAGGCCATGCTGAAGGTGCCAGGTAGTTCTATTGGATGGGCTGTGTCAGGGGAAGGTTAGAGGAGTGATACCCCTTAAAAGAAAGCAGGGTGGACTTTTTGTCCCATTACGACTCAGCAAGTGGGAGCACGTGTCCACAGGAGCCCAGGGCCCGTTGAAAGTTCCCAGTGGAACAGAAGCAGAATGGGAGGTGACCGGGCAGAGCTGTGGGTATTGTCACTCAGGTGTAATGTTACAGGAATTGTGTGGGCATCTTCAGCTCTGGCTGGGCATGTTTAGGCAGATGGGAAAGTTCAACGAAAGACAAATGAAATTCCACAAGAGTGTGTAAATTGCAGCATGATCCTCATAAAATGAACTCAGCAGCACTCTGTAAAAATGTCCCTGAACCTTGCAGTTAACAGGACTGGTTTTGTTAAGGTTTAAAACAGAGGAAAATAAGAAATCTATTTCCATTTTTATCCTCTGTGGTTTGAAAGCTGTTTGTTAACAAGAATGACACCAAGTCTACCCATAGAGTTAACACGGGCAGAGGGCCTGCTGGAGGCTCAGCGTAGGCTCTGGAAGGTAGGTATTACAGTCCTTGCCTTGCAGATGATTTGGTCATGTAAATCATGGAAAGGGAAACAAAGGCTCAGAAAGGGAGAGTTGATTTGCCCTATGTCATGCGATAAGTCCTGGGCAATATTGGGAGGGAACCCTGGTCTCTACCTGGAGTGTAATCTGGGACTGTCTTGTCCCTAGTGTGCAGGTGGTTAACATCTAGGTAGAATGTGGCCATAAACCAAGGTCCTGTGAACTATTTATCTTAAAATTAAGTCCCCTTGAGAAAGGTTGTTCATCAGCTATTTTCTGGAGCTGAATAAATCATCAGAGTGGTGCCTTAAGCACTGCTTGACTTGCATGGGAACAGGGTAAGAAGAGAGCCCAAGATGGGTGTAGACAGTGTGAGAATGGAGGAAATTTGGGTGAAAGGCGGAGGAGAATTAAAAAATATGTACTAAAGTAGAAGATTGTGCAGAAGGAAGGTAGATTGGGCCTAGCATTGCCCTTTGCATGGGGTGCACATCATCTTGTTAGAGGAGACATCAGGGAAGGTCTTGGTGGAACCGCGCCGTTCAGCAACCTAACCCCAAGCTCTAAGCAGAGGCTAAATGCTGAGTGGAGAGGCAAGTCCTGGTCATCTGAGAATGGGAGAGGGAATGCTGTCGTGGTTGCCTGCCAAACTGGTTGGAAACTTTAACTAGGTGAGTGGAGGGATATGGGATTTGACAGCTCCAGAAAGTTCTCATTTGGACACACCTCCATTTGCTTTAATGAAAGGGGATGGCCTTTGTCTTGATTCACGAGTTGCAACCCATGTGTCTCCCYGGACCACCCTCTGCCCCTACAAGTCACTTGGACCTCTTGCTGCGGTATGGATAATTCAATCACCACTTACACAGAGAAGTTGTGACCTGATTTGACTGATCAAGCAGCAGTTTTACACTCAGTCATCTAAAATAACCCTCAGTGTGAGGGAATGAGGTTTCTGAAAGGGGTATMATTTCTAAGCTATGACCAGCCCCTCATTCCTCTCTGTCACTGACACTGCCCCTGCACCTCCTCAGGGTGCGCTGGRAAATAAGGCCACCTATGGCACAGGTCCAGAGGAGCAATTTTATAGCAATCCCCAAACATACTTGAGAGGTACCTAAACATACCTCCAACTCACTGCGCAAATAAGAGTACTTCAAATGAGCATCCAAGCCCATYCAGGCTCTAGAGAAGGAAGCCTGCAGGACCAGCTGGATCAGTATCACCTGATGGATGGACCATGAGCTTCTCAGTTTAGAGAAAGGTTATGTCCCCATGCACGGTATCCAGGTATGCACAGCTGCCTGGATAGCATGCTTTGGGCAGTACAGAACTGGGCCTGCTGGCATGGATGYCCTGTGCTCCAGCTCCTAGATAGAGCTTCAAAGCACAGATCAAGTCCTCCTTTTGTTTGCCTTGTCTATTTATACTGTAAGCACCTTTAGTCCACATAGCACCTGAAACCAGAGCGTTCCCATGATCAACCAGTATCCCAGTAATGAATGATAGAGCTCTCTCCAGAAGTTATTGCTTTGTTTCAAAGCTCTTTCCAGCATATGTATCTCCAATTCCAGTGATCAATTCCAAATTTGAATCTTCTTAAATCCAAGTTTGTAATTCATCTTTTGATGTAGTAACACAGAGATCCWAGCAAGGTACTTTTCCCATGCAATCATTAGGCATGTATGTTGCTTTAGGATCTAAGCAGGTATTTAAGCACTCTGTGAACTGAGATCAAGGCCAGGTAAGAGGGTGTTTTCAGATGTCTTGCTGTCAGTGGATACAGCCTTCAAAATCTGACCCTGTGTGGCCGTATCTCATTTTGCCRTGACTGCTGTTCCTGTTTCTGTTACATGGAAATGCAATAGAAAACATCAGGCTTTCCATAATTTGTTCATAGTTCTCTCTTCCTAATGCTATTGTGTCTTCCAGAATATATTGTTAAAATTATCCCTAACAATTATGTCACTCATTGCCATAATACRGAAGCTGATGAGAGGAATCTTTGTCATGGTTGGTTGCATCTGAAATTCATTAGATCTCCTGTTCTTATTACCTTGGGAGCTAGGTGCTTCAGAAGAGACAAAATGCTGAAAGCTTGTGAGACAAAGTAGGATCTTTGTTTCCCAGAGCTTTTGGCAATATGTAGAACCCGAAGGACTGCAACGGGGCCTGAGAGAGCAGGACACRTTCCCAGACAAAAACCAGCAGTTAAAAAAATCCTTCTGCACTTCRTCTACTAGTGCTGAGTGCTCTGTGGGCTCTGCAGCCTTCGGCTTCATGCTGAGTGGTGAAAGGATGGCGGAGTCTTTTCCCTTCTTGGGCTCAGCATTCYCTTTTAATAGGAGCTTATTTAATACATCCAAGTTCTTTTTGTGCATTTCCAACCCTCTGCCTCAGCAATCTCATTCACAGAGAACAAGTGTACAAAAGCATAACCACCARGTAAGTCCTTGAGAAAAGATACCTACCTTTGAGGGTTAATCTGCAYGGGAGAGCAATTACAGGTGCTCTTTCTTGATCCTATCCGTCGTTTTCTCATTAATTTCTCTGAGATCACTGATGCTTTGATCTTGTCCATTTTGCATCCTAAAATTCATAGTGCCATGTGGTATGACTTGTAACTATMGTTTTTTTTCTTGTGGCTTTTTGCTCATCCTGGGGTTGATGAGTTAGTGGGAGGTTGCCTGTTGGATCCTCCTCCCCAGGGAATCTCAGCATTTCCCAAAGTGCTGGCTTAAAGGTCAAGCCGGGTTATATGAGGTKTCCTGGCAGAATCCTGTGCAGGGCTTTTTAGTAACCTTGGCCAGAGGTAATATTTGACTTTATTGTCCTGAAATGGGAAGTCAACTTTCCAAATGTTTGGGGAGGACTAAGTGAGCTTCGCTGGGGCTTGTCTTGCACTGGTGCTCCAGAAATACCCATTCCTCCTCATGGGGATGAATGGAGATTAATATGGAGCTGTCAATAATGGTTCCAGAGGACAAGCCACTTTAACACCAGCTGTAAAAACTTACAAGAATTTACAAGTTTTGCAAGCTTTTGCCAAAAGAGAAATAAATCAGACTCTTGAATCCATTAGATGCACTTGCTGCTCTTCATTTTGTAAAAGTCTGTGCTTCCTTTCTGTCCTCTGCTCTCAGAACTATGTCACCAAGCGCCGACCACGCTCGGATTAGGGAGAGAGTCTTGCGGCCTTTCTGGATGACTAAACACAGAATGTTTGTTGTCAGTGTTTTAAAGTTGTTAGYTACCTAAGTAGAAGGAGCCTGGCTGTAAAATGCTGAAAATATTGCTTGCAGCCATTGGAATTCAACAGCGCTGAAAACTGGGATGTGTTGATCTATGTTAAAGTGAAATTGGCGTTATGTGCTTGGTCTGGAGGCCAAAACCCGAGACGCTTGACTGCCGTAAGGCTGCTTGGGAAGGCCCAAGGGAACTGGGAGCTGCACGCAGGAGCTGCGGTCTTCATTCCCTCCTGTGATGCTTTCGTGCATTGTAGTGCTGGGGAAAGAARGTAATGTTTACTTATGTTTATATCTGTAGAGCCCACACAATTTTACGTAAGAATAAAATAAATATTGATCGTTTGAACAACACAGAATGTCTGTTATTCTGGGAATTTGGGAGAGGGGGGTGAAAAGTGCTGTGGTCAGTTTAAGTGGCTGGAGTCATATCTGGTCTATTTGTCATTGAACTGAATCACTCTGTGCAGATCTGGACATGTTTTGGGGTTGTTTGTTTACCTGAATGAATTCCTGTAATTTGATTGTACTTTCCGATAGGAGCGGGTTTGTAGGCCCTCATCCTATTGAGTCCCTTAAGAGTGTTTTGGTGCTGGACTGTCAATCCTTATCTCAGACTCTAGTCAGATGAGAGCTTTGAGAAAGAAGTTGATCGATAAATCTGTTGAGATGCATTTGTCCTTGTTTCTCTCTGAGCAGTTTTGTGAGAGGGTTTTCCAGTATATTTTCCTCATAAAAGCAGATGAGAGAGATATCAATAATCAAAACCTCCCCCTTAAAGCCAAGCAACAAAGAAGGCTGGACTGGTTAGGGAAAAAAGAAAGCCGATGGACTGTGAAAGAGTCAAGTGACAATGTGCAATTTTAACCACTGTTTTATACGTCATTTTCTGTAGAACAGATTTTTTAGTTGGGATCCTGGAAATACATGCGCTTCATTGAGAACTCACCTTAGTTTGTTCACATTGCTTATTACGCAAATATTTCTAAGGTAGTACACTTACAATAACAAAAGATTTGAAAAAATGATTAGCGGCTTTGAGGGATCTTTATCCAGTTTAAAGAAGTTGCTGATTTCTAGAAGATGGGGGGGTTGGAGCAGATCGCTTTCTGAAGGAGAGTGGTAGGGTCATCCARTGGCTAGCTCATCCAAGGGCTAGCTGGTCTCTTTGGATTCTTCATTCCTAACACAGAAGGTGGCTCAGGATACCATTTGGATGAATGCCTTTGCTTCACTTCATGGGACTGGCAGAAGTGGTAGGATGATGATAAAACATCCCTGACCCATAGGGTAGATGGTCTGTGCCAGTGAATTGCCTGCAATTGAGCTCAGCACAGGGAAAGAACAGCCGCTCCTGGGAGCGGCGGCGGAGGGAGCTGTGCTGAAGATGGGATCCTCCGGCCCTCAGTGCGGAGATACTGCGGGCATTACTGCGTAGAAAGAGGCAGAGGGTAAAGCATAAACGGAATGGAAAGGAAAGGTGATTGCTGCAACCTTGATTTCAGTTTACTGAAGATAAACAGTGCTTTGGTAGATGGGTGTGTTCAGGCTCCCTGGAAGAGCTTGGGAAGCCCRACATCGTTGGGAGGCGAGACACAAGGAGTTTATACAGGACACAGCATCGCTGAGGTCTTATTGTGTGGACAGCTCAATTTTTTGTGGTTTCCTTCTTTATTGATTGCAGATTAATACCCATGGGTGGGATCTGTAGACAAGTACATCACTCCCTGCTGCTACAACAGGCATACAGTCCAATATAGCTCATGAGCCCAAGTTCTTCCGCTTGYTGCAGCACTGGAGAAAATATAGCACGTGTTTTCAGGCTCACAGAGATGAAGGCAGTACTTGGGGGTTGCACATAGAGCGCCTGAGTRTCCTAGCACCTCCACCTCCCAAGGCAGTGATGTTGTCAAGAATTAACTCCATGATGCAGCTGCAAATGAGGGAAGGAATGACCAGCTACATCCGTAGGGGAGCGGATTCAGACTCTGTCCACAGAGAGACTAGATCATGATGGTGATTCTGGAGGAATGTTTATTGGCAGCCCTAACAAAACGAGACCTGGACTCAGGCCTTTAAGGTCAGGAATGGTTAGACTGGCAAATCTGGTCTAGCTGAGAGCAAAAGAGCTAAACTAAGCGCTAGTGGCATTGAAGAGATGTCCACAAAGATCTAGCTTCTGTCTTGGTGTAGACTTGCATGAATATTTAYTGGGCTAGAAGCAACGTTGGTTTAGAGGGTAGGAAAGCAGAATAGAGACTATGCCATTTCTCTCAGGGAAGGGAACTGTGATGAAGACATCAGCTTCTTACTTGATTGCCCTAATACATGTTTAAGAATTGATGTCCTGCAGAGCTGGGTGCAGCGGCAGGGTGGGAGGGTATTGGCTAGGAGGATACTTGGACATAGGAAATGCCCATTTTGCCTCAGGGCTCAGGCTGTTTACAAGCTGCTAGCATTGCTGGATTGTTTCTTTGGGTCATGGCATGCCAAGTATTGTTTAGTTTAATAGTCCTGTTAATAGGATTATATTTTCCTGGACTATTACGTGAAGGAAAATGATTYGTCCTTTGAAAGGAAAAGACACTTCAGTAGCGATGTTGCAAGACACACATCTCTCGTCAAATGCTGCTACTAAGCTCAGATGTCTCTGGGCCATTGCCAAGGTTTCTTCTCTTACTTTACCACTTGGACCAGGGATGAACACACAGGCACGCCTGGGACCCTGCTGGTAGCTTTGCATGCAGAGTCAGTGCTAGGAGTGTTGAGGGTTCTCCATGGAGATGTCCTTGAGTAGGAGGTACCAAGTGACAGCAAGGCTGCAGTCAGATGGTATGACAGGGTCCAYATGAATGGCATTGGTTGTCCAGGTGAATCGGCCACCGTGTACTGATAAGCTCCAAAGATCAAGATCTAGATCATAGTTTCTGTCAGACCTCCAGGGCATGAGTTTACTAGTCCTTCTGGGAAGATCCAGGAGGCACAACTGAGTGGTACAAGCTTGAAGATTGCCAGTCCTAGATTCTTCTCCCATCTCGGGCAAGAATATCACACTTCCTTTAAACATTTGGTTCCATGTTTCTTGTGCCTAACTCAGACCACCACTCAAGCAGATGGGGAAGACCTACAGGGAAGAAAGTGTTATTAGCAGAATAAGAACCTGAAAGAGTGGTTTTCAGTTGTGGAGCTCTATTGGGTTTTTTTGTTTTGTTTTTTTTCTCTTGTAGGTTATTAGACTCCTTCCTTGGCTTAGCTCTTCAGCCATGAAGTCTTAACTTTCAGGGCAATCTGCAACAGTTCAGAAATCAAATATGGATGCTTTTTCAGAAAGAAGCTGGTAGAATAATACAGCATGTGTCTTATTTATGGCTAACCCTTGGATACAGGGCACGGGTGGAAGTTATTACCAGCTCTTGAAAAAATGTGGCTTTTCAGCATGAATTTAACCTATTATAGTGCCSCCTTTTTCCAAGCAGCCAAGGAAATCAACTAGAAGGTCAAAAAAATGACTCTGTAGGTTTCACCGTTCTGCTTTATTCTACAGAAAGGGATAGAAAGGCACACTAAGGGCTGGCAAGTGGCTGTTTTTTCTGGATGCGTGAGAGAGTCTCAGAGTTCCCAATGGAGCACAGGGCATGCAAAAAAAAAAAAAAAACAGAAAAAGCTATCCATGCTCTTCTGCTTTTTCCTAGGACTCTTCTTCTAGGACCTGGAGAAGGTCTTTCAAATGCAAGCCCATTCATCCTTCACAATTATCCAGCACAGCATCACATGGGACCATCATTGGCTGAGCCCTGAAACACAGCAGTGGTGGCAGGTGCCTATGTGTTGGCACCCAGAATTGGTTTCTGCTTTTTTAATATTACAACTGTACTAATCAGAAACACATATGTCAAGCATAAACCCTCCATCTTGGTCAACATGCTCATGGCTTTAATCTTTGCATCACAAACATGGCRACCCCTGAGTACTTCCCTAGCCCAGGAGTCCCTCCTATTCCTTCTGTCATTTCCAGTTCACGTGTTTGACTCAGCCTTGCTGAATACTAGGTGATTGGTGTTCCTCACACCTGAAATGCTCATGGACTTGGCTGACCTTCTAGAAGTCCATGTGGGAGAACGCTCCATTCGTGTTTTGTTCCTAATACCACCTTACTTCCCTGGACTAGCTGTGATAGAGCTGYTGGCAAACAATTCCTTTAAAGGATCATAAATGAAGACTTTATAACTAATCGTAACTGTCACAGAGTTTTTCTTTTTTTTTTTTTTTTGATTTCCATGTCACCTAAAAATGTTGTGTCTTAAGCCCTTCCTACAGACAAGGGAGACAGGAGTATTCCTAGGATGACTTGGAACTGAACTGTGTTGACTGTTCCTCCGGAATAGCCTAGATAGACATTGCAGTGACCGTGCTTGCCACCTTGGTCAAGTGGGGTGGCTCAGAGCTTGTGTGACCCTGGGGAGATTCTTTCTCCTTTGTCTTCTCCACTCATTCTCTCCAGCTACGATGTAGTATGCCATACTGTTGCGTATAGCAAAGACTGGAATGATTCAAGCTGTAGAAGTAGCAATGAAAGTATTCCCATAAAAGGTGCTCTGTGAGCAAAACTGATTTGGCAAGCACAAGTTCTGGGCATAGTACCTTGGGGGAGCAGTACCCTAGAGGGGACAGCCCATGAGGTCCAGGCGCTCTGTCCTAAGACTAGCAGAAGCAGATGTTGGGGCACAGGCCACAAGAGCTGGGAATAGCTGGTGGTGTCTCCAGAACAAGCAAGAGAGAGACTGTGGAACCCAGGAGCTCTGGAGGGCAATGCTCAAGGGTGGGGTGAGTAGGGCTTGTTGGGGAGGCCTYTTGGCAATTGTCAGTCTGGCTCCATTGCTTCTACATTGATGCATGTGAAAGAGCCCAGAGAGATGAAGACTACTTTGAGCTGTGATCTGTCAGCCAATGCCTCTGATCTGTGGGAATCTCTTGCTCTGTGTGGGGCACTGAAGGAGCATACAGGAYTGTACTCTTTTGTGTGCAATGTGTGATTTCTCAGGGCAGAATGGAGCTTTGGGTTACTTATGGGTATTACTAAATTAGTTGTCTGCAATGAATTTGCCTTTAAAATTACCAGCTTACTTTTGGGGAGCTCAAAGGGCAGGACTGAACCCTAGAGTCACTGAACTTTATGTCTTAGCTGCAAAGAGAAGCAGAACATCTTTGCTGTGCTCTAAGTAGAGGCAGATGGAAAAAGTATTTCTATTGCTTATGGATCAAATTATTCAGGGTCAAAAGACTRCCAGAGAGATCATTATTATTTCATTATGGCACAGAAGACATAAAAAACACTTCATTATGCTAGACCAAAGAATTACAAACAAGAGCCTATAGTAGAAACCTTGATTAGGAGAGATGGAAAGAAACGGAATTTTATCCCACTCATGAGAGATGGGGAATGTATAGGATTAAAAACTTTTACTTGGCTATGTTTATTTATTTATTTATTTATTTATTTATTATTTATTATTTATAGAGCAAGACATTAATTTCTGTCTATGTTGAACTGGTTTACCAGAAGTCTCTAAGACAGAGGAAGGATTCTGTCGTCAGGATAGGTAGCACTTAACCCTACAGGAAGGGGTGGTACAAATATTGTCTTAAGTGGAATCATAMAAGCTGATGCCCTCTCAATCCCCAGGGCATCAGTGTCACACCCCCGCTAGTCCTTATGCATTGCTTGTGCACTTCCTGAGGACTAGGCCTGCGCCTGTAGTGCATTGCAGGCTTTCACTAGAGACCCCGGCCTCTCAAGGCCCTCTCTGCAAAGCTGACCTGTTCAGAGGGAGGTGTATTGCCAAGGGCGTCCATAATTCGGCTTCCCTTAGGGCTGTGCAAGACCACTGGATATCTGCTGGACTTGTCAKCTAGCTCATTCCTCTTCACGCTGTCAAAGGTTTGATCTATGTTAGATTATCAGGCACAGGTTAAACATGGCCAGCTGGGTTCCTTGATCCCCTCTCCAATTTCTGGTGCATTGTGCTTGCGAGGATTGTTGTTTTTTTTTTTTTTTTCTCCCCCATGGTGGCTAAGGGAAATGCTTGGACTTGTTACCTTGCTTAGCCTCGCACATGGGCAGGGGAATCAGTATGAGTCTCCTGCTCAGAGTAAAAAGAATCAGATAAATTATGTGTCCTTAGGTTTCTGGCTTTCCYGAGCTGTCTCTCCACTGTTACTCTTACCTGTTCTAGTCAGATAAAAGTCAACAGGATTATTTGCGTGATTGCAACAACTGTCTGTTTGATTGCCGTGTGGACATAATGGAGAGAGTAACACTTGATCTGCGTCAGAGCTTGACATTTCTTCCTGTAAACTGTTCAGCAGATGTTTATAAATGTATTCGTAATCTTTAGCTGCTAAGATCAGCTAAGAAACATTTTACAAACAGGAAGAAATATCTGTTTCTTCAGTGAGTTTATTTGCGACGTATTCATCCAGGTGAATCTCTTCTTTTATCCCAAGAACCCTAAGATACGGCAGCTTTTGGACTGATTTGAAGAAGTTCATTCTGTTAACTGCCATGGCATTCCAGAGAAACTCTTCTTTCTGTGGCTTGCTATGAGAAGGACTTCCGTCAGCTTTCATATCTGCAGGGGGTACTTACAAAAGCAGGTGCTCTGTCATTAAAGGAGGTTGGAGGAGTCTTGTCTGACTGAAGAGCACGTTCATTCTCTTCCATTAACTCTCTCCTGTGATCTGCAACTGAACCAAAGTGTTCAGAGAGTCTTTTTCTGTCTTTTCCTGTTCTCCATTTGTGAAATTTTACCTATATTGGCTTACAACAAGGAGGACAGAAAAGTGAAAGGAGAAACTGTTTTATGAAGTCTTTAGACTTAATGAAAGAAAAGAGTACTAGGCCTCTCATGGGAGATCCCGTTCAGAAATATCCAARGGAAACATGATTGGAGTTAAATTTTATAGGAACATTTAAATTCTCTTCTGAAATGCTGCGCTGAAGCTGTGAACCCTGTGTGAAGCTTACTAACACAATCAGTCTATTATCAYGATCAACAATTGTAACAGTTCCTCTCTTACTGCCCGGTGACTGTGGCACAAGGTAAATAAGATAAAAGCTGAAAACTGTACTGGAAATTCAAAGCGGATATTAAGCCCAGCATGTTTACTCTTAATATCACCAGTAGCCAGATTGCCTGGGGCATCTGCTACTGCAGCAGTCACTGCAATTTGTTCTTTCAGAAGGGTCTCTTAAGTCCCTTCTCAACTTCTTCCCCACATAGCTACTGCTAGGGGCGATGATCAGCTTAGAACTATTGCCATGGACCCTGGGTTGCATGGACTGTTGCAYAGCATTGTTGGTGAATGGACAGTCCAGGCACTGTGGCTGGTGGAGRGGAGGAGATCAAAGACGCGTTACACACTGACTGACCCCTCAGCCTGATTCAAGCCTGTTCATTGCATGCCTGTCACTGCTGTACTCTGCCCTGCTGAGCTGCTTGCGAGGTGTGATGAGCAAGGTGTAACCCGCTCATCAGATGTGGCGCAGGGCGTGTAAGCAGCGTGCCCGCAGGGCGGCTCCCAGGGTCTCTGCAGGAAGGGAGGATGCAGAGCGAAAGGTGGTAGGTGGGGTGGGATGGGAGCGGGCCGTGAAATGAAGAAGCGCTGTTGTAGGGCTCATACCACAGGATGTGTGCAACGGGATTTCACTTCTATGTTCCTGGGGTCACTTGGCTCCCTCTGGTTGTCCATGGCTTCCTTTTGAACTCTTGTCGTACCTAAATCACTCAGAGACTGAGACAACTCTTGCACTGTGAGTATCCACTCCTGGGRAAGGGTAGGGTGAATAACACGGGGTGGGAACAGACCCCAACAGATCTGGAATCACGCAAATGGACCAAAGCTAAAGACCAGAGATCACACTGCTCTTACCACAAGCCTAAGCAACCTCTTGCCTATCCTAAATGCTCCTTCAGCTCCTTGTGATACTGAGGTTTCACATTTGCCTTTGCTATAGCAAGAGGGAGATGGATCCTTCTGGAAACMTGTCCTGCTGGGGAGAAATTTTTGTTAGCGTGTCTGTCCAGAGAGATGCAGTATTTGGCACAGAGCACTGCTGTGTTAGTTCACTCTGTCCTTCGCTCTGGGTGATCCCACACGGGCTCACCGGAGTTCTCACTGGAGGGAGGAGGTCTCACTTGAAGGATATGCTGACACACAGAGACCTCTGCTCCTGACAGTGCTGTTAGTGACTCTTGACAAGGAAAGGGGAATAGATGCTGGATCTTGAGCTCCCACTACCACTGCTGCCTGTTGCGGAGTTAGTGCAAGATAAGACTCTTTTAAGGACACAGTCTGGAGTCAGCTGGTGGCTGCTTCCCTGTTCCTGAATCCTCTTGCTTGTAGGAGAGAAATTCCCTAAAAATCCCACTTCTTAGTGCCTAGAGGCCTCCTGACATGTTGAGGCAGGAGCAAGGGGCCAGCCTCCGTGCCCAGACTCCTCCAGCCCCCGCGCTGACTTACACCAGCCTGGCCTGCCCTCCGGCAGCCGTTCCACACTCTCGGCACAGCCCCAGCAGAAGGTCTGAACACAGAGGCTTCCCAGTGTGGTTTCCGTGCCCCATCTCCAAAGCGCAGGGGTTCATGTCTGCTTGTTGTCCTTGTCCCTGCAGCACGCCAGGATCCCCAGACCGAGTTCTGCCCATCGGCCTTGCTTTAGCGCTGAGTGGGTAAGAAGATCGAGGCAGGGGAGATCTGGTGCCTGGCTGGGCTGAGCCTGCTGCAACCTGTGCTGCCTTGATGAAGGCAGGGGAYGGTTTTAGCATCCGCATGTTTGTAGGTTCCTTTCCATCGACAKGGTGTTGCTCCAAGCTCAGACCTAGCGCGTGCCTGTGGCCCAGAGCTGAGTCTTAAGAATGGGCCTTAGTTGGCCTGTAATTGATTGCACAGACAGATCAGCCTGGCACCAAGTAGAAATCCTGCATGGAGCAAAGCACTTMTGTGTCTCCTTGTGGGCTGGCCTGAGCTCCAAAGAGCTGTCAGTCCGTAGCCATCGTAGCGGGTGCGGTGTACGGATGCTGTGGGCAGTCAGCATGGCACTCCCGTTCCTCCGCATGCACGTGCCCCACCTGTGCAGCTCAGCCTCCTGAGTCGGGTTGATAATCCAATTGCACGGGGGAGACCCAAGAGTGCAGACAGTTTTGCTAAGTGCAGACAGCAAGGGAGTCCGAGCCAGCRTGGAGACAGCGCTCCATCTGCTCCTGACCAGAAAGGAGGGAGCTGTTGAGAAAATGAATACAGTGTTTGCAAAGGGCTTCAGGAATTGTTCCCTTGTTAATAGAACTGCAATTTGTGGAAATATGATGGAGGGTGAGGGTCTGCAAATACTTAGAGGAATAATGAGCATTGTAAGCAACAAGCACCACGGGGGAGTATGAGAAATAGATTGTACCAGACAGGCAGTTTCTGCATAATTACGCGATTAGCGGGCTGGGGAAGGCGGCGGATAACCCTTCGCAGAGCGCCGTGGTGCAGCGCAGACCTGGCTGCGGAGCGGCGCGCCGG
>PTEX01000304.1:355276-394013 GCA_003342815.1 Eudromia elegans | reverse complement strand
CTCCTCTCCTCTCCTCTCCTCTCCTCTCCTCTCCTCTCCTCTCCTCTTTGTAAATCTGGTCAGGGTGAGGGAATATCTTGATTATTTTTCTTCCAAACGCACACCTTGCTGTTGCCAGCTGGACTGTTTTGCTCTGGAGAGCACACTGCTATTCTGCATGGGAATGGTGCCTCATTTTCTTTCAGAAGAGAAGCTAGAAGGYGATACAACAGCTTGACTCTTAGCTGTGGATTCTGTTCTTCACTATGAGATTGCCTGGAATTTTTGTTTGAAGAAATCATTTTGCAGACACTGACTACAGTGGATGCTGTATGGGTGGAGAGGTAGGGAGGTTATCTTTCAAATGGTCTTGTTTCTGACCTCTTGCAGCTTATTAAGAGCCCAGAATGGTTAGACTGGCATATAGGCAAATTCTAATGAGGGCAGTGCCATTCTGCCTGGTAAACTCATCCTGCTGCTTACAGTRTAGCAGTGTATTATGAAACCACTATGCTAGAATTCTTGGAAGAGCTGGCTGCATTTTAGGTGTCAGTGCCTTTAGCTCAGTGTCTTTTATAGCCACATACCTCCTGTTTGTTACGCTGAAAGTTGTTCCATGAATTGTAGAGACTACAAAAATACATTCTAATAGTGTTACAGGTTATAATTGTCCATGAGGCTATTTAAATAAATAAATACTTTCTATTTCAAAAAGCAGTACTGAATAACTTGTAAGAGCACAACCRTTACAGTACATGCAGCCTGCCGGAGGAGATACCAAGACTGGATTGCCCTTCTCATTGTGTTATTATATCAGCATAGCCATATTAGCATGAATTTACTTGCTTGATTTAGCCCCATGTATATGTGTATTGGGATTGTTCAGGAGAGGAAGTGTTTTATGCACCTGTGATGCTGAAACTGCATCTAGMGGGGTGGGTCCCTCTGCCCAGGGCCCTGCCCTGGGCCAGGGGCCACCGGTTGGATACGGTAATGAGACTGCCCCAGGATCATCCCTCCTTCCCAGGTAAAATGTCAATCTGCATAAAATTCTTTATCTGTTACAGGTGAGACTATGTCACAGTGAGGGTACAAAAATATCAATTTTGGGAGCTGCCGGTGCTCTTAGTTCTCATCACACATTGCCAGGCTGTTTAGGACAGTGAAGCCAAACCGGACTGTATCGTTTTTGCTTCTTAGACTCCGTTTTCTGATGCTGAGGCTGTGCTGTGCATTGTTGTGCATGGCTTCATCCTCTGAGCAGTCTTCAGTGATCTGTAATTATTCATTAATTTGAAAAAGGAGGGGGGAAAAAAGGCTAARTTATTACACCCAAGCAAAGGAACTTGCTCAGTACCGAACACGTTTGTAAGTGCTGGCTGAGTGATTTGAATGGCTGAATTAATCACTGGATTGACATGGGGCCAGTGAAGATCATGGGTTTTCGTTCATATGGGCTGTCAGAGAAGGAGAGTGCCATGTCTGTAACGTGCGTGAAAACTGGGAGCACTTTGAGCAGAGTCTGAGTTGAGGTTTCAGATACATGAAAGAGGACCACATTTAACTAATAGCCGTCCTAGCTTGATACCCAGTGAAAGCAACCACTGGAAGGGATAATAACGTTAAATTATGAAAGGAGAATCCAGAGTTGTGCATTCAGAGTTGTGGTAAGCTGGAGATACCTGGAGGAAAACCAGGCAGGTACCGCTACAGACATTAAAGCACTCTAGAAATACATTGGCAACAACGAACATGGTTATGAACCAAGAGTAAAATAACCACATGKAGTTTTCCATTCGTAATGACTGAGAAGACAATAAATGGTCGGCAGTTGCTATCACCCTGCATTTGGCAGAAAGCAGTAAGATGTGTTACTCTCCTGTGGTCGGGTAACCACTGAGGGTGTTACTCAGTGTGCATTATTAGGCTCAAACYCCAAATTTGCAGACTTGGTAACTTTTGTCAAAGGGTTCAAAGCAAGTTGTTCAGGTGTCCTCTGGTGTACAGCTCTCAGTTTTGCACAGGAAGGAATATGAGGTTTTCTGTATGATGGTGTCCTCCTCATTAGCACTGGAAAATAAGCATTATAAATATTGAAATGGACATCACCTGTAGGTGAAGAAATAATCAACTAATGGATATCAAAAAGTAATTGTAGGGAAGCAGTTAATGCTTTGTGAGTTGATTCTAGTTAGATTCTGCAGAGATTGCCATCAGTAATCTGGAAGTGAGCATGAAATGACTGTTAGTAATATTAGAAAGATGATAAATAAGCTTGTGGAATTTTAAGCAGTGATAGGAATAAAGAAGCTAAGGAGAATGATCTGAGTAGGTTGGTAAACTGACTGTTTTTCAAACAAAAAGAAATTTTACCCCAGACAGAGAAGCCAGAGGAACGAGAAATTCATCCTAGTTACAGATGAGGGGGTTGAGTCCTGCAGAGCAGGAACTTGGTGGGAGCCACAGAGGAAAAGCAAATTTTGCTTGTGAAGCTCTGTGCATGAATGTGACTCTTGAAGGTTAAAATGCCTTGGGAGGGGGGGCAGTAGCATTTCTGCCTCTGTATTTGCCGCTGTACACAAGAGACAATGGTTTAATGTCTGGTTCTTGTGTTCTCAGCTTAAGTAGGATGTTGCAAAATGGGGTAGCCACAGATATGATGCCTGAGCTGGAGAAAATGCCATACAGCAATGAATGGAAAAAAAAAAAAGGAAAAGAAAAAAACCAAAGCTTGATCAATTTAGCTTATCATAAGGAAGACAGAGGAATAACTTGATTACAGTATGTAAGTACTTCTATGGGAGAAAATACCAGTCGCTGAAGGGCTTTTTAATCTAGTGGAGAAAACGGGAAGAAACCATGGCTGGACACTGAAGCCAGATATTCCACTTTAGAGCAGGCAGTCATTTTTAACAATGATGGTTATTAACTACTGGTTAAGGTCCCGAGGGGGCTGATGGCTTGTTCTTTTCTTCATGTCCTTACATCAGAAGGGAATGCTTCCTTCGAAGACATGCATGGAAGATAATCGGATTTAATTCAAAGACACCTGGACYAATATTCTCCCCTGTGCCTTCTGGGTTATGGCCCTTTGGGACCTGTGACCCYCTTAGCTGCATCTTGGCGTGATTTGGCAGTACCGTGGGGCTTTCTAGATCGGGGTGCTGAGGGACTCTGGAAAGGTAAGGCATTATCAGCATAGCCTGTCCTGCAGAGGAGAATTGGGCTGAGTCACTCATCACACGTTGGGCTTGTGGTAGGTGGCCCTGGTAACCCCCAGGTGATAAGGCATGGGCTTAACTGCCTGCCTGCAACTCCCAGAGGAGGAGGAGGATGCAAGAAGGCGCTCCAGTGTAATCTGGGTTTTGAAAAGACCTTTTGAGACAGCAAAGAACTGATGGGTACAAAGGCAGGTGAAGCTGCTCTGATTTATGATGGGAACTATGATACAAAGAGCTCATTTTTTCATTAGACTCCACTGCCTCTCACTGAGATCTAAACTGAATTCTCCAAAACATTTCTGTGATGCTCCAGAAGCCATTCAGAACCTAGCTGCAGCCAGGGGCAGAATCAGCAGTGGGAAAAGGCAAACCTGTAGACCTAACACGTCCGAGACACTTTGGGGAGAGCTGCTGTCATCCTGTTGCGCTTTCCCATTGGCCCTCTCGCTGTGACCCAGCGCATCTTTTCAGTAAACTGGGAACAGTGAGCAAACAGTTAAACTTCTGCTTCTCCACCCAGTGGTGGGTGTTGTCTGTGTCAGAAACAATATAAGAACAGTCGGAAGTTGCAGCTGGCAAGTAACATTTGGAGTAGCAGTCGTGGGGCATATAGATCTGGCGTGGACTGTCTTTTGCTGAGACTGTAAACACTTGGGCAGAATGTCCGAGAGCAAGAAAAAAGGGAAAGGAAAGACCAAAAAGAACAAAGAAGGGAAAAAAGGGGAAAAAGAACCTGACCCAGGAAAAGGTACTTCCCWTTTTTTTCACAAATTTTACTTAAAGGAAAAAGAAAGAAGCCAGAAAGCTGTCAGGAAAGTATTGTGGGTTGCATGAAATAGTGTAAATGGTAGGGAGCATTTGCCAGGCAAGGGTACAAATATCTGCATCTCATTCATATTTCTGACGGTTTGAGATCTCCTCTCTAATTTATTTCTTTTTTTTTCTACCCAAAGTCCAAGAATTCAGGGCAATGTACTTTCTTTGAAGAGCAGTACTCAGTTCCTGTCATAATGCTATAGTAATTGAGGAGGTATAGTAATCGAGTAACATAGCAGTTGGAGGGGGTTCTTTGGGGGTTTTTGGTGTTTCATATTTTGMAGTTTGGTTGTTTTCTTGCTTATTTCTGAAGTAAATTTCAAAAGCCACTGATGTGCCAGATCAAAAGAACGTTTCCTTGGGACTGACCAGGTCTCTCAGATTTAAGTTAGAGTATCACAGTTTGCAGCTAAACCCACGTGGACGGTAAAGCTTCGCTCTGCTGCTGTGCTGATTAGCAGTGTGATGTTACTTAGAGGAGATCTTGCTGTTCTCTGCCGAATGAGCAAGGCAGCACTTGAGATGATATTGGGGAAAAATATTTAGGTTGTCTTTAAGCGATAAAGTTTGAATCCTGAGTAAGTGGAGTATGAGCTGGGGAAATGTGAGAATTGTCTTGGAGAGATACAGGAGGTTTGGTGATAATATAGCACAGTGGAATTGCTTTCTCTGTCATGATATTGGGGCGGCATAATCCCYGTCTGTCTCTTAGCTGTGGTTTATCTGTCAATGCACTTGGACAGAACAGCAGCTCTGTTCTTACTTTGTTTTTTATCAATGATAATAGAGGCTATAAGCTGGACCCTCATCCTGGAGGAATCTGTCGGACAGTTTATCTAACCTTGTCTAGATCGAATTTAGATTTGGGTCCTGCTGCTCTGAAGCTAGTGAATGTTCTTGACCTGGGTAGAATTACTTTGGCTTCACAGTGGCTTCACTGGCAGCAGAATTTGCCACTACCTTTTTTCATCGTTTTATTTTAAGTGCAAAGATCCAGCTTCCTCTGTTGCCCTGCTGTGTCCACCTCATGGGTTTCTTCACCAGCTCTGCAGTGGAACCACAGGAAAGGGTGCTGGTTCCACGGCAGTCCATCCTTGTGCTTGGTCTCCCGCTTAAGACGTCAGAGCTTTAGCTGTCGCTGTGAGCTCTGAGCGGAGACTTTCAGGAGGACTCTTAGGACAGAGAGCTCGGAATCATCAGGCAATGAGAGAAGGCAATTCAAAGTGCACTGGATATGTCCAAGGGACTGTRGGGTGTTCAGAGATGTAGAGGGCATCTTCTAAGGAAGATCTTGCCCCATAAGTCCTCGGGTGAGACAGGACARTGTCTGTGTCATGGCATAGAGGACCTGCTCTGAGTCTGGTGAGACTGAGAGGGAAGATCTGTTGGGATGGGCAAAGCTGGGGGCCACAGAGCACTGCCAGGGAAGAACTGCTTGCCTTGAGTGACTCGGGCCATGGCACGGCAGAGGTTCTGYATGCAGGGAAAGGACAGGCTACAGGCTGAGTGGGTCAGGCATTTCTCCAGGTGTTGCACCAAAAGCCCGGGAGTGACCCACTGCTCCAGAAGGAACGTTGTAAAGACTCTTTGCCCATGCTTACCAACGCCACTGATCTAGCCCTCTTCTAAGGCACACTGCAGGGGTAGTATTTCACATAAAAATCCTGCAACTGGACACTTCAKTCAGAGTGAAAACCCTCTTTCTCTCCAATAACGGCTCCGGAGAGGAGTCACAGTTGGTCAGGGTTGGTTGCATTGATCCTGTCATACCTCAACCACAGAAAATTAAGCTTCTGGCTTTGGCTCACACAGTGCACTCCTCTTACTGATTCTAACTAACTATATTCCTCAGATTCGGGTCACTCCTTTGCTTTGCATTGCTGTTCACCTTCAGGGTGGTTGCCTAGTGTTTGCTGAGTGGTCTCATCAGAACACACTTTGTTGCATGTAGTGTTTCTGAAAGAAAAACAACCCCAAATATCCCTTTGGGAGAGGGTTGGTTTGGTTCAGTGGAAACTGTGAACATCTTTTTCTCATCATTGGTCAACTTTGCTACGTGGTACCAAAAAGACTTTTAGAAGGGACAAGTTCCTCCCTCAATGAGCTTCTGAGCAGAAAACCAGTCCTGAAATGTCGACTTTCGCTCCGAGGATGTATCTCGTTAATTCTATTATTTCAGGTTGCAGCTGGACAGCAGGCTRATGTAAAAATCCAGATTTGGCACTAACCACATAACTAGCAGTGCACTTGAAGGGGAATGCGTGTTCTCTATTTTTTCCCAAGTTGTAGTAATTCCGTGAAAATGGAGTATATTGGCTCCTCGGGAACCAGGAGCCAGAAGAGGAACATACAGAAATTTTAAATAGAT
The DNA here is from genome assembly GCA_003342815.1 of Eudromia elegans. NCBI lineage: Eukaryota > Metazoa > Chordata > Aves > Tinamiformes > Tinamidae > Eudromia > Eudromia elegans. The sequence continues at coordinate 387,629 of PTEX01000304.1, read as the reverse complement.
TCTCAGGAGCTCCCAGCTAGAATATACTGACAAAATTGTCAGTGTAGCGGGGGCTCAGGGGATCATGACAGGATGGGAACCCTTCCCTCTACACGCTGCTGCCAGTGTTCGGTTGCTGAGGCCCAAGCTGTTGCCTATCGTGTTCTGACAGTCTTGATCTAAACTTTGTGCTCATGGTGATCTCCATAGGAAATTACCACTATTACATCCTTGATAGTGATCTCTGTAAAGAGCCCCAGGACAGCGYGGTCATGGAAAACCACATGGAAAACCATTACCGGGGTGGTATCCCCAGCTGTGTGGGCTGGCAAGGGGCACTGCCAGTGAAACATGGTGATAGGAAAACCTCTTAGGATGAGCAGGAGAGCTGGAAGAGCCGTTTCAGGAAAGAGTGTAAGGATGCCGTTTGTGGGGCTCCGTAGGGAGGGGTGGTGGTGATAGATTTCACCTGAGGTCTCTCAGGTTCTTTCATAGGAGAGGATTATTTCACTGTTTTTTAAATCTTTCTCTTCTTCTGAGGCGGGGGTGGCTTCTGTGAAGTGCAGAAGGATGGCTGATATTCAGGGAAGGGCTAGCTTTGTCCTGAGGATGAAGATCGTGTTTAACCTAAACTCACATGTCTCTACTGATGCATCTGTCCTAACGTGAGGGCACCTTAAGCTCTTGACCTAGTCAGCAGAACAGGCTTTGGAGGCCTCTAGAAGGTGACGGTGTGCACCTCTGAAGAAACACCATCAGCATCCCTCCTTTAGCAGATTTTTGCAACTTACTTTCAAGGCTAGGCAGTGTTCCACCCAATCCATTTGTAAGGCACACCCTGAAGTATCTACATGAGTCTCAGAATATAGCAATAAGCCAGCAAAGGTAATTCTCTAACACTGATATCTAAATTCATGTTTTGAAGAAAACTCCCGTTCCACACGAGGGGTTGGTCTTCCGTCACACACTGGGATTGGCTTGGGGCAGCCAAAGACTTAGGACAATGGGTAGGAAAGAAGCTGCCATTTCTTGTTCCGAAAGGTCTTGTGCAGCCTGAGAACTGAGCCACATTGAGCAGTGCCAATTCAAAGTGTCAGAATAGAAAGGGGGGTACGAACCTGAGGGAGTAAGAGGCTGATGCACCRAGCCCACTAGGGAGATGAGCAGGAAGAGAAGCAAAAGAGCTGGAGGAAGTCTTGACAGAATTGCAAGCAAGGAGCAGATTTGTGAAAGGAAGGGCTACAAGACTGTTTCATCAGTTTTTCTRTGAGGTCACTTGGAAAGAAATAATTAAAGAACTGTGAAGTATTTGGTTGGTTAAATTCCCCAGCAATTCCAGGCATTCTCTCTTATTTTTATGTGGCTGTGCTTAGGATTTTTGTTATTTGTCAGTGCTAATGGGGCAGGCGATACAGGAATTGAGCCATTCCTTTRAACTTCCTGTGGCAACTATTAATGCTGGAAAACCACTGAGAAAGCAGGTGAAGCGCCTTTACAGAGAACATCTCACGCTTAATAAGGACCAGCCTGCCTCAGTTCTGTGATGAGTCAGGGTTTAGASAGGGTGTTATGACTGAAATAGCAAGTTCCTTAAAGCAGAGGGATATACCCAGGCACAAGCCGGTGATTTGCTTGCAACACAAGCAGATGAGCAAAAGCCAGATCTACCGACCYGGGGTGCTGTGGAGTGCTGGTACGTTAACACAGAGGTCTGTGAAGGTGCCTGCAGGGATCTTGCAGGTGAAGGCTCTGTGCTGGAGCTCCTTGCTCGCAGTCAGTAGCCATATAACAACTGATGAAGTTTCCATGTGAGCTGTGTCCACATTGCAGGGTGAACACGCTCTTGACTCATTCTGAGAGTCTCCTGCTTGTAGGAAAGACATCAATTCAAAAGGAAATCAGAAAGATTAGCCAAAAGGTTTGTTTACAAGAGGGATAACCCACAGCGGATATCCTACAGTAGCAATTCTCTCTTCTATAAACACTGAGACGCAGGAGGTACCATATGTCAGCTGTGCTCTAGGATCTGTCCGCGTGCATGCTTCCACCAGCAGCATTTCCAATGGCTAAACTAATGGACCGCTGCTCCCGCTGCCGCTTGGTTGASAGCCCGCATGTGGCCAGTTACCCCGGATCAGCGAACGTGCCGTAACTTGCTGCGCTTTGGGAGCGGAGGGGGTCTGAGTCACAGGCTCCTGTGATTCACCCTGGGGGAAAGGAAGAGGTTATTTCTCCCAGCCGCTTTCTGGTCTCTTTGCTGGAGGTGGCCAGCCCTGCCGAAGGGGTTGATAAATGAGCAAGCAGCTCTCTATCTCCACTGCATATGGCCCAGGTGTTAAAACACAGACAAGAGTTATGGGGGAGAGACCAGGCTGGGCTGAGGAATGAACCTTCCCTCCATTCAGATGGATTAGAAGTCAGGGATCTCCTCGCAGAGGAGCAGGGCAGAGCAGAATGGTACATTATTAAATAACCCCTAAGAATCTAGAAGCCGGGAATCAGATCTTTGGGTGTTGTATTTTCAGTCCTCTTTTGGAGTTGGATTTAACTAACCTGGGAAAGATGGTCTCTGGTCGGAACAGGAACATCTGGAGGAGGGCCAAACACAGCCTGGCTGCTGACCTTTGAGGTCATGCCCTCGGCTTATTCTTCTGCCCTTATTACGGTGACATGTTGCAGCTGCAGAGAGACTAAAGGCAAGTGATAATGCCGTGAGAAGCATGTCTCTGTTATCCTTCTGCTTGCAGTGGAATGCCAGCCTCCTGCTCACCGCTGAGCTGCAACAGAGCTGTGATGTGTGCTTGAACTCAAAGCTGTGTGAAGATGATGGGATGAGACAAGGGCAGGGTGGGTCTGGGGACTTACACCCCGCTTCTGTTGCATAGCTCTGGAGACAGCAGGAGGATGGGCCATGAACCTCTTGTTCTTGTTCCCTCTTCCTTTCCCTTTAGACTCCACTGAAAACTTCAGTCGCTATTAAACATTTTGACTGTGACTAAAAATAGAGGAGTTTCTTTTGGCTGAGAAGTTGCAGGATTGTTAAGTGTTAGCAAGGGCTGGATGTCCATTCTGTGCTGGAGGGGACGTTAAACTGTGAAATAATCTGGAACTTTCATCTGGGAGGCTACAGCTTGTCTCTCTGAGGAAGATGCTCAGGGCAAGTGAGAACCTGGGAAGGAAACAACCGCTGCTCGTAGGTCAGCCCAGATTTGCCTGGTGTCACATCAAGCTGCCTGCCCTGGCTTCTGTCAGCGTGCGTTGTCCCTCCTCGGGCAGGTCACTCACCACAGACCTATTTGTCTTGTTGGGGATAGGCAGGCGTCAGCAAGAGAGATGGTTTGGCAGGGTGAAGACCTGAGGCTTGAGCTCCCTCCTTTGGCACCTGGTACACTGACCGTGTCTCAGGTCAGGCTCCATCTAAGAGGGAAGCTCCAAACAGGTAAAGGACTGATCAGCACAAACCTCCATAGCTCCCCAAAACACCCTGAGCAGTGCAACATTACTTGCCCACTAGCCAGGATGCAGCTTCTGCCTCCCAAGTGTTGCCCAAAGAGAGAAAAACAGATACTCTCTCAGAGAAAAAAAAAAAAAAAAAAAAAAAAAAAAAAAAAAAAAAAAAAAAAAAAAAAAAAGAAACAAAAAGGAAAAAAGGAGACTGGCAGTGAGCAAAGCTGTGGTTTGAACTGAGACGCTCTGGGATGGTGTCCCCTCCAGCAACGGCAGTGTTTTTTTGCTGTATTTTTGAGCTGTGCCAAAATAGTAGCAACAAATGCATAACAACAGTAAAAATTAAATATTTAGATAATTAGTAACTCAGGTAATTAGGATTGCAGACTCAGTCATCAGCCCTTATAAAGGGTGTGAGTTCAGGTATGTATGGGTAGTAAGAGCTCCTCAATACAAGTGTGCGCTGCTTTGCGGAGAAGAGCAACAAGCCATGCATGGTTTATCTCCAGGCAGTAATGATGATGAGAAGCCAATGATCCTGGAGCAATTTTTCTGCTTGGCTTATCATCGTAATGCCCTTGAATGTTTGTCCTCGCATGGAAGCCAGAGACCAAATTACCTAATTCTCATCCATGGTTGTGAGTGGAAGGAAAAAGGAGTTGCATTTGTCTTCCAAGCCTGAAACCTAATGGCTGACAGCTCAGAAAAAGAAACACAGACACAAGTGTGTGCCATGGACATAGGAATGTTCTACAGGAGAACAGTTAAACTTTAAACTATGCAAAAAGCTGCACTAAAATTAGATGATTTGGTGTTTTGTTTTTAAAAAAAACACTCAGATTTCTTACATCATTAATTGATGCTTGGAAGTCCTTCAGAGAAACTTGGTTTCCCCATTTGCTTAATTTGGGGATAAAATCAGTTTAAAAACCTATTGGTCCGGTTCTCAGCAGATGTCTCTCCAGCCTGAGCTCCTGTGACTTTGGCAGTGCACATGTGGTATGTACCAGCAGGGAACCCCCTCCCTGCCTTCTGCAAKCTTTTCAGTTTGGGCATGTGTACGTGGGCGCACGTGCCTGTGGTCAAATGGAGTCTTCGTTCCACTTTGAAGTCATGGGCAGTCTGCGAGCATCCTGTGGCTCCTGGTGCGCCCTGGCACCCGGAGGGAGTGCRACGTGCAGGCTTTGCTAGCAGCTTGCTATGGAGAGCTCTCTACTGATCCCGTTGTTTCTGTCTGGCCCTTGCACATGTCTTCCCTAGTGAAAGACTGACAAGGCTCCCAGGTTCAGCAACTATATCTCTCTTGTTCAAAAGACAGAAAAAGAGCCCCTTGTATTTCAGTTGGTTTTCCCACCTATCGATTAGATCTAAGTGATATTGGGGTGAAGCCACCTCAGCTTTCTCATCTGTGTCCCCCAGGCGCTGCTGGTCACCACTGCTCTGCCATGTCCTCCCCGGTAAGGCGCTTTTGTGCTGGAGAGTCTTTCACTGCTGCCTGAGTAAGCGTCTCGGATGCAGACCCTCAGCGGTGCTCCTGGGCATGGGGTTCACCATTGAGGTTCTAGCCCTTTTCCCCTGTATGTGCACTTTTTCCAAGTGCAAAGCAGAAACTCTATCAGCAATAAAAAAAATGTGAACAAAAAACTGCTGCCTTCTGCTCTCTGATAACATGGTATGAAAACCAAGCCTACCTTGGACTGCGCTGCAAAGAGCAGCTCCCTGCTGGCAGTACCTCTGGGTATTACTGCATTGACTTAATGGAGCTCTCTGTTTTCACCTGGATACTAGTCTTCCAGGTCACCTGTGAGTTTAGCAGCTCAGTGCTTTGTGGCTCTGTAGCCTTTGTCATGCCTGTAGAGAGGGCTCTGCTCCAAGGCACAAAGTTACCAACCTTCACTTAAGGAAGGGGGTCCCACTTCTGTCTTGCATGCTGCTCACACAGGTGCTCGTTCTGGGGACAAACTACTCCTGCTCCAGGAATGGAGCATGTGCATGCATGCGTACGCAGAGTCTGCTCTGTGCTTTTCATATTGGCCAGGTTATTGACAGTGCTCCTTCTTTTGTAATACAAGAAGTCAGATCAGCAAATGAACTCATCACCCATCAGGGGCCTGGTTAGCGATGCTCTTGGGAGAAATTTGGACATGGAGTTGTGTCAACAGGCTTTGTCTGTTCCCTTGTAACTTGCTGTGCTCCCCCTTGGTTGCACAGTGTGGGTGTTCAAATAGCAGTCCTCTGGTTCTCCCTTGCCCTTGTCCAAGCTCCAGCAAGTAGGGCAAGGTCTGGACACGGGTATGTGGGGAAAGCATCTTTTAGATGCTAGCATGGCTGTTCAGCATGGCAAGCATGTCACCTACAGCGATGCCCACACTAGCTCGCTGCACTCCATAGGCACCAAGTCTCAGCCGCATTATCACAGAATCACAGAATGCGTACGGTTGGAAGGGACCTCCAGAGGTCATCTAGTCCAACCCCCCTGCACACGCAGGGTCCCCTAGAGCATGTGGCACAGGGTGGTGTCCAGGCGGGTTTGGAAGATCTCCAGAGAAGGAGACTCCACCACCTCTCTGGGCAGCCTGTTCCAGGGCTCTGTCACCCTCACTGGTAAGAAATTCTTTCTCAAGTTCCTTTTGATGTTTCAATTTGTGGCCGTTTCCTCTAGTCCTATTGCTGGCCACCACTGAGAAGAGGCCAGCCCCATCCTCCTCACTCCCTGTCTTGAGATATTTATATACATTGATCAGATCCCCTCTCAGTCTTCTCTTCTCCAGGCTGAAGAGGCTGAGCTCTCTCAGCCTTTGCTCATAGGGCAGATGTTCCAGACCCCTAATCATCTTTGTAGCCCTGCGCTGGACTCTCTCCAGCAGCTCCACGTCCCTCCTGCACTGGGGAGCCCAGAACTGCACACAGKACTCGAGGTGCGGCCTCACCAGGGCTGAGGAGAGGGGCAGAATCATCTCCCTCGACCTGCTGGAGACGCTCTGCTTAATGCACCCCAAGATCCCATTGGCCTTCTTGGCCACRAGGGCACACTGCTGCCTCATGGTCAACTTGTCGTCCACCATGACGCCCAGGTCCCTCTCTGCGGGGCTGCTCTCCAGGAGGTCGGTCCCCAGCCTGTAGGCATGTCTAGGGTTATTCCTGCCCAGGTGCAGGACCTTGGCCTTGCCCTTGTTGAATTTCATAAGGCTTCTCACTGCCCAGTTGTCCAACTATCAACTTACAAAAAACACCTGCGTGACTTCTACTGCAAGGGTTTACAGATGAGAGGAATACTGATAAGAGAGAGGCTTGGAAGATAATCCAGGAGCTAGTGCAGCCTGTGCATTTGCTCCCTATTGGCTATAGAGCTGTGAGTCCAAAATAGGGCTTTCTAAGCTTGCAATTTTTTTTGTGCTCTCTTGTACCTCTGTTAGGTCTGCTTCATGATGTGGTCACCAGGGAACACACAGACACACCAGCTGATACAGCTGCATCAGTTCTATATCACACAATAGCCACATGCTCCTTTGACTTAGTTCTGCCACAAGCAGAGCTAATTGCTGGTCTTGTTCTGTTAAATGTTGTCACTTGGATGCTCCCTGCCTAAGAAATGGCTGAGTGCTGTTAAAGTGATCCAGGTCCAGAAGGTCTTCCTGGATCCGTAGGTCTGGGTGCTCGAGGTGGGCAAGCTATCCTTCGAAGGTCAAGAGTCTGCCTGATTGCTTCTCTCATAGGTTTGTTTGCCCTCCAGAGATCCTGCATGCCTCATCTGCTCATTGCAGCTTTTGCCTGAAGGGCAAGGACGAGGAATGTGATGAACTTCACTTTGGCGTTGAAGTGTATTTTGCTTCACATTTGTCAATAAGTAAGTTTACAGTTCTCTACTTGCACTGAGAGCCTGCGTGAGAATCATTTTTAATGAATGCTAAAATAAACTCTGGCTAGCTGTTGAGTAACAAACACGGCTAAAGCATGCATCACAAAAGGAGCTCTAACATTGCAGAGATGACAGCTACATGATCAAAAAGAAAAGATTCATCCCAAAACAGGATTTATCCTGGATTCAACATTAAATGATGACACAGTATCAAAACCAATGTGTATATGGTAAATGTTTTGCCCTACTCGAATGTGTTTTGCACTCCGTCCTGGGTGTTCCTTTCCCCAGCATATTCTTTACCCCAAAACATTTCCCCCCAGAAAGGTCATTTCAGGTGGATGTGATGCAGCACCACTTATCTCTTTCTGGGCATCCTTCCCACAGCCCAGTCTGCTGAGTGCCAGGCAACCTCCCTCTGCATAACAGGGCTAGAGAGACCTTTAGGAGTGAGAGGATCTTTCTACCATCTGAAATGGACAGATTCAGCTCTCGGAGAGACCTCATAAACTACTAGGTGTCTTGTTTTAGGAATGACAGGAGAAAACCTACTAAGTGGTATGCATGGGGAACATCATGACAAATAATATTCACAGATACTTGAGGAAAAGGTAGAAATGGATCTGGGTAGTAGTTAAAAAATCTGAGTTTCCTGCAGGAGGAGGAAAGTGAAGGACAGTGCCCATCCTGTGCTGCGATGGTGGCATGTGGGTACCTGTGTCGTGCTGTAGCAGCCAGTCCCGTGATGGCAAAACTGGGAATCTGACTCAGCTTTTCTTATTCATAGTTGTACACTTTCAGGCATGAGAATGGAGGGATTTGTTGATAACCAAGGGAGAAGTGCCAAGTGAAAGAGATTGCCATGGGCAAACGGTCTTTGCTCAGCCAATGTGATCCCTGCATTGAAGCCAGGAATGGATATCGCTGCATGAACACATCCTGAGACAGATTTGCTGTCACGTGCTTGGGTATGAACATCAGTAAAGCTGCAGTAAAGGCCAGCTACAAGTTTTGGCTGTACATGACTGCCTAGCCCTGTGTACTGATCACGGTGCTTCTGTCTCCCTGGTTCCCTTCCATCGCGAGTGGGGTGTCCAGGCCTGCTCGCGGGTGCCCATGTGCACAGCTGGTGACAGTGCTGCTCTCTGTCCCCAGGGCAGGTGACCCCAGCTTCTGCAGGCTCCCCCGGCTTTATCTGTGTTAATAATGCTTTTGCTCTTCTGCTGGCAAACTTRCAGGTGTAGGAGTGTCCTCCTGAATCTGCAATCAAGCAGCTTCAAGGCCTCTGTCGCTGCTTAGGAAAGTCCTAAGTTTATTTCATGGAATTGCTCTTTCTGTGGTTGAGCTTATGCGTTCTCCCTGCTGTTGAGGATCGGGAGAGAAGACAGGAGTGGCAAAGAAAGGTAGAATAGAGATATGTTGATAAAAGCTTTCAAAAGCACCTCTATCCCCATAGTATATATCTGTTTGATTCTTTGAATTATTAGTGATTCTGGAAAGATTTCCTTTTCTGCTCTGCATTTAGCAAATGTGAGCAGGTTGTGCACTCTTAAGAACAAGGCTTACTTTAAGAACAAGTCTTATGTTAGAAGGACCATCGCTCATTTTATGTGTTGTACCATTTTATGCTGGAAATACTTTGTGTCAGGCACTGTTTGAGAGACTGGACATGAGTCAGAGGTTGGGTTCTTGCAGGGTTAGGTAGGTGTCTTGTTCTTTYGGGGGTTAGAAAGGAAAAGAAAAGCAGTAGTAATCTGAAGCGCTGCCAACAATTTTGCTTTTATTGCCAGAACTGTGATAATCTGGTATTTCCCGTAAAGCCTCAGGTGTTGTACTGGTCTTATTTTCGGGGAATCTCTGAATTCTCTTAACCTTTTTGATTGTAGGGAAAAGCCAGACAGTGGGTCTTTTCTGGAGCATAAACATTGAGGACATCAAAGGTAATGGGAAGCCTTGACCATACCTCTAGATGCGCGGATCACGATCTTTATTTCAAACTCATCATTTCAGAGATCCTAGTGAACTGAGCCGAGTGTGTGACATCTGTCCAACGTCTCCTCCTTTCCACTTCCTTCCTGTTCTCCTAGGGTCTCATGGCCATTTCTGTAGGTCAGAGGAGATACTAAGTGCCTGTTTTATACATTGGGTCACTTCTCACCCTAATGGAGAATCTTCCTTTCTTTCCACATGTTTATAACCCTGCCCCTTCTCTTCTGCCATGTGCAGTCKTAGCCATTGGCATTGTGATAGTCCTGCCCTGAAAACTGCTTGGGTGCTTCCCCCGGCAGGGGCGGTTTTCTGCATTGAAGCCTCAGGGCTTGTCTGTGCATGGAAGCTCTTTCAAAACATGATGGGCCTAGGGTGTGAATTTAAAGAGAAAGAATTATTCTGCACTAGGTTCCTGCCCTAAACCTTCTGCAGAAAAAGGACCAACATGTTTACTGTGATGACATTTGGACTTTGTTAAACAACTAAACTTAAATTGAGAAGCCAAAGACTTTAACGGCAGCTCCATTCCAAGCTGCCTTTGGGCTCTCAACGCTGCACTGTGGTGACTCTGATTAATTGCACACGGGAGGTGATGGAGTAACAGGGAGGATGCTGATGTCCTCAGACTCCCTGTGCACCAGAAAACAGTTCAGACCAGGCCTAATTTTGGGTTTCTTGATACTCTTTGGAGAAGCCATCCTGAATACAGGCTTTGCAGACCAGATATTTATAAAATCCCTTCCTTGTGTTGGGATATGGACTCACTGCTTAGGTCCAAACCCATTAGAGCAGCCTGGGACTAAGCTTGATGAATTGCCCCGAGTCAAGCATCTGTTGCTTTTAGCCCATGAAAGCTTACTGCCTTATGGGGAAGTGGCAAACTATAGGGATGACATGTAGGTATTTTGTTTTACAGCACAAATGTGGTTCACACTAAGCCACCAGTTAGCCATCCTAGCTGCCATCCATGGCAGCTTATTCACATAGTAGAATAGTATATTCACATAATATTCTACTATTCATGTAGTAGAATAAGAAGCTTTCTGTCCCTGACTGTTCTCTGCAGCCTCCTGGAGGTTTAAACATGCGCYGTGAACACTGCCTGAACCCTACTGTGTCAGGCGTCAGAAGGGCTGGGGTCAAATGAGCCCGAGGAGATCTGACCGCCAGCCCAGACAAGGAGATATGTGGGCAGATTATGTCTGCTGGAGTGCTGTTGGAGCCATGGTGGTAATCCCCAGAGCTGGTCCTGGTGAACAGAGATCTTGTGTCCCCTGTTACTGGCACAGTGCTGTTTTTTCCATGCCAAGCATTATCATGGCTCTTCCAAGGACAATTTGGGTGGGGAAGRTCCTTTGTATTGGAGACTGGGGAAAAAGACACTGAAAATAATTTGTGCCCCACAGGATGGAAAACAAAGACCCTTGAAAAGAAAAGGGACACAAAGAGCACAGAATGTCACACATATGAGGCCTTCTTGCTTCGTATCTCTTCTGAGGCTAAAGGCGAAAACCCAGACGTTCCTAACTGTTAGCCAGTTTTCATTCAGTGCCTCAGCAGCCTGCAGGAATTGTCACGGCTGGCGCTGAGGGCAAGAGCRTAGCAGGACTGGCAGAACAGGCAAGATTTATATGAAGAACAGGCATGCTGTCAGCTGGATTAATTAGGGTAAAAATACATAGGGGGTTTTAAGCCTCTGGGCATCAGGGCAGAAACAACAGCTCTGTCCTGGATATAATGCAGAAAACCTCCCTACTGGGAAGTTATTCAAGAGGAGTAAGTGATACTTGTTAGCATAAAGCGGAGGTCCCCGTCTGCTGAGGAGCATGGTCTCACCCAACATGGCAGTTGTCCTCTCTGCAGCATGGTGGTCTTTTCTGGCCTCTTTCTGTGCCTGTCACGAGTTCCCATGCGTCACCAAAGCCTTCTCCTGTGCTTCACTGCTGGAGTTGCCCAGAGCCTTCCCTGCTAACTGAGTTGGCTGCTTAGAGAGTCATCAGGGCTGAAATGATTTATTCCTCAGCCATTTATTGCAAATGAACCATTGGAAGTCTTTCAAAAGCCATCTTCTCTTGACCTAAGTTCAGCTATTTTTTTAGCAGCATTAGCTTTACATAAAAAGGTAGAGGTAGAGGGAAAATATGCAGTAAGGTCTATATTGATAAACAGTCCTAATTGATGAACATCTCCCTTGCAAAGACCCATGATTATTCAGAGAATCATTGTGGTTTCAGGAACTRCAAGACAACCAGCCCATAGAAAGTTATGATGACTTCCTTGTTTACCATGGATATCCAATAAAATGTCAAAATATCTACATGAAAGCAGGTAATACTTTGCCAGTATTTAAACAGTAGTGAAGTCTCCTGACAGAGCAGTTCATAAAATCCCAACACCCCAAATTAATTCCATTTGGTAGGGACAGGAGAGCATCACATGGGCTGAAAACTGGGTGGAGGACCATGAACAATGGATTAGGATAAACAGCAGTGTGCCAAATTATCAGGGGAGTGAAGGAGAGCACAGTTGTCGAGCTAAAGTCTTGCCAATTGCTGCACTTCATGGTGAGCCACATGTAGTTAAACTCTGTTGTTGCTTCTGCAGCAATTAAAGGAAGTGTATGGGAGTTCTTAAGAAGCTGAATCTGTTAATAGTTAGTTAATTGGGAAGGTTTTTCAGAACATTTACATATTGCAAGGCTGATGTGGGATCCTGTGCCTGTTCAAATTTTGTTCATGTTGACAAAGATGCTCCCAGCTAATTATCTAATATTTTGACCAGAAATGCATTTACCAGCACACTATGGAGGAAGAGCAGCAGGTTGGAAAAACTGAGGTGAAAAACCTAAGAAGGTAAACTGTGCCTTACTGGGTCTTTCTTCTCGGGCTTCAGATGACATCAAGGTAACCACTGGCTTGGATCCTTGGCCAGAAATGTCATCATAAAAGCTGGTCCTTGGTGGAGACTGAACCCTCTCTTGCTGGAGGAGGTTGCACAAAAGTTGGTGTTCGTTGTCAGTATTATATTCTGAATATGTCTTCTTGTATCTGGCACTGGACAGTAGCAGTAGAGGAACGGAGTCCACTGAGCTGGCTATAAGGAATGATGTTAAATAGGGTGAAATGCTTGAGGATTGGAGAAAAATTATGGGCACATCCTACGTTCATTTGTTCTGAGTGGTTGCAGACGTGAGGAGGCTGCGAGGCTTTTGGTAAGGAGCATAGTCCAGTAAACCACCTCTTTTATGCCATGGGTCACAGACTTGAGCTCATGTCCTGTTCCYTACCCTCCCTTGCTGAAAAACGTGTTGGGATGCTGTGTCAGAACAAGATCCTGCTTATTCACGGGGTCTTCATTTCCCTCTTTGGCCTGGCTTTCATGGCAGGGGCAGAACAGGAGGAGTGGTTTAATGACCACTTGCTACCTTCAGTGGTTTTCAGAAGGAAGTGGTCTGTAACAAAAACATCCAGCGCATGAGTGWCTCTTGGCTGTGCTTTTCTTGCTGTGCTGGTGGCCAGTGCACAAGGCGTGTGCTGCCCTCCATTTCCTGGGGTAGTGACGCTGAAGGGGACACCAAAAATAATTATGACCAAAAGGTAAAAARGAATAATAAACTTTTGTTCCTTCCTTTAGATGCTACAGATCCATCCAATCTCCTCCTTGGTGTTCTGGTGTTCCTTGCATCTTTTAACGTATTCCTCCCAGCTGTGGTCCCTCCTCATCGACCCTGCCTGTCCTGAGGAAATTACACCAAGTGTGATTTTTAGTTGAGCTGGGCCCAAGGTCCTGAACTGCACCACGGCCACTAGCTCTTCCCCCGTTTTTCTGGATGCAGGATGCTCCTCTGCTTCGGGCTCAGCACAGCAAGGATGTGGTGGTAGGAGACAGGACATCATGGAACACAGGCCTGTGCCCATGGACAAGGGGGTGGGCTAAAGTGTCTGGGGTTCTCTGACTGCAAACTACGGTACCTACGTTAGCAATAAGGCTTTCTTCTCTTGGTGTTTCAAGCTGGCAATTAGGTAGAGGAGCCAGCACTGCAGGGGCAGACAGGGTATGTTGTCTGAGGATAAATATCAGCCACCTTTCACCGAGTTCACCTTCTACATCCTAGAACAGTGAAGTTCAGTGAAGTTCAGTGAAGAGAGTGAAGTTCAGAGAGCACCACAGAGCCTTGAAGAAGCCGTGAACTATTTCAGAGCTGTATATATTACTGGAGTTTTTGGTGCAGCACCCTGAACTGGTGRGAAAACAAAGAAGCACTGACATTCAGGGCTCTGAGAGGTAGAGAAGATGACTCACGCTCTKTCAGGTTCATGAAGAAGTGACTGCCTCCCGTTGAATGCGAGAGGTGACCATCATTTCCTGAAACGAAAGGAAGATGAAGCTGGAGCCTAGAGAGCTGATTAAGGTTTTCAGGGTCACTGTCTTCTAAAGGAAAGAAGAAAGTGTGCATCTTGCTGCCAAAGTGAAGTGAGATGGGAAGGACAAAGACGAGTGATTTGGTTATATGGCAAACAATTGGTGGCAACCTATCACGGTCAAGGAGAAGAAAACAGAAAGATGGAGTAAAGTAAAGGATTAGAAGACAAAAGAACAGATGGGCTGTGTCCATGGGAGTGAGCATAACATGCCTTTTCAACTGGGGGCCAAAACACCAACCTGTTTGGAACAACTCACAGATGATGATAACTGTCTGTGTGGATATGTCTCCAGCCTCCTGGTACCTTGTCTGCCTTGGTATTGACAGCCTTTCTTTCAGGGTCTCTAGGTCTCTTCTCTGAGGCAGTGTTGCTGAGAGATTGSGATACTGGAACTTCCTTGAGGTTGGCTAGATCCAAGGGTCCCTGTGTCAGAGAAATGTAGGTGTGTAGTACCATGTTGTTTTCCTGTCAAGACCCTGATGAGTTGAATGGATGTTACAGGGTTGATGCAACCCTGGATCAGGGATGTGCCTACTCAAATTATGAGGGTATCGTCCAAGTCCTTCTTTTGTAATTCTGTGATTTGATGTCCACCTCAATCCTGCCTTTATGCCTTTCCTGTAGATTCTGCAGATGCTGAAAATGGCAAGGGTCTAGCCAGGATTATTCAGGATAGCTCCTCAACGCTATTTCAGGACTCTTCCCTCTTACATACTTACCAGAAAGTCACTTGCACAAGGCATTTTATGGTTTCCTATGCAAATGTTCCCCAGCAGAGGACACCTCACTCCTTCAACCAGGTTTTTCGTACTGCTTCTACAGCAGATTGGTTTCTGATACTGCTTTTCATAAACCCTCCTGAACATCCTCTTTGTGGCTGTCTAGGTGGTTGCATTAATTTGCATGGCTCCTATGGTGGTCATTCAAAGATTGTCTGGGGAGGTGGTGAAGGGGAGGAGCAATTTCGGTACAGAAATAAAGGATTAGCTGTGGAGGAATTTCACTTTAGCTGCTCTTAGTAGGTGGCAGAGTCCTCTGTATGCTTGTCTAGCTCTCTCATCAACTGCTTCCTTATTTTCCCTGTCACTCTTTCATGGAGACAAGAACCATCCATGCTTATAACACAAGACGAATTCCACATTGTGTCTCATCTTTTCTCAGGTTTTCTTTGGATCCCAAACTCCTTCCATTTGTTGTCACTGCTGCTTATATTTGGTGTTTGTGGCAGCACCCAGAGGTCCTGACTGTTGCGTTGTTCCCCTTGTTCTATTCACAGCACAGAGTCACAGTAAGATATAGTCCCTGCCCTGAAAACATTAAGCAGGATCTCTGAGAGAGGGAACGGAAGCACAGCGAAGGGATGTGAATTGTCCCGCTTTACACAATATTTCTGGGATAAAACCCAGTACTATTAATAGCTCTTTGCTCAACAACCATCTTTTGTTCAGAACTCTGTTTTTCACCTTAAGCTGTTTGTGTTGCACAGGATCCGTTGCTGAGTTCCGCAGAAGATCCCACTTTGTGATCAGCGCCTAGACTTAAAGCAGGTCTAATAAACCCTGTCCACGTAGGATTCAGGATGCAGTCCTCTCATTGCCGAGGTCGTCACTTCGCTGCATTTCTGCAGACCCACCTTTCGYGGCTGCACGGCTGGTGCTTGCTTTTGCTTGATCATGCCCTGCAATGTCTTCTAGAAAATGAACTGCGTCACCCCTTCTTTTGCTTCTCTTGCCCAGAACCTTAAAYGAAGTAGTGGGTCCATTAGCAAAGGTTTGCTCACATCAAAAACTCAAATTTTCTTTATCTTCATTCTTATTTCTTGCCTGTGAATATTCCATGAAGTGAACTTTCTGCCGGAAATATTTGTGGAAACAGTAACTGCTGATTAATCTTTAACGAAGAGTCACAGGAAGCAAATTTTAAAATTGCAACTGTATGTTTGTGATTATGACAGTTCTGTCACTGCTGTCAGGGACTAGAATTAATGGAGGCCACAAAATCTCTTTATCCAACCAAAATGAACCAGAGTTGCTTGATTTTTTTTTTTAACGCAAGCCACAAACTGCTCTTGAACAATTTACAAGCCAAAAATTAGCCAGTATGGCTTTCCAGAGAATAGCTCTGAAGAATATTGCAATAAGCAATATTCAATTATAAAGAAGGGGAAAATAAGGATAAAAAAATTAATCAGTAAGAGCTGACATCCTTGAGACTCCTGGCAGCCATAAATCAGCCTGTTTGGGGGACATTTCAGTGTGAGCCACCCATCASTGTGCTTCAGCGGGGGTCCAGAGCTATCCAGAACAATGCTGGGAAGCCRCACTCTGGACAAGGCAGGAGACACGCTGTGTTAGTGTCTCCGTCGRGCAGTGCCCAGTGTCCCAAATGGAATTTACAACTTGCTGCTCCTCTGTAACCCGCTGAGGAGGGTGGCCCCTGCTCCGTAGGGTTCAATTGATCGTGCAGTTCAGCTAGCCCACTGGGTGCTGCAGGCATGGACTGGGGCCGACCCYTATGTGCGGATCAAGTTCTGTTGTGCGAATAGTCACGCTGGCTTCAGAGGGGTGATTAATGTATGGGAAGAAAGTAGAGTTTGGCCTGATATAGGTCATCATTCCRGGAGTGGCTGAGATCCAGGCAGCACTGAGTGATATGGCAATATTAGTAAAATAGAGTAATAAATCTATCTACATTTGATAGGATTTGGGCCCATGTATATTTGGCTGTCTTGAAAAARCTGTCCCAAGGATGATCGTTATTTTCTTTCCTTTTCCTGTGTTTGGATGAAAAACAGACCTGTGGTTAATGTTTGAGGGTTCTTTTGGTACTAGTGCTTTAAAACATTTCTTAMACTAATAGAAAAACTTTTAATCTTTCTAATATAACATTACAGAGAACAAACAAGTCTTTAATGCAAGCCCTGGGGTCTCCTGTGGGGAGATCTTGATAAAAACACAGCTTKCTGTTTTGGAAATACCCTCTGGTGGATTTGTCAAAACCCTACCAGAGACAATGGTGAACTTTCAAAGTAAGCAGAAACATGGGAAAAAAATGTAATTAAGACTGCAAGTGGCTGACTTTTGTCACGGAACAGTAGTAGCCATGRTTTTATAGGTAGAAAGTAAAAAATCCCCCTGCAAATGTTAGAAACTGCTAATTGAATKTAGCATCTTCAGACATTAAAGTCTTCCCTCTGTTCAGAGAGCACAGAAACAGGCCTGTATCATGCAGTGTGTCCAGCCGGCCTTGGACGCAACATGAGGACGTTCTGTGACACCTGTGGGAGCTTGAAACACCGAAGAGAGGTTCAAAGCTGGGAGGTCCCCTCTGACCTTCACTTGACTCTTGCCAGACCTGAATTATGTCGTTGTAATCGGTCCCAAGTTCTTGCCCATTTGCCCTACTAGGTTAAGCATATTTCAAAGGGCTTGTTAAAGCTGACGCTCGCCTTTGAGTCTGAGCGGGCAGGAAAGGAGGAAGGTTTAGGGATTTTGTTGATGTAGGTTGAATTTCCACAGTTCCTCCACAGTGAGGTGCTGCAGATTGCGCTCAGTGCCTTTAATGTCTTCCTGGCCTCAGACCTCGCTGTTAAAGTAGTTTAACACTTCCAGCATAAGGTGCTCACTCCATTTTAATATCATACATGGACAGAGGCGGGCAAAAAATCCAAAGTGCTGTACTAAGAGTGCGTGCRTGGTCCTAAGCTAAGAGTGGTCCTTCGCTTTCCCATCTAGCTTCAATGGGCACTGGGCAGGGTTGGGCAGAGAGAGGGAGAAGAACATGCAGCTACTTGGTAAACTGTGTGTCTCATTTAGAGACTCGGTTGTACTTGTCTGTTTGTAATAGTCCTTGTTGATATATTTTGTATTTTGTTGATATATTTTGTATTCACGGGACTTCAGCTACTCTTTATTTTTGTGAATTTACCTTTAATACTCTTTGTCAATGTGTTTTCAGTCCTCTGGTCATTGGTAGAGACCAGGCAGTGTAGGATGTCTATGTTACAAGGATTTCATCTTCCCTTAAACTAAGTTTTTTTCAGTCTCTCACATTTTTTGAATAAACAGTCCTRCTGCTGATAATGCCATGAAATATCAAATAGTTCTTTCATCTTTTTTTTATACTGATGCCATTTCACTGATAGTATTTTTACCTAAGCAATTCCTTCTATTTATGCTTTCAGGTAACAGATGTCACAATAACCGTTTAATGAAACATTTTGTTGCTGCTGCTGTTTGTTTGTTTCTGCTTAGATTGCTTTGTTCTCTGAGTTGAGTGCTCTGTTTCACTTTGGTGATTCAAAGATGATGGATTCCACCCAGGTCCTTCCCAATGTACTTTCCAGTGTACTAGGGCAGGTGATTTGTACTTAAAACTCAGCAACTGAAACAAAGAATTAATGTATTTTAATGGTTTGAATGCTCTTGGTAATTCATTTGTCGGCTGGATCCTGGCTGGTGTTCCATAGCATATGGTTGGGCCATTTTTTCAGCTGATTGTGAAGATAGAGATAAAGCTATATTGYATGAATTGCTGTGTCCAAGGTCATCTGGAAATTGAGCAGTTCGTAAAATATATCTCTGTTCAAAGATATATTTGATTATATAAATTATGACCCAGAATCAATTGGGTACAAACAAGATGTTGCTGAAAACACATTGTTAGAGGCATGAAGAGCAAAAATTGTCGCTGCTGTTTTTGTGTGGCTATTGTTTTTGGTTTTAATAAGAACAGAATGAATGACATTTTTCCATCAGACCACTTATGCTCAACTATACCTCCAGGACAACTTCCTGGCCAAAAATATTCAAAACAAACAAACACAATAGCAATTCTACTCCAATTACATTGTTTCCAAACCAGCTAGTGTTCATAGAGTACTAGGTTTGGCAAGTCCAAGGACTTCAGCCCTCTCTTTTAGTATTGCATATTTGCACACAAATTTCTTGTAGCTGTTGTACTATTCAGGTAAGCATCTAAGTCAGTACTTACGTGGGCACCTCAAACAATTTTCCCACTCTTGATAAGAGCTCTCACTATCTCCCTTAAAAAATGTGTGTGCAAAGGCTGTATATTGGGAAGACGTCCTTGTTCAGTGGCCAAATGCCCATTGATTTCAGTGGAGCTGGGATTTCAGTTTATGTCTCTGTGCCAAAAACATATACTGATCGCAGAACCTACATGTGAAAGAAAATATCTAAATACTGAGTGTAGGAGAGASAAAGATGAAGGAGGAAGAATTCATCAGTTGCACTTTTAGGTAAGTAGGTGGAGACGGCATTTGTGAAAGTGAACCTTGGGCACTTCTTAATATGTTTTCCTGTTGATTGAGCTTGGCCAGAAGGATCATTTATAGACAAATAAGCAGGCCCACTTGTGACTTGACAGTCAATTTTTTTTAGACTGTTGACAATGGTCTGTTAAAATCTTAAATATGTATACTGTGCCGAACTAACTCTGTAGTCAACTCCCCGTTCCCTGAGATAATGAGAAAGAACCTCCTGAAGGAAAAAAGCCTGTAGAGCATGGATGCTCTGAGACCCACAGGGTGAGATAGTGCAGTCATTCTGGGTTGAGCATGGTCTCCAAGTGTGAGTCCAGCTTGCGCTCCTCAGAGCTCAAGGAGGTTCCTGCAGCAGCATTTCAGCATCTTTCCACTTCCCTTCTAGTGATCAGAGATCACTGTACTCTGTTTGCCGTGTTGATGGCCTCAACTAAGGGTCCAGAAGAAGTGCTGACACGTTCTCATAGCTGGTGTCTCCAGCTACTGAGGTGGGATTCTTCCTGGAATGCCTTCCTGCTGGCATACTTCTGTAGCAAAGACAGAGCATCAAGGGGTATGCTGTGAACAGAATACATCTCCTCCCCTTGGAGAGCTTCAGCTTTTGTGGTTGGCCCTTGCTGAAGCTCACGTCTTTGCAGTGATTGCACATACAGACTCAGGGGCAGTGGGGACAAGGTGTGTGTGCCCAGGTGAGCCACATCATAATCTTGTGCTTGGTCCTCTAGTGGAGTCTTTATCATAACAGWTCTAGTACCAAAAGACATGACTGTGTGTTAATCAAAAGGTCTAATTGAAGCCACTGACAATCTGATAGGCATGAGGTGCTGCCCCGGGAAATTAAAACTGCACATTGTGGTTTACCTGGCAATTGGTGCTGCCCATGATTGCAAGAGCTGAGTAAGCTGCGGCAGTGTCCAAGGACAATCACATTACCAGCTGTGAGAARATCCAGTCATAATTTTTTGCATAAACTGGAAATACAAGTTGCCTAATACATGTGATATATTGTATATACCATGTTATATTTTGTGTTCTGCTTAGATACAGTAACTGCATTTTTAAGAAAATTCAGAAAATCTTTTTAAAAACAAAACATAAAAAAATGTAGGGTGACCACTAGTGGTATCAGAAGTACTGATCAAAGCAAATAATAGTATCCCTTTTTTCTATTCCTTCTAGCTGGAAGAAGCTTTCTTTGAAACTGGATCCTATTTGACAAGTCAGCTTTTTTTGACGATATTCTGATAGTCAAAGAGTCAAGGGAGGCAGGAGCTGTTCCTTCTGAGATTCAGTTTTGTCTCCTTAGCACATAGAAGCCAAAACAGACACAGGCCAAAGGAGCATCTGGTATCAAACATACCAGAAGCAATAGGTTTGCATTAACCAAGAAGCATTAGCCCAGTAGTGAGCATGCTGACCCACCACCAAAGGTGCTTCTGGTCTACAGACCTGCATGATGATGCACTGTACCAAGGACATATGTCCTAACCCTGGGTCAGGGATGGCAGAAATTAAAATTATCTCTTTGGGGGARTTCCATCTTTGAAAAAGATTCTGTGTTTTAATTTGGAGCAAGTCAAGGCTGCCAAAAATTTTCCATGTAATCCACCTGCCTAAACACCCTTCCACCTCCTTTGTGCCAGGCGGTGGAGGGGGTCTCTAGTGACTGTCACCTCTTCCTGAATGAGGTCAGGAAGATCAGTCACGTCTATTCACGATGTCTTTTGTCCAGACAGACAAGATATGTCTGTAGATTGTCTGTTCTTTAGGATGTCCCCAAATGAACAAGACATGACTCTTAAAATAATGGTTGTAGTTAGTGCTGCTGGATGTTAAAGAATTAATTAGGCAACTTTGTTGGGAATACTTGCTTCTGCTTTATGCAGTTGAGAGGTTGTTTATCTGTGGTTCTTTGTGGGGATCTGTCCTTTTGCTGTTCTATTGTTGGACTTTATTTGGACATTCTGTGCATTTATGAAAAAAAAAAAAAAAAGTTTTGAGTTCAGGTATGTAAGCCTTTGTAAGGTGGGTATTTAGACATCCCATATGGAGTAATTCCCGGATCAGATTCTAGAAATTGATAATCCTGTCATCTCCATAAGAAGGTGGTATCTTAGCAGTAGGTGCCAGGACTGCTGTTAACAGGCAGACCTCTACTGCAAGCACCTCCTAATGTAATATGATATTAGAAATGGGTGAGGGATTGTGTCCAATAGCTGTTCTGGGACCCAGTACATTTAAGGGTTAACTTAATCCTTGTGGTCTATACAGGTCTATACAGCTTACACTGGGATGTAAGAGTTGCTTGGGTTATCTGTACTGAGCAAAACCTGTAGAAAATCCTTACTTATTGTTAGTCTCACCTTTGCCAAAACTGACTTCAGACAGTCACATGCTAGAGAAATTGTCTGGAGTGCCTCCTTGGGTTAGTGCTGATGTCCTGACACCTTACATGATTGCTCCTGTCTGACACCTTGTTTTTGTGATGCTAGTAGGACCTCACGGCTGTGAAGAGGTGATTTGAATTCTGATAGTAAAAGGATGGCCAGGATTGAAAAYGATTACAGAAATGGCAGCCAGATAAATGCCTGAAGTACCAGTCACACAAGCACAGTCAAAAGCCCTTCCTGATACCCATGAACGCAGATGCAGTGATTCAGCAGGCTCTGTTGCTAACCTAGATATGGAGGAGACCAYGGGATGGCAGACCAGAATCATGAACCTCAAATATTGAGGTGTTAAAATGAAATTTGTGCCTGTATCAGMTGGATGAGATGATTTGACCTGAAAGAAGGCAGCACTATTGATGTGGCTYGGAGGCTAGGTCAAGTTTGATGTTTTAGCCCTGGCAAAAGCTTCATTGACAGCATCTGAGCAACAATAACTGCATGAAAAGGACTGGAAAGGAAAGAGTTGGTGGGGCAATTGGATCTTGACCTCCATGATATCTGAGATATCTGAGATATCTGAGATATCTGAGGCTGTTTGCCATGGACAGTGTATTATTGTGATATGTGTGAAGCTACTGATCGGACTTTCCCAGTGTGCCTGAAAAGGTACCAGGTTGGGAGGACATAAAATGAGCCCAAAAGATCAGATACTAAGAAAAGAGGGCACTTTTAAAATCTGTACRTCTGCTTGCACTGTGCTTGGGACTCTGAGCATTGACTCTATGGTTTGGCCGTGGAAAAGATTGGAAATAKGTTGATGTTAAAGCCATAAATGATCCAAAATATAGAACACTGACTTTGACATATTCCAGTYGAAGTACTGTGTGTGCTGCTTTGGTCTCTCAAGCTACTTAATTTTACTGGTGGAAAAGGTTGAAGATGATTCTTTGATAGCTTACAGGTACCTATAAAGGGCAGAGATTTCTGATTGCCTAGATGGTATTCAAATTTACCAGAGGAAAGCAGAGATGTGCTGGCTGGAAGCCAAAGCTGAAGAAATTCAAGGTAGAAATAAGGGTACAGTTTAAACAAAAAGGATAAAAAATCATGGAATGACTTCGGCTGGTGTGTGGCAAACATCATCGCTTAAATGACGCTAAATGAGGATTTCTTAAAGATGCAGAAATTGCTTTGAAAGAGCCTCCACCCATGAGCAAGTCTTCCAGGAGACCGAAGGCCCGTGGCTGGCTGTCCATGCTGGCAGCACTGCTTCTCCTTGGATTGGAGTGACCTGTGCATGGCGTGGAGGCACTTGCGTGGCTGCMTCCCTAGACTTACGGGCTCTGCTTCCTTTTCCCATGCCGCTGTGTTGATGTCCAAGCACAAGCCCCCCTGAGCCACACGCGGATGTGCTGGGACTGAGTGAGTCCAGCTGCGTGTCTGTGCAGGTAGCACTTTTTGCAGACGTACTCCATAATACTTGGGCTGGATTTGCCTTCAGCTGGCTTGTGTGATTCAACAGGGGAAGTACAGTCCGTGAATTGGAGGCATATTCTTGGTTCCCTTTCTTTGCTGCAGTAAGCCAACCCAAGATGGGCATTTTAGGAAGGAAGCGTGTTGTCCTCCCTTGTTTCCAGGTGAGACTCCCTTTGCTATGGCCGTGTGGCCAAGCCCCCTGCGCCGTGCAGTTCTTGCAGCAGTCTCAGCTCTCTCTCTGCTAAGCCTGCTGTAAGTCACCCTGGCGGTGCTTATTTACAAACACGATGTGAGTTACGGCGGCTGAGGACACACTGAAGTGGAATAGAGGCCTGCATGGGGTTCGGATGAAATATGGTTCACAGAGGTGGCAGGGGAGCCGGGGAAGAGAGATCTCTWGGGAGATTTCTTGCTTGTCCTTGGCCCTGTCCTTCAGTGATCTCAAGGTTCCGGGCGCTGGACGGCTCTTCCCAGCATTTTCTGTGGAGAGGGGCAGGGTTGGCAGATCTTTCTCCCAGGCCATGCTGCCTGCTGCAGACCACAAGCCTAGAAATAATATGAAGCAGATGCACCAACGCCAAGGTTGGGACCTTCCTGGTTTTTAAGGGATATGTATACTGTTGAAATGGTACAGAATGACCTTAGTGTACAATAGAAGCCAAGCCACACACATTCACGCAGAATAAATATTTGACAAAGCGTATTTTTCTATTCCCTCAAATGACCGCTATAAAAGCAAGGTCCTGTTTACCTTCCAGGCTCTCCTTGCACGGTGTTCTAAGAGGAGACGAGCTCTCTTCTCCATTCATTGCCTTCCTGCTCTTTTGGTTGACCCACTGCCAAGAAAGGATCAGGAATACTGGCTTTGCTAAACCCCAAGCACTTTTTAATTTTGAATTTTAACGAACCTCCTAAAATTTAGGATGAAGATGTTTTGGAAATCTGAAGATGTTTTTGTTCTGAGGTCTCGTGCTATGACAAGGCACAGTGTTGCCAGCAGGGTGAGGGAGGGGATCCTGCCCCTCTGCTCAGCTCTGGTGAGGCCAACCTGGCCTCTGGTGAGGCCAACCTGCCCCAACCTGGGGCAGTTTGGGGCTCCCCAGGACAAGAGGGACGTGGAGCTTTTAGAGAGGAGCCAGCAAAGAGCTTGAGCAGGGGGTTGSACTAGATGATCTCTAGAGGTCCCTTCCAACCTCAACCACTCTAGGATTCTATGACCTGAGAAGCAGTATAAGCCTTCAGGGCACAGCCTGACGTGTTTGTC
Source organism: Eudromia elegans (assembly GCA_003342815.1). NCBI lineage: Eukaryota > Metazoa > Chordata > Aves > Tinamiformes > Tinamidae > Eudromia > Eudromia elegans. The sequence continues at coordinate 363,517 of PTEX01000304.1, read as the reverse complement.
TGTAGGTGTCTAATTTTTGTGCTGTCCATGTCCCATTACCACATGTCCAGATGTCCCCATTCTGTTGCCAGTGGTACAGGTYTTTAGTGAGCATAGAGCAGGCATAGGTGTGCAGAAATTACAATAAGGACAAATATTTGGTGTGATTTGTTTTCTCTTCCTTAGGGCACTAAACATGTTACCTTCACACTTCTGTATCTTGTTGTCTTCTGCTCCTTGATACGAGTGCAACGGAATAACACCGAGCTGGATGAACATGGGGTGCTGAGCACTCAGTGTGCCGTGTCCCCCTCTCACGTGCTGCTGAGCACTTCCTATTGCAGGACCACAGAAATCCCAAATCCCTGGGTTTGCTCTGCAGTGACTGCCAGCCTTGCCTAGCTAATTCCTATTACTGTGAAATGTTTCATTTCTGTCCATGTTGATACTTTTTTGATTAAGAGCAATCTAGCTTTTGATCCCCTCACACATAACACTAAGGAATAGGAGAGTTAGAGTTTCCTGCCAAGTGAGCATATGCCCAATGGTTGCTGTGCTTTTTATTTCTTTYGTGTAAGATCACCTTCAGTGAAAATAGTCTTTAAATAAAACCAACCTATGATTATTTAGCTTGGCAAGAAGAATGAGAGGAGAAATACAAAGGTCTATAAAGCAGTGATTGCGCTAATGAAACCCATCCGGTTCCTCCTCTCTTTATTGCTGTCCCATATCACAAGATCAGAATGCACTAAGCAATTTGAAGACAACCAGTGCATATTAGGCAGTGGAAATAGTTTATCTGTAACACATCTTAGACAAGCGAAAACCATTATTTCCAATATTCTTAAGGCAAAACCTGGAAATTGAAATTTTCTGTTTTAAAGTTAGATCTGAGAATGAAAAGGGAATCTGGAAGAATACATATCTGTCACTTGAAAGAAAAATTGCCCGCCTGATAATCTTTGCTTGTCTGACATATTAGAAAGTCTGACGGGGATTGATAAGCAGTTTCCTCGCTGCAGCCTGATGTTCCTCGGGCATGCTGAGATCATCTCCTTGAAACATCCAGGAAAGGTCACCCACCATGTTTCAGACTGGAATGACTGATGACCTGACTGTCGTCGGTGTTCCTAGGACCTTCTCTAAGGGCTTTATTCTTTCACGTTCCTAACTGTGAGCTGAAGAACYGCTGCCCCTCCTTCCTCATCCTTTACACATGTTGGTTTTAATTTCAGCCTCTCTGGGTAGCCGTCGCTTTGCTGCTGATGCTGTCATGCTCAACGCCCTTTTTTAAGAGCTTTGCCTCCCTGGAGATGTTTCAGTCCCCTCGGCAGCATGAGGGGGTATAGAGTGAGTGCCTGGCTCGCATAGGTGAGCACAGGAGCACCCAGTGTGTGCGTGCATAGCTGGGAGGAGAGGGAAGGGCTCCCCATGGCCGTCGTCTCCATCGCAGTGAAACGCCCTGGCTGYGAGTGTGGGGCTGTGGGACCGGCAGCATGCCCATCAGCAGCAACAGAGGTGAAGGAGATGTGAGATCAGAGGCAGCAATGGCAGCATGGAGAGAAAAAGAGTCTCCAGAGASCCTGAGCTCCAACGGCTCTTGCTCCAGCCTGTCTTGAGCGCCCCAGAGAGCGGAGCGAGCCCCTGCGCTATCAGGAGGTGCAGGGGCCCTGTCTGTGCAGGGGAAGCTGCCGAGCAAGCCAGGCTCTGCAGCCTCTCTCCCTTCCCTACCAGATGTTTCCGACTCTGCGCTCCTTCCTTCCCTGCATGCGCTGGTAAGAGCTGGGGGCACTGGGCAGACCCCCTCTCACTGTTGTCTAGAGTTTGCTGGGCAGTAGAGACAGGACACACGTGTTTCCCAAGGGAAGATGCTCAACGGGCTCACACTGCCTGTGTACAGCCTCTGAAAGAGGCAGGTTTCACCTTGTCTCCTTTCTCTCTTTGTAGCTGTCCCTCCCAAACTGAAGAAACTGAAGAGCCCAAATGTTCATGTGGGTGAGAAGATTTCGCTGAAATGCGAGGCGACTGCTGGCAACCCTCAGCCCTCCTACAAATGGTTTAAAGATGGCAAGGAGCTGAAGAAGAGCAAAGACATCCGCATCAAATACGGGAACGGCAAGTAAGTACGCTGCACAGAGAGCACGGATAGCTGCTGAGTGGTGCTGAGTGCTGGGTGCTGYGGGACATCGTCCCCACGTGCCCTGGTGCTGGAGGCGGTGCTGTGCTCTCTGAGTCACTGCTGAAGTGCCCTGAAATGCCTCCCCGCAGTCCCAACACCAAGGCAGGCTATTTAGCGAGACTCAGTCTCTCAGGAGACTGAGAGATTCAGGTGCCTTTTCTCCAGAGCTGCCAAACCCAATTTTGCCTGCAGTGGATGGACAGAGAGCAGCAAGGAAAGCGCAGGGCAGACATCAACCGTGTAGGATGGGACTCCCCTCATTTAACAGACACCGTTAGGTTGCACCTGTAAGAYATGGTACATCCTGGAGAGCTGCTCGAGTCACTGTGCTTTAGAGACAACATCTGCACCTTCTGCAGTTAAAAGGTTTGCTTTAGGAAAACGTTTGAGAAAGTTAGGTGTTCCGATAGCTGTTGTCCATTTGGGAAGGTCCATGACTAGGCCTCACAGCAGGCCTAGCAACTGAGCCGAGATAGCTAGTGAATGAAGGTATTCATTGTGAGCTATTTTTCTTTGTGTTTTCTTTATGTATAACACTATAAAACCAAACAACTAACCAGGGAATGGGGCATAGCTGCAGAGATCTTACCAGAGACAGGAACCAAGGAAGAGAGGATCTCATGGGAAATTGGTTTAAATAGATCCATGCTGATATTTTTCAAAAGCAAGTAATTGCATGTGTTATATTCTGAAATTAGCACACAACTGTGACCATGCTTRAATTAATATATTTCACCTAGCCAGTAACAAAACCAAGTTGCAACTGTATGCTACCTTGGCAATCTTAAAAGTAATGCTTTGCTAACATATGTTATAGCTGAGTGCGTGAAATAAAAAGAAAAGTTATCTCTTCATATGGAGAATGGAGTTGTTTTCCATGTCAGCGATCCCCTCATAATGGTTATCCTCCTTTACGACAAGTGCAGGAGGATTAGTGGCGGTTTGGGGGCAGGACTGAGAAGCCGTCAGTAGAGGGTCGGGGCTAGCGGCACGAGCAGTCGCGATGGCTGGGCGGCGTCTGCCCAGGAAAGGCCGCCCGGGCTCGCAGGCGGTGGCGGCAGAGCAGGAATGTGTCCGTGTCTTTGTGCTGGGATCCTGACGYTCCGCGGAGTTCACAGCATCTTCCYCGCCTCCCGGGGCACCTCCCGTCCAGGGTTAAGCTGTAACAGTACGGCATCCCACCCACAGTGTGGCTGGGATGGAGAGGGGACACACGATCCCCGGGGCAGGAACACAGACATATGGAAGAGGGTTGATCCTCTGTCCCCAGGACACTGCTGCCAAGTCCTCATTTTGCATTTACTAGTTTCCATGGCAACATGTTGGCTCACAGCCCGCTAGGGACAGACCGAAAACATGTTGTGTGCTGGAAGGGCTTCCTGCGGGCAGAATAAGCCCAGGGATAAACACTTTGAAGAAACCTGAGCGCCTGCCTCCCCCAGGGGCTGGGGCCCTCCCAGCAGCAAAGGTCTCGCCCCCAAGTGTCCCTGTTGGTCGGCCCTCCAGAACGGCTTCCCATCCTTGCCTCTGCTCCCTGCTTTGGTAAGCCATACCGTTAAAGGGGCAGGTTTCCTGCACGGAGCAGATGCCCGGCCGCCGGAGCTGGGCTGATGCAGTTGTGCAGCCAGCCCCTCGCCCTGGGGTGGGAAGTCTTTGCTCACTGCTGAGCAGACCATAGCGCAGGAGCACTTCTCCAGGCAGGTCTGGATGGTCTATATGGACCCTGTCCGGAATCTTCACTTTAGGTCTCTRCAGAGACTTCAGTACTTGAAAATACCTTGCGTGCAGAGTGCGTGCTGTSATCTGAACTGGCTCGTTCTGGACTTCACGCATGCGAAAAGACAGGTTGAAAAGTGCTCTGTGCTAATGTGGGCCGAGGGCTGCGGGTGCAGCTTTGCACTCGCTGTCAAGCAGCCAGCAGGCCTGTCTCTGGAGGAACCCCAGCCAACCGGGAGAGGATTCCAGCAGACGGGAGGCCTTCTAAACTATTAAGTTTGGAAAGAAGGTCTTAGTAAATGATAATTAATTCAAGAGTAACAAGGTTTATGTACCTGGCTTCACTTAGAGATAACACTGATCTCCAGATAATCCTCTGTTTTGAATAAAGTGACGTTTTCCAAAGGGCTAGATGGCAGAGCATTGGCCAGGGACACTCACTGGAAAGCACACCTGGGAAAAAAGACACCAGAGGCTCTACAGCACCTGCCAAGGTGCACAAAACCGTTTCTTTAGAAGTTTGATCCAGAGCCATATTAGCCTTGCTGGCCGGAGCCGGGCAGGATGAGCGCTGCCCGGAGGCAGAGCTGTTTCCATAGCGTTTCCCTTGGCCCTGTCAGTCCTCCAAAAGGGTGGCTGTAGGTCTGAGTCCAACTCATTTGCAGCCCTGCAGCGCCTCGGCAAAGTGCAGAGGACTGGGGTGGGCGACCAGAAGCATGCAGCCACCCTCTGCGGCTCTAATGCTCTTTGCCTCAGTTTCTTTCTTGTAGGATGAAGACTGCCCTGTGTTTAAAAAAAACCCCGCTGTCTAAAAAGGATGAATGAAGCCGCCTTTTGCCAGTATTTTTATCTGATCCTGTTGGACTTCCTAGAATTGAATATCTTTTTGAAAATAAGTGAAGTGTAAGTTGTAAGGAGGAGAGAATCACTTAAGTGCTTGTCAGCTCTTCAGCTTTTCCATCAATCATATTTCCTCTTTTTTACAGACTTACCTGGCACAACTTCCTTTACCAGACAAGGCAGTCAAATTTTAAATAGGCATTTTCTGGAGRGAGGGGAAAAAAATGTGATTCCTCCTTTCTGAACTTCATGTTCCCTTTGTAATTAGGAGCAGGCTGGGGCAAGCCTGGCTTGCGCAGAAAGGAAACTTCTCTTTAAAGTGGAAGAAATTATTGGCTGGAGTTTTATCTCATGTTCCATTTAAATAAAACACAGTTAGAGACCTAGAGACATTACCCAGAAAGAARTACACACCTTAGTGAAAGAAAAGTGAAGCGAGTAACAGCTCAGATGCCAGAAAGATACTATTTTCTGTTTAGTGCATCTGAGATCTGACCTGGGCTGCTGGATCCTAAGTCAAATCTGAATTTTGGATCTTTGACTGTCCTGGCAAATAGTCAAATGACAACTATGGAGAGAATCGGGGAGTTTCCATTTGCTGAAGAGTAGGTTACCTACCCTGACATAGGTGYCCCTGCTTGTGTAGTGCTCAACTCTTAGCCATGTAAGTTGTCAACTGCAGGAGGGGGTCCAAGGGCTCGRTGGTCTCCTTGCTGTTCTGTCTTTACAGCCACTTCTCTTTGTATGTTTTCTAGCCATGGGAGATCACTGGGATGATGAAGCAGGCRTATCATTAGATTGGAGAGGGCTGGCAGTTCAGTTTGGGACAGGCTGACCATATAACTTCCCTTGAGAGTACTGCCCTACTTTCAATATCACCAAGAATCCCTATTGTTAGCCTGTAAGTGGAGCCAAGGGATGCCCTTCTCTCCTGTTTCTGTACAGTAGTCCCTTAGGCAATGCCAGTTGGGGCAGATTCATTGCTGGGGTCTTCCTTGCAGAGCTCCCTGCTGTAGATTATTCCCCACCCACAATGAATGGGGCTGTGGTCTTCCTTGTACAGCTCACTGCTTTGGAATGAAGGCAAAAAATAATAATGCCAGAGCAGCAGGGGAAGAGAGTGCCAATAAAGATAAATGATTTCCTAATTAAGCCTGGAGACAAGGAGGGGCAGAGAACTGCTGAAGCCTTGTGGGAGCCAGGGTGAACCAAGCAGGCTATACCACCACTCTGGCAGGGGTCTTCAGGCTGACATTTTTAAACAAAGGAAAAAGCTCATTTGACAATGGATCTTGCAAGACCARTTCCAGATGCCTTAAAGCTAAGACTCCTCTCAAGCACCGGTGTTGTTATAATCACCAGGGGAACTTCTGTCTTGCTAACTCTCACGATGCTATTATAAGTCTGCGATATTTGGAGTTCGGTTTTAGCTGCTGAAGGCACTTTTTTTGGAGGGTGTATGTGGAAGACAGCATCTCCTTTGTTTGTCTGYTTGTTTTTAAGAAGATGATGGACATCATTTTGGCCAGCTCATCTGGGACTGAACCAGGGAACTTGAGAACTGAAAGCACAACCAGTTGGGTCTTGAGCTAGAGCAACCCACAAAGCTTGCAAGTTGGGGCTCCTTAGAGATTCAGGAAATGGGCATTTGATCAAACACAACCGAGTTACAGTGGCTAACAAGTTATGACCAGATACTAAGCTGCTTTAACTAATGGTGCATGCAAATTTAACCATGGAGGGAGGTTTATATGCTTAAAATGTTTGTTTTATTTTTTTTCAGTGACGTAAGCTCATCAAATAAAAGATATTTCCTCCCTCTGTAGACCTTAGGCCACTGCAGTTACAAAATGTCACAGACTGGCTTGAAGCAGTCTTGTTGAGCCACGAGCTAAAATCACATTCATTACCATTTAACGCAAAATGCTTTACCTAGCACTTAGGGGAGGAGGGCAAAAAGACTCAGGAAAAAAGAATGACCAGAATAGMATCCCAAAGACTTCACACTTCGAAAAGAGCCTCACAAGTATAACTGCATCACTTGCAAAATCCTATTTAAGAGGACCTGTTTTGCAGAGGTTTTGGAGCGATGGCTCTCTGCCCTCCTGAAGGTGCCAAGCCTTTGACCTTACACATCTTTTCACAGAAATAGTTTTTCCTAATCTGATTATTCTTATTTTCAGCCTGGCTCTGCTCAACTGCATTCCAGTRCGGCTACACACAGGTTCCCCACTGCCCACTGCTTTTAGCATGATATCTCCCTTTATTCCTCCCAATTCTTTTTAAAATACYTGCTTTGCTCTCAACCTACACAACCTTCTTTACCCCTTCTCTCAGTATCTCAAGTTTTGTTCCTACTTGTGATTTGTCCATCCTATCAGCTTCCATGTGACATGGAATATATCATGAAAAACCTTCCATCTACRTTTAGATCTTGTACTTTTGGGGACAGAGAAGTAGCCTTTCCATGCTGGGTACTGTGAGGCCCTGGGTCTGGGAGGGATCCTTACATGCGATCCTTACATGAGATATAATATACAGGGACAGAACCTATGTGGAGGAGAAAACTGCTCCAAAATCTTCATTTTTCCCCAAGTGTATTAAAATCCTGGCATTGAGATTTGAGCAGAACCCCTCGAAACATTTGTGGTATGGATCAATTGCCTTGAATTCCAGAAGAAACGGAAGGGAACCTGCTCTGATGACAGGTCCGTGCATCAGCCCGAAGCCCAAAGCTCAGCTCTTGCACATCTATTGATTCCACGCCCTGGCAGCTGCCCCAGGCTTCTGGGGCGCAGAGGGCAGCAGCAGGCTCTGCCCCTCTACAGAGAGGCCACGAAGCCCGCCCCGGGCAGCGCTGTGCGCTTGCCTGCCGCTGCCTCTGTCGCTCCACACCTTCTCGCCGCAGGAATGTCCATGGCAATTCCGAGATGCAGCCAAGGGCAGACTTTGAGGATGTGAACGGGGTTGCACAAGCGACCCTGTTCTTTGGAACGTACTTATCGATCGTTTCCCCTTCTGTTGACGCTGTGTGACCCAGGATCCTAGCTCTTGCTCCCAGACCAGCGTCAGTGTCAGCTCTGCAGAGTGAGGACTGGTCGAGCCTTCGTTTTAAAATCAGCCTGTCCCAAGCCTGGGCGCAGAGGGAGAACAGCACTGCTGAGCAAATCTGCTTCTCAGGTTAGAGCACTAACACTCCAGTGTGGGGGGCACGGGGCAGCAGGTGGAGGGGGTCAGGGGGTATTTGATCCTCCCACGGGTGCTCAAAGGACATCAGCTCTCTGCCATACCTGCTTTCCTAGTGTCCCAGCAGGTCAAACACTGAGTGGGGCAGATGATGGAGCAAGGCTAGGAGGAATGTGGACTTCGCCCATGCAGCAGGGATGGTGACTGAGCTGAAATATCCGAACCTTTTATTTCCTCTGTTACTTTTTTCGTCTGTTATTTGATTGCTTTGATTGAGAATCTCTTTCCTTCCTTCCTTCCTTCCTTCCTTCCTTCCTTCCTTCCTTCCTTCCTTCCTTCCT
>PTEX01000304.1:336130-355026 GCA_003342815.1 Eudromia elegans | reverse complement strand
CCTTCCTCCCTCTCTTCCTCCCTTCCTCCCTCCCTTCCTATTTGCTGTTTATGTAGCTAACTGTGGGCTTGCTACCTCTTGCCCTAGAGTTCATAGAAGCCACAGCAGGGCATGCAGCTGTGTGTTGTGCTTTAGCACGGCCCCGCATCGCCAGCAAGCCCACTCTGTCGTGTTGCTCTGTAGCTGGAGTAGGGAAGAGTCCGAGGTGGTTCCTGTCTCGCTGTACAAGGAGAGGATGCTTCTGGCTGCCACCTTCCCCCTTCATGGCAAAGGGGCTTTCACGTGGCTGTCACCACTCTGTGCTTCCCATTGCAATGACCTCCTCTGCTTGATTTATCCCTCTGCCTGCTGAAGAAGGGGAATGTGTGTGTATGCCAAGGCTTAGGCACTGAGACCCCCYGCTCCAAGTAACAGAGCTGCTTGGTCTCTGCAATTGTCAGACAATACTTGACTGCAAAATAAAGAACCAGCCGTTTTGAGTCTTCCCCTTTAACCTGCCCTCTCAGGACAGACTCACCATCATGCAGAGTGCCAGTACAACACATAGGCACCAGTTAAACCTTTGGCTTGAGTGTAAAGCTTRCGCACTGCAGTGCTGGCCTTTCTGCGCTCTGCAACTCTGGTGCTGTTGCTGTGTTCAGACACAGAGGAATGGAGTTAATATATAACCACAGCAGTTTATTCAGTGTGTCCTTTGCAAGGGTCATGTTTGGGAATTTCCTTTTCCTAGGATCTCAGGTGTGTTTAATGTATACGGTAATCTTCATAGCCAATTAAGGGGGGACATATCTCTAGTCTTCAAATTCTCTTCTTCAGCTAGTACCTTAATTCTTTCATTCTTTATGTATTAGTGACCCTTTTTTTAGAAGACTAATAAAATATGGCAGTAGTAATATTCCTGGAGTTATTTTCTTCTCAAAAGATGCTGGAGTAGCTGAGCTTGCCTGGGAATCACTGACGACTCAGTGAAATGGAGGAATTTCTGAGGCAGCAAGTGGCAGCTTGCCACTCTGAGATGAATGGCTTTGAGAGGAGATGATCGGGGGAGAAGGTCCCATTTCCATCTGGAAGTAGGAAGAGGAGAAAAATGACYCAGACTTGACCAAAGTGCTGATAAGAACATCCGTCGTGTCACGAAAAGTTCCTCCTGGGCTGGGATGAAGCGCCTGTGTCTTTCCTCTGGCTATGCAGGAGGTCTKGGGACCTGAGCTTGGATCTAGATATCTAACTGTGAGATGTCTGAATTATTGCAGACAAAGCCACCCTCTGGGCTAGAATATGCCAGGATCTTTGTGTAGGTCTTGTCCCTCCTTTGCCATTGTAGTCCAGAGATTGGCACTCTAGAGGGTGATTTACTCRCCCTTGCAAATTGTCCTCTGAGAAACTTCATCTTGGCTCGGAAGGTGATTTTGGGGGAGCSTCTTCTGGCCAGGCTCACGGTCTCCTTGTGAATCCTATCCCCCGGAGTCCACAGACAGTATATTCACCATTCCTTACTTCTCCACTGGCACCACAGGAGATAATTAGTGTGTGGCTAGATCATATGGGCTGAGGGTCAGAAAATACAATGAGGCAGATCTTCCCCTGGAGTAAAGAAATGTCAACAGAGTTGCACTGCAGTGAAATGATGGGATCTGTCAGTGACCCTGGCCCTTTCACTGAGCAAACAGCCTGGGGCAGTGCCCTCCTCCAGAGGAACGGCATTGTGTGAGAGCCAGGCACCCTTGTGAACACGCCAGGCAGGGCTTTCCCAGGGGCTGGCGTCCCCACTGCAACACACTGCCTGGAGGAGCAGCAGGGCACCTCATACCAAACCCTTGTGCTCAGCGTAATTCCCCATCATGCTACTACTTGATGCTACTTTAAAAGCGTACCTCAACCCTTCAATGGTCGGAACATCTGCCCTTAGCGAGAGCAGGAGGACTAAATGGAAATGTCAGGGGTTTTTAAGCAGTTTTGAAGTATTTCAGATGCACTTCACAGAATCCTATGAAATGGTTGAGGTTGGAAGGGATTTCCAGAGACCGTCTGGTCCAGTTCCCCTGCTCAAGCAGGGTCTCCTAGAGCGCATTGCCTAGGATCACACCAGGTGGCCTTTGAATATCTCCAGAGSAGAAGACTTCACAGCCTCTCTGAGCAACCTGCTCCAGCCCTCCGTTACCCTCACAGGGAAGAAGTTTTTCCTTATATTCAGATGCACCTCCCTTTGTTTCAGTTTCTGGCCATTGTCTCTTTTCCTGTTGGTTGCCACCACTGAGAATAGCCTGGCCCCTTCTGAACCTGGTCCTTAAGGTATTTGCATACACTGATAAGATCCCCTCTCAGTCTTCTCCTCTCTAGGCTAAAATTGAAGGTAGACTGGTCATCTGTCTCTTTACATGGAGATATATATATATAATACATGGATTAGGTGAAGTCTGATCTCTGTTAGATTTGTCCACAGTTCTTTTAGTGCAGGCATTATCTCTGTGATTAAAAGGTGTACAACTAGGAGGTGTGGAAGGTGTGGAACAAGGAATTTGCCTCCCTGTTTCAAGTGCTATCTGGAACAGGGAAATTCCCATTACTGTGGCTATGCTCTGCATCAAAACTTGTCTTCCTCTGTATCTTTCACCTCTCTTCTCCAAGTCTGTGGCCTGACATTATACATCACAGTATGGAGACTGGGAGGGACTACCTTGATCTGGGAATGATGCATGAGAAGTAAGAAAAAAAATCTCTTGATTTTTCAAGGAATTCTTACTAAAAGAAGAAGAAGAAAAAAAAMCAAGAAAAAKATTTTCACAAACTATGATAGAAAATAAAAAACAAGTTGCTTTGACAGTGTGACAGTCCTGTGCATTAAAAGAAAATAAGCCTCTTTGGTGTCACCTTGACACTGGTGTTCTATAAATAAGAACATTGCTTTTGATTCTGCTTACGTTCTCCCCCAGTGCCAGGTAAAAGACCAAATGTCTCTTACTGTTCTTGGAGATGAAACTGTCAAGCGTGCTCCCCTTCATTAGCCTTTTCTGTTAGTAATAACTTGCTAATTTGTATTTTGGGGACTTAATAGCCTTTGCCTGTAAAAGATCACGTACAGAGGTGATATTCTAATGCTGTAGTGGATTTTTCCAGATACTGCACGTGGCGAAATGTGCCCTGCATATGAGATTGCGATGCGACCAATARTCGTTAGAATATCTATCCTCTGAAAGCTGAAAGCAGCGTGCTCATTAACACTTTCCTTTCTGCACTAAGGGGTATCCGAGCATGACAGTGTGCAAGGGTGACTGATGTTTTCTGGGAGACTCTGAGCTGCAGCCTCCCTTCTCAAGGCTGCCCTGGAACCCACGTCTTGCTGCTCTCGGTGCATGTTACCTTACTCACTGGTTACACCTTGCAGTTACAGCTATAGCTACTGTGGTTTAGAGACTAAATGGCATATTCTGTGACCAAGGCAGTTCAGAGAAACTAAAGCCTTGCTGGGACGAGTCTTTTCGGGGTTGCATGCGGCAGTACTAGGAGCGTGCCTTGCCCAGGGGCCGGGTGTCACTACACCCCTCTCYGCGGGAGGGGAGCACGGTTCTGGCCTGCCATAGACACTGCAAAACCCCTTCATCAGGTGCCTCTAACATCTCCCTGTTGAGATGCCGCACCCAACTGTCACAAGGCGGCAAGAGGCCCCGGAGGCTCTTACATGCTTTGCACTCTCTTGGGTGCTGCTAGACTYGTAGGCGTCACAACAGCAAGGACCACACTGGAGGTGACCCTCAGAGACTTGAGAAAATGCAGGGACGTCGAGAGTGTTTGGAACTGAGGAAGCTTTGTACCTCTGYGAACCAGCCTGCTTATACAGGCACCCACATTTGAACATGTTGGTCAAAATAACTGGTTTTTCACAGCAGAATAGTGGAAACCTAGGATTAGAGGGATTCAAGAAATCTCCGCACACTGTCAACATTCATTTAAAAATTGCTCCACATGGGGCCTACACTCGTGCAAATGAGCTCTTGACCGCATCCTGTAAAACAGGGCAGTGCCTGTGTCCTGGGAGCTGGACCAAGCCCTCCCCAAGTGCTTTTAATTTGCTAATATGACTAGTGAGATGTTCATGCTGTGTCCTTGCGCCTTGGCTCTCATTAGAGGCAGCATGATAGAATGTTAAAAAATGTCAGTGTCTTTCTGTGAAGGGCTTCCTATGGATTAGTGGATGATGCTTTGTACAGCCCAGAGAAAAATCTTTCTCAGATGACAAATGTAACTTCGGAAATATTTCCAAAGCTAGTGATTATTTTCCACAGAAAAGGAACTTTATTTTCCTTCAGTGATGTAGGCCCCTGGGGACCTCTTGCTAAAGTTGACAGTGTTCTCAAGACTCCAGACACAGTGACTGTGTGACACAGACCTGAGAAAACAGCTTGGGGTAGAAAGTGGAGAAGGATGTTCTCTCCAGAAGAGAATACAGGATGGCAGTCCCACCACGGTCTCATGGTGACTGCTGATGTGTGCTGAAGGCTCCCAATGCATCTCTGTTGAATTAGTTAACAAAAGATTTTTGCCTATTAATCAGAGAGACATCCCAGAGGATAAAACATCAATCCCACCCTGTGGGAAAGGCAGTGCTCCTTTTCCTTGTAGCTCTTGTASGGTTCTGTCACAGAGCAGCCTCCGTTCTCATTAATCATGCAGCAGGGGTTGTAAGGTGACATGGGCAGTCACCGTGTACAATGTCTTCTGCTGCTTCCAGGTACTTCTGGTCAGTATTAATAGGGTGACTGTGTGGATTTCAGCCCCCACATGTTTGCACTGCCCTGGAGTCTCCATATCTGGGGGAAACAGTGTGCCCTAATCATTGGTCTGGATAAAGCTACAAGCTCACTGTCTAGGTCAAGTCATGGGGCTTTGATTTGCACACTGGAAAATGATGAGTTCCATCTCCCCGTCATGGCCATAATATGTGTTTGTGTTTCAGTGYTCTGCACTGCAACATGCTGCTGGTGAGGAGCTCCGTAGCTGATAGACTGCTTTCACTGCTTGTGCAGAAAGCTGCAGAATATGTGGCTTGTTTCCACATCTTCTTGCAGGTGGAGCCTGCCATTCATCACTAAAGTCACCTTCATGCAGGGCAGAAAGTCTGTGTGCTGGAGTGCTGGAACTTCAAAACCCTTGGGAGACTTTCTGACTTTCTGCATGTGACTTGCTGGAGAATGAGATTAGTTATCAGACCAAACTGCAGCATCAGGCTAAGAGGAGTGTGGTTCCGTCCCGGTTCAGAGGGAGAAATCCCTTAGGATATCACAGCATGTGATTTCTGGGAAGGGTCTCATCCAAAACCTGACTAGGCTGGAGCCTGTCCRGCTTGCAAGGTCAGACCATCCATCTGCTCAAGATGGGATGACCTATTAGGCAACTTATCAGGGTCAGGAATGGTTATCAGTTCATGAGGATGGTTAGCAATTGAATAAGAAATGTCTGCTATACTTTTCAACAGAAAGATTTCCAGACTGCAGTTCAACAAGGTGAAGCTGGAAGATGCTGGGGAATACAGCTGCGAAGCAGAGAACGTTTTAGGGAAAGACACCGCAAAAGGCAGCCTGAATGTGAAAAGTGGTAAGTTAGAAACTAGCAAATGTCTCAAGCTGTCTGCCATTCAAGCAGAAAGCAGGAGGTTCTGCACATGCTCCATCTTGAATTTTGTTTCATACTTTCAGTATATCAAGTAAAATAATCTTGGGCAATAAGAAAAATGCAACTTAGCATAAATGTTTATCTTTTTTATCTGTCACTGGCAATGTGGTTGATTGACATTTTAAATAAACTTGCAGAGTGTGCATTTTTGGAAGGGGGGAAGGAGGGTAGAAAGCTGGTGGGCTTGATGTTTTCTTTAAAAAAAAAATCTGAGAAGCAAAATTCACCACAAGACAAAGAAAAAAAAAAAAAGCTTTGTGATGAGTGAAGTTGCTTCTGGGTTTCATCCTAGAGCGTGTGCTCCATCTCTTAGAGCCCAGTGGATGGAGCCTGAGGTTTGGTGGTTTTATTATCTTAGGCATTACAATTGCATTGCTTAACATGATGGGTTGGGTGTACCCTTCAGCTCCGAAAGTCCCTAAAGTGATTACCAGAAGCTTGGAGGGTGCGACTTAGGGAGGGATGACTTTGTATAAATCTCATTTTCTAAGCCCTTTTTCCTGCCATTCACAACAAGCCGCTGAGGGAGCTCAGGCTCTGYGTTATCCGCCCTTCGATGCCACCCAGTTTCTATGCTGGTGTGCTCTTTTTAGCATTAGTGACACGGGAGGGAAGGCAGCTTTGTCCTGCTGTCTTATTTCTCCATTAACGTCTGCCTTGGCGCTGTTTGCAGTCCCAAATCTTCACTTTGTAAAGCTGGATTGCCACACAGCCTCCCCTTCACACTGTTGTCCTGCAGAAGGCGAGTGCCGCGCCGGCTTGCAAAGGGCTCCAGCGGYGAAGGCAATCCATGTTCAATCTTCTGTCTACGAGGTTAGCCCTAAAACCCTGCTGTGGTTTGGGGTTTTTTTTTAGTTATAATAGAAAAGGTATCCAGAGCCAGCTAAGTGGGGCTGTGCTGCTCCTTTTCACTCTCTCATGCTCTCGTGTGTCTAAAACCAGTGCACATTATCCCTATTCCAACGGAGAGCTGCTTGTGAGCCACCCGCCATGGAGCATGCATGAGCAGCACATACCTGCAGGCAGAGCTCTGTCTGCGTCCTGTTGTCCTTCCCCGTGTCTGACTGACCGGTGTCCGACCTTGCGTTCCGCTTTTGGTACCAGGAAAATGCAAGTCTGGCCACTGCAAAATGCAAGTCTGGCCACTGCAACTTCATACTACGTCTTCCCGTATGTACAAATCACAGTGGCATTTGGCAGTGCTCAAGTCTTCCACCACATGGAGGTTTGATAGCAAGGACAGGAGCAGGGGCTTGCTCTCAGTCAGGGCTTGCAAAGTGCAAGGGAGCATTTGGGCTGCCCACCAATGTGTTGAGACTAGTAAATCTAGGAAGAGACCCAAACATCTGGCCTGCACCTTTGCCTGCAGCTGCRGGCAAAAAGAGCTGCAGGCTGCAATGCATTGCAGATCCGACAGACAGAAGATGGCATAGTTTGTCCCACTGTGGCTTTTTCTTGATTAATTTGTTCTTAAGCTGCCTTGCAAATCTCCCTTTGGCTTGTGGCTCTTGCTGCACGCACACCTTTGCTGCTGTTTGCAGGGCACCTAGGAGCACAGCAAGCATTTGCAATTGAATATTGTTTGTAGTGCCTCGCAAAGGGAACATGGTGGTGATTGCTGCTTCTGCCACTCTGTCTCCTCCTTTGCACTCCTCTGCTGCTTTCTTTTGGAGCTTCCCAGAGCCAAGCATCTTTCATTTGTCTTTGTGCATTTCTTACCCTGGAGTCTCCCTATTTCCTTCCAAGCTGTCCTTGCTCCTAGGCCTTCTTGTGAGCCAGATAGATAGTTTTCCACACTTCACTTCTGCAAGCCCCCTTTGTCTATATTTCCAATAGAAAATTCCTGTATCTACTTCTCTTTGCATCCACAAGCATGCACCCTTCTATCCCTGCCTGCATTATTCTCTTGGCTCCATAGCACCGATCCTATTGGAACTAAGTCCCCACATATTGCTCTGCAAAGAACTAGAAGTCCATAACGATGAAGAGGAGTTGCAGCAAGAGCTGGCCTCCCTTTGGAGGCTTCCCACCTTTCCCTGAGCAGCTCCTGCTCCTTCCTGACCCTGGACGTGGTGTGTCCGCTTCTGCTGGGCACACCRCCTGAGACTGATGCGCTGAGACCTTCTGCTGTAGATGCACATTGTGACCTGACACATAGCAGGGCTACTGGAAACACTATAA
Source organism: Eudromia elegans (assembly GCA_003342815.1). Taxonomy (NCBI): domain Eukaryota; kingdom Metazoa; phylum Chordata; class Aves; order Tinamiformes; family Tinamidae; genus Eudromia; species Eudromia elegans. The sequence continues at coordinate 347,175 of PTEX01000304.1, read as the reverse complement.
TTTTGCTTTGATACTTCTTACATAGGGTTGAATCCAGTCCTGGGAAAAGGTTCTGAGTTGACACCACGTCTTGTGATTTGTAGGCTCAAAGWTTGGGGAATCTCTGGATGCCTCTGCAGGGGCAGGACGTTGCAAGAAGTGGTCCAAGCTGCCTGAGCTCTTGAGGCTTGAATTGAGCGTTGTGGAAAGTGAGGAGCGCGTTTAGCCTGACGTGCTGCTCCCCCTTCAGGGGTGCAAAGGCCAGAGATGGAGGCTCCTGAGCCCACTCGAGACCCAGCTAGCAGAGGAGGAGCTCACACATGAGGTGCTCAGGCACATGGAGATGACTACCTGAGGTTCAGGCTGTCGGCAACAATTTCTCAGCCTTGTGAGGCAGGGTTGCCCTTCCAAAGTACTCTTTGCCCTATTCCACTGTTAGGTTTTGGTTTATRTCTATTTCAAAGGAGGACTATTTCAGTCCTGCAAATCGGTTGCAAATCCATGAGAACACTACAGTGGAACAAGATTTTCTTTGAAAAGAAGTGATCACAATGTAGCAACAGTTCGTCACTCAGAAAAATGCCCTTCTTCCAAACCCATCAGCTCATCTCTCATCTCTAATTATGGTGTTTTTACAAAATGCTGAGCACAGAAATAATAGTTTCCCCTTTGAAAAGCTTTGGGAGAGTGTTACTTTTATGAGGAAATGCTTCTGGTTTTAGCCAAAGCATATCGTACTTTGGTGCTATTTTCAGAGTTTTGTTATTTTTAAGCAAATCAAAAACATTCTTAAGAAAAAAAAACCTAGTCCTCTTTATTGAATAGTCTGATATTGTCATTGCAAGTGGGAATGAGGAAGCATCTGAAATGTGGTTGCTTTAGTCTCTTTTTTCTTCAAATTTCTAGACATTCCTTTAGTTGAACCCCACCTCTCTGCCCCCTATTCCTTGTCTTTGCTAAGCACCTCAGTAAAAATCAATCTTTTGTGTGAGTTTTTTTTTTTAATCCTTCTCTTGTCTTATAATTTGCTATTTCTTAGTGCTCTTTTCCTTGTCTTTGAAAGGGTGAATTATGGCCCTGCTGCATGGGTTGCTGGTGCTCTCTCCTTGGACAATTTTGTACCTTTYGATAGTCAGGAGGGGCTTTGATCCAGCCAGTTTGCATACAGCTGGTGAATGGTGGATTTTCCTAGTAACATGGCTTATAAGGAGGAAAGAACTATTGTTCTGGGCYCCTGTATTGCCTTGAACCATGAAGGGCCATGACCTTCATCTAGCTTACATTCCTCCATCTCTTATAAAAGCATTACTTTATGTTGAAGAACTGCAGACGTATGAATGGGGTGGAGGTTCATCATATGATCCTGTCTTTCTTTATTCAGCTTCATGTTTTACTCATTATCCTCCATGACCTCATCTTCACATATTCATGGCCATGAAAGCTAAGAGAACTTCCCACCATTTCACTTCCCATCTTGCCTGGTGAATTCTGAGCTCGTGTCTTGCACCCTTTATACCTTTGTATCCTGACAGAGATCCTAATGGCACAAATCTTTTTATAGCAAGGGAACTGACCTGAGCTGTGCCATCCTCTGCAGGGGCACTTATTTATTTGCCTCTTTTACCTGATTATCCAAATAAGTATACTCTAACCAGCACTAACAAGTCCACAGCTTCTCAGCCTGTGCCCCCGAGCAGCACCTGCTCCCATCCTGCTCCCTRCAATAGCTAAGCCCACCCTCCTCTGCTCAAACTAGATGTTTTGTTCACTACTTTCTTACCTTAATTTCCCTAGGAACAACGAAAGCACCACAAGTCTTACCAGCCTCAGAAACTAAAATAGTTGTTATGGAAGAAGAGTGTAAGTACCTCTCCTCTCCCTCCCCCTTCCAATAGTTTCTTTCCCTTTRTTTCTTTTATTCTTRCAAGACATTTTGTGTGAATATTTTATTGCTTTCTGGAATCTAATTTCTACTTCTCTTTGATTTATCCCAAAGCCACTGATCTTTCCCTAAATCTTTCAAAAGTACAATTCATGTCGCTGGTGTCTAATCTAGAGAGAGAGATGATAAATWACGCAATGGTAACAAGAAGAACATGCTACTTGAAACAGCAGCTAGATTTTAAGTGCTAACAGACCTTTTAATACCTGGGTTTGATACTGGTAAGACATAATTGTTAATTTTTGGCGTAGGTTGTTTTTCCTTTGAGTGTAGATAGGAAAGAAAAGGAAAGAGACATGAGTCTTCTGAGTGTAAGTCATAAGAAAAAAGGCAGAAAGTATGACTGAACCCTGCCATCACATTCTCTCTTAGGCTTACAGAAGTCAGGAACAGATTTCCTGAAATGTTTAATTTGATTGCATTTGGTGGAAGTGCTTTAGCATCGCTTTCTTACACAAATATGRAAGTCAAAGCAGAGAGTGAGGTGTATGAGTGCAAACCAGGCGYCATGTGCCTGCCCATGCGTTCAGCTCCTTCTGGTAAAGGAATTGTTTCTGCGATGGAGTCTCCGCACTTTCGGTGCCATCTCCCAGCCCAGACACAGTCAGCACGCTGGACAGCCCGTCAGGGTCCCATCCCAATGAGCGTGCACTCAGAGGGGCTTGGACAAGGCAGTTATTTTAAGATCTGTGCTATATTTCCATTCCAGTTGCTCCTGCCCAGAATTGACAACAGAATTGGCTGTGCTTGTGTGTTGACACTTCTGCCTTGCAGATTTAATGCAGATGTTTTCTGCTTGGAAGACCGAATCTTTTCTGATTTTAAAGGAAATCTTTAATTTCAGCCACAGCAAGGCATCTGCCAGATATCCTTTAGCAGCTTTCCTGATTATAGAGCTATGTTTAAAAGTTCACTCATGTTCTGCTTAGCCGTCCACTATCCTGCTGACAGTATATTGAGGTGTAACAGTGTTAATCCAATGACCAAACCATTCTGTGTTCACTGGCATAGATTCATGCTATATATTTATTGCTTTAGATACATGCTGATTTCATTCAAAGCAGAATTTTAAGAATACAGAAGAAACTTTTGAAAATGCTACGATGTGGCCTGCATGGACATTTCTACTTTGGAGAAACTTTTCCCCCTGCTTTGTGGGACWGGCATCCTTGACTCTCTGCTTCTTTTTCTTATTGGTATAAAGGATAGTAAAATCTCTAGATTAAAGTTCTAWCAGTCTTTTTCTTTTATATGCCTTTTTTTTGTAATGTCTCAAATGTTACCTGAATAGGACAYGCTCCCCCTGATTTTTACATGCAGTCACTGCTGTCAGTTGCATATGTGTATAAAATACGGGGGAGCTGAAGAAAGTGTTGTGAGATGTGATGATCTGGAAAGCTACAAGTTTTTCGGGCTTTGGTTTTTTTTTGGAAAGTTCTTGCACTTCTTTTAAATACCAATACTGAAATGTTTGCGTGGCATTTGTAGGCTGTCAACCCTCTCATTGTTTCAGTGAAAGACTTTAAATGATCTGCTGGGTTTTAGGGTTTTAAACATTATATGGAGAAAGCATCAGGTGAGCCGACACTTGGTGGGAGCTCAAGCTGGAGCTGCTCAGGAAAGGAGAGCTGCTCACTGCTGGCCCTGGGTCTGCGCTTGCGTTTGGTCCATGGCTCTGGTGCAGAGCAGGCACGAAGCTCGCTGTGATGCCCCACAACTCAGCTGGCTCCCTAGGGCGGGGAGCCTGGCGCTCTGCACAGCCCTGTGCCCTCTCGTCCCATCTCCCTGTTGCTCTTCTGGAATATGAGGTTTTTAACTATCATTTTCCCTGAAGATCTTAGTTTCTTCCTTGGTAGTCGAGCCTTCCTCTGTACTTTGGACGTCTGTACCCCAGCCTTGGGAACAGGAGTGRGATGTTAGATATATGTCCCTCTTGGAGTGCAATTAAAGCCTTTTTTAGCACCTCTAAATGAAGCTTCCAGCAAATGCTGCTGCATCCTGAATCACTCCTGCTTGCCTCCTCTTCTCCAGGAGTCACAGGCATCCAGACACTGCTGCATCTTTGCTCACTGGGCTTTAGCATGCATCTGGTTTGGACACCGCATACCACTCGAAACACGAGCCGAGTCTCTCTGCTCTTTGGAAACCTTTTTTTTTTGCTGCACTGCTCTCTGTCTCAGCACCTCCCAGTGCCTGCCTGGCACCTGACACCTGTAACCAAAGGGCGAGGAGGCAAAGTTCTACCACGGGTTATCGTCAGCATCCCCGCTGCAGTACCGTGCACCTACTGGTGTTCATGGGGWCTCTTCAGCAAGTGCTGCTCCTCCTGCCCTCACGCTGTCTGAGGCAGGTTCCCTCTGGTGGAGACCCTGCTTCATATGGTTCTGGCAGCCCTCTTGACAGCATGGAGAAACTCAGGCTCCCGTGCTATTTCTAGATAGAGACAGTCAAGCCTAGTCCTGTGAGAAAGACAAAATGCYCAGAAGATATGGGGTCTGTCTGTGCAGCATTTCGAGAACTACCTGGATCAAAATCATCCTTGTCCATCTGTGCGGATGCAACCTGGGATCTGCCGGGGAAGATTTGGGGTTCCTGGTGCCTCCACTACAGGGTGCATGCATGGTCTTGGATCCCACTCAGCTTCGTTTGGTCGCGTGGGTACTGTCACATAGACAAGGTGATCTAGCAGATTTACCACGGAGATATGGTGTAGCTCTTAGCACGAGCTTTGGTGCACATGATCCAACTGGACTTTGATGGCTAGATTCAGAAAAGRAATCTCTGGTGTCTGAGCAAATCCTTCCATGGTATTGGATATTTTGGCATGACGCTGCATTCTTACACTTTTCTCGGAGTGTGTGTTTGCCTCAGAGCATTCCCAGAGCAGAGGGGTCCTAGGTGCATTCCCTGTGCTCCTCAGAAAGCACTGGGGGATGAGAGAGAAGCTGTGCTACTACTTTTGTCAAAGAGTCTGCCTATTTAKCCCAGTAAGTGTGAGATAGTTGTGTTAGTCTGGTCCATACTGGAAAAGTGTTAAAATAAGTCGTATTGTACATTTGTCACAGGATAAGACTCTGTAGCTGGTGATTCCTGCCTCACAGGCAGGAACTTGCAAAGATGGGGTAACCTGATCACATGTCCTGGTGCAGGGAAAAAGATCTTTTATGTACATTTCAACATCAGAAATTACTCCAGAGTTCTCCAAATGGTAATGTGAACCTATCACTGTGCAGCCTGAAGCAGTTAAACAAGATTCAGGAGTTTGTGCCTCCAGACCTGCTTGGTAAACAGAGCAGGAAACTCARTGTCAAAGATCATAAACGTTTTGATGGAGACAAAAAAAAGTAAGAAGAATCGGAGCAATCTGTAGAACATTTTGAAAAGAAAAGCTTATGCTGGACAAACATACTTAAACCTCATCAAAGTTTCATTTCTAAAAGGTAAAATAATGCTTGAAATCTCTGTAAAGATCAGGTAATTCCYTCCTGGTTTTTGAGTTGTGAGTTGTCTTCTAGTCCCTTTCCTCATCTTTGAAAAATGGGTGTCTTCTTAAGGAGAAAAGAAAATATAAGCTGTGTGGAGCAAGTAGTTTTATTTGATACTGTCAAGATACAAAATGTTGTCAGTCGTGGACAGATGCTCTAAAGAAGCACCAACCTGCATTTGATTACCTGGACTCTGGTTCTTGTTCCATGCTTGGGACATCATATAGCCAGTCTGGTCAGGTCTTTTTGCTTTACCAGCCTGTGTAGGTTGGACAATGCTTGCAAGGCCATCTCATCTCTCCCTACTAGTGCTCTGGAGAATAGCTASGTTTGGGATTGAGTGAGAACACCAAAGAAAGAGAAAGTACAGGAGAGAGAGTGCTGAATATACTGGGAACATGAGGACTTGGGGATATTTTATGAAGCACCTGAATGAAAGCTGGGCTCTGTTGATTGTTGATATTTTGTGCCTTTACTCCAGCAACTGGAGATCCTAAACCYTCTCTGAAGTCATATTAAAATATTGCTATGATGATGAATGAGAAAAAAACATCCTTTTCCAGTTGTGTAGCCTTCCAGTTTGGTTACAACAGCTTTACTAGCTATCATCTTCATTCTGTTCTTGGACTACATAGACGTTTGCATAGACCTTTCATTTTGGATTCATTCATTCTCTCCCTTTCCCATTTTACTGTATTGCCCAGTATTAAGCATGATTGATGATGGGGATGCTTTCTTTTCATTCTCCACCATGGGACTTTCTCTCTTAGGTAAGGGACAGACCTGGCAGGCTATGGTTACGATGGCTGTACTGTGACATGGTCTGTAAGAGGTCACGCCGAGTTAAATCAAAGCCTCAGTACATGCCAGAGCAAAATGTGCTGTGTGAATAAGGTKCTATCAATTCCTTTCATCCTCCTCAAGTCCACAGTGGACCTTTGCTGAAAGGTGTTTTATACTGAMTATGATAGATAGGCGTGTTATTTTTGGGGTCGATCTCTGCACACTCCAAATCTCTCTGGTCTGAAGGCACTATGTGCTTCTAGAGATAACAATAATACATGAACATGGTGCTCTTGGTTTGGAGCTAAAGAGAGTCCAGTCTGCCCRGTGTAAAGGTGGAACAGATGCAAGTCATTCTGCCAAAAATATGCAGACAGACAAGTTTTTAGTGTTAGACTAAAAATAAGTCCTGGTGTGGCCTTTCTTCAGGTGGTTTTAAACTCTAAATTTAGGATGCACGGCTGGAGGTGTGGTTGATACGTGGGTGAGGTCACACAAGCRTGGGAGCCTCGAGGCGTACCGGTGTAGATCTTGCTGTCCATCTGCAAAGAGAGTTGTGGCATGCCCGTTTAGAGTCATGTCAGGTTCATTACTTAGTTGTCACGTGACTCATTTTTGAAATAACCGTTGCAGCAAGGTTATGTTGTCCTGCCACTTGCAGTGCGGTGTAAAGCAGAAGATGGAAGCACGGTGTATAGTGTAGGAGGGAACTGGAACCATCCCCTTGAAGAAGAGGCTATATAACTAGTTTTAAGAGCAGGATACTACCAGGTTATCTGGATTGTCTTTCTGCCCCTGTTCTTTGATTCTGGCAGGATGTTTCACTTCTTGGACTTCGACTGTCCCACCTGCAAAGCATTCATGCTGTCACTGGCCCTGCAAAGGGCTTTTTACATTGTTGAACAAATCCTCTCGTTGAAGTATCACGTTGCTGCTATTACAATTGATGATGAGAATTCAAGAAAATCAGATACTGCAGTACGATTGGATGTTTTCTGGAAGCCTAGTGGTACTAAAAAAGGCTAGGAAAGGCAACTTCGTACGGCTGGAGAGATCAACCTGGAGACTTACGYTTCAACCTGGAAGCTTTATGTTAAGACAGGAATTTACCCAAGCAGCAGCTACACGTTCTACAGAAACAGGCAGTCCCCTTTAAACTTGCTTCTCTGTGAGACACCCAAACAGTGAAGATGGCAGAAGAGTATCTTTTTGACCAGATCCATGTAGCTCTGGGCTGAGTATCCTGCAGGTCGGCGTTTGAATTGCAGCTACTGACGCTATTGATCCATTCAGAAAGTGGGAAGGTGCTGATCACCTCTCCTCATCCAGCAGGAACTGTATCAGTAAAGCGGAGAGGTGAATCCTGGGGAACTTCCAAATGAATAAACGTACAGGAGCAGAACACTTAATGCTGGATTCCCCCCGTCATCTGTCGGGTGAGCCCCAGTCTGGACAGGTCTCTCTGATTTTATGGAAAGCGCTTGCAGTCTCTCAAATAGCGTCTGATGACGAGCACCCCAGGCTCTCTTTGGGCTTACCGAGAGAAGAGAGTGCCSTTCCAGATGTAAAATTGTCCCACGGAGAGAATGGTTAGGATCAACAAGCCCTCAGTATATTAATCAGTATAAATCATGGATTTAGTGTGAATTGCTCCAGGATTACAACTTTAGGAAAGCTTGGCCAGACACCTTCTCCTACATGTTCCGACAAGGGATAGGTAGAWCTAGGTTGAGAGGAACCTCAGCAATTCTGTGTTTTATCAGGAAGTACATGAGGTATATACAGAGCAGGCAATTTGTATACACTCTCTGAGCAGCTGAGCTCATTTATCTAACTGAATGTCTAAATATTGAAAGAGCAAAGTGTCTGTACTCGATGAACCCAGCAGTCAACTCTATTAAAAAAAAAAGAAAAAAAAAGGCAGCAAAAATCGCAAAAATCGTCTCTAAACCATCACTGTCTCTATGCTTTGCTTGACAGTAGCTGTAGTTTGTGAAAAATTAAGCAGAATTTATAGCTTAATAATTTAAGCTGCATTTGTTAACTCTTTGGAGACTGAAGAGGGAGCTTCCTAYGAGCAGACTGGTGAGTTTTCTGCAAAGCTTAAATGAGGTATGAGAAAAATTGCAGAAGATTTCCTGTTGGTCATTAATGGCCTGTCTGAGTAGATGGATTAAGTGCAGGCAAGTCAATAGAGCAGTGTTGGTAGCTGCGGCTCTACTCTCTGATGCCTCACCAATGCCATTAGTCCCTGGAAATCTACATGTTCTGTGGTGAGTAGGTGCTGCTAGTGACCGCAGTGCTCTGCATCTTTCATGGGTGCATTCARCATTGTCCTTATTGATTAGGTGAGGAACAGCAGTAACAGAACCTGGCTTCAGTCTCTTTTGCAGTTACATCCATCTGAGGCAGCGCTCTTTCTCCAGCCCTTGTCCCCGCATTTCCTTCTGTTTCGCTCTTGGCTCGGACCTGCTGGAGATCTATCTTGCTGATGAGCAGACTGCTCCAGATCTTGTTCCACATTGCAGGAGTTTTGKGCCAAGTTTGAATTTGAATTGGATTTAAATTTGAATTGAATTTGAACTATTCTACCAGTAGAGTGGAAACACCTTGAAATCACCCTTGGCCTCTTATGCTTCACTCCGTACGGTGTTTCTGTRTGACATACAGTCACGTATGGTGAAACATTTCATCCCTGCATAGTTACATTTTCTGAAGCAAGTATACTGATTTTAGCAGCTTAGAGCGAGACGTTTGGGCTGTCTCGGCTGCTCTCCAGCCTAGCAGCGTTCTTCCTCCTTGTTCCCCAAAAAGTTACAGCTATGCCCCATGTAAACATGAAATCCCAGCTGTAGCAACATCCCGGGCGCCTTGGCAGGCTCTGGACTGTTACGGTACAGAAATGAGATCTTAGGATTCTAATAGACAAAGGTTTGTGTCCAGTAGGAGTCAGAACTCAAATTGCACCTTAGGAATGATTATGGATATAATAGAGACATAAAGACCCTGTGTGCATCCCTGGCCCATAGCTTGAGACCTGCCTGCAGTTCTGTCTCACCATCCTAAAGAAGAAAGAATAGACTCAGAGAAAGCATCAGAAAGGATTGCAGCAGTGATCAGTCTCTGTATGATAGATTATTGAATAGATCAGTACTCTCCATTCTGGAAAATTACACCACAGGCGGTGCCTGTAATGACAAAATAGAAGGAAAAAAAAAAGATAAAGCAAGAAAAAAAAAAAAGACAGAGGAAATTACTAGGAAATGATCTTTTTATTTATTTTATTTTATTTTCTGATATAAGGTCTAGGAAAGGACAGGTCTAAAAAAGGCAAAAGGAAACATATCTGCACACTGTGTACGTAACACTGGAACTCTTGTCAGAGATATGGATGTTGGAAGATTTRCATTAATGCCAGCAGTAACCAGATACATCCATGACAGAGCAATCCATTAGAAGCTATTAAATATGAAGGTGCCGTGGCTGACTGAGGTGTCTCTGAGCTGCTCATCCCGGGTGGGTGTGAGAACRTTGTCGTTGCAGGCTCACCCTGGTCATGTGTCCTTCCCGAGACACCCACCGTGGGCCGCGCTCSGAGGGAGGACAGGGCTTTGGGTCGACCAGTGCAGCTCGGCTTTTGCTCTTATATAACGGCCTGTATTTCCTGATACCCTTTTCTCAACAGGGATTTGGGATAACTGTCCTTTTTTCGTTTCTCAGGTTTTGCTACATTTCTGATGCTAAAACGTTAACTGTAGGTACATTGATTCAGTTTTAGAAGACATTGGAATTCAAGAAATGACCCTGTCCTTGCAGAAAACAGGATTTATTTAACTGTGTTAACTATGAACTTCCAGGAGAACTGATCCATCACGCATTATTTTTTTCCTGTCAGAAATAGATCTGCTGACAGATCTCTTTTTAGAAGTACACAACATTCACATTCCAAGTCTTACTCAAGCCCATTTTTTTATTTAGTTAAATGAAATAATGTCATTTAAATCCGATGAGAATCCCACAGAATCTCTGGCTGGTCAACAGTGTAATCCAGGCTGGCGTCACATCATCRTACAGCAGTCCATCCTCTTGTTCATCCTCTCTGGCATAAAAGGTGCAATTTTATCTAAGGTGCTTTCTGCGGGAAGCTTCCTGGCCCTGTTTGCATTTCTCTCACTCCTTCCTTCCCTCTCTTCCCTTTTTGTGGAAGACTCACTCCAGAGTACCTTCCCTTCCTGTATTAAGAYTTAAGATTTACATGAGAATTTTCCAGCTAGGACCTACAGATCATTGCTTGCTAGCAGCTCATAAATTGCCTCTTTGCAGAGGGAAGGCTTTCTGCAGGCTGTGATTCTCCGTGTTCCGTGTACCTTTCTTGTTGCACTTTTTTTCCACAGACTTGCCCCCACAGCCCAAAATGAGCTCCAGAGCAAAGCAAGCGGCTTGCACTAAGCTGGCAGCCTCCGTGACCCACAGCCTGGCACCCCTAAGCTCMTGCGCAGCCTGGCTCTGAGTTCTGGGCTGGACATTCGGACGCCAAGTTGGATTTTACTGTCATGCTCTGTTTTTAAATGCCATTTAAAGGACGTTTAAATGCCATGTCATTAAGACTCGATACAAGTGAAAGGATCAAGCAGTAGGAAAGGAGAATGCTTGCAAGGAAACTCCAAGTGCTACCGCACACTTGGAGCTCTTTTGTCCCGAACCAAACGTCCTCCCCTATCCTGAATTGCAATGTGCCTCTGTGCTGCAGATGTATAAATGGTACAGACTGCCTGCTGATCATTATAATGGTTTGGCTTCTATTTCCCATATATCTTAATTGGAAGGGGAAACTGAAATTCCCCACAGAAGTTTGG
>PTEX01000304.1:307894-335275 GCA_003342815.1 Eudromia elegans | reverse complement strand
CTTCCTTCCTTCCTTCCTTCCTTCCTTTCTTTCCTTCCTTTCCTTCCTTTCTTCCTTCCTTTCCTTCCTTTCTTCCTTTCTTTCCTTCCTTTCTTCCTTTCTTCCTTTCTTTCCTTTCTTTCTTTCCTTTCTTTCCTTTCTCAAGGATCTCTTTTGGTGGTGTAATCAAGTCATCTTCCCATCCTAAAACCCCGCATTCATTAGAGTAGTTGTGCACTGCTCTGCACATACCGCTCTCCTCTACCTGGTGTTTGGCGCCTTATGAGGAGAGCTGCCCTTTTTCATTGCAGAACTCTCTGTATTTCAGTCTCTGCTGAAGACTTTGCTCTGCTGAGCAGATAACCTAGGCTTTGTCATGGCCAGGGGAAGTCTTGTTTTCCTTCTGTGACTAGAAAATGCATCAGATCAAGCAAAATAAACAGCAGATTTGATTCTGCCCCGAGCTGTGTGTAGGTATGGGTTACTCCTGCTGTGCACAGGGTGAACAAATTGCTCATTCATGGAATGAGAGATCTGATGCAGTCAGAGAAACTCCTAAAGGGAAGAGAGCCAGGACAACCTCCTTTGGATGTTCGTGTGCCAAGCATCATATTAATAGGAGGGGCTTTACAAGGTCCTGGGATGTGCCTGTTGTTGGGAGACTGTGGGTGCCCTGACCCACCACACAGGGATTGGGCGGTGAGAGAGAGCGTGAGAGCGGAGMCTTTGACTCTGGTGCTAAGGATACAGCCTGGCTCAGTGCAGCGGTACCGGCCGTGGCCTCCAAGACTGCTGCCGTGGCAGGGYGGGCACAGGCCTGGTAGGTCGCCACTGCTTGGCAGAAGTTCAGGAGCTGGTTTGGAGCCACCAACCTCTGTTGAGCTTTGTGCATCTTTTTGAAAATGGCATGAAGATGATTTGAAGCAATAGAGGAGATCTCTTTAGAAACCTCTAGTAAAACAATACAGGTGCTGGAAATATGTAGTATTGTAGTATGTAGTATGCAGTAATTGTAGTATGTAGTATCACTATTGGTGATGTAAACGTTGGTGATGTAAATGCAATGTCAGGATATAAACAATGTGGGTAGATCATGAAGGGGGAATATTTTCAATGAGATAAAGTATTCAGCAGGAAAAAAGTAGATGCTTTAGAGCACCCATCTCTTTTGGTGATGTGAAGAACGGTCTGTGATCCTGAAAGCTGGTCCATTTTTCTAACCTGCATCCATTACTATAGCAAAAGTTGTTTCTCTTCCTAGAAGCCTTTGTCTTATCCAGTACCTCAAACTGYGTTTAAGGCTGTGGGTTGGGCTGAGTCACTCAGAGGCGGGTATCGCAGTGGCATCCTGCAGAGTGCTGTCAGTTCCATTTCTGCCTTATCTACTCAGAAAGTCCTTCTCTGGAAGGAAAACTGAATTTGAAAAAGCATCAGAATCCCAGGAAGCATCAATAATAGTGACAGAAGTCTTCTTAGCACAGACCAGAGCTGACTGTCTTCTAATGCTGAGTTCATCTTTGGTCTTTTCAGGCAGCCCCATTAGAGCAGGACAGAGAAATACTCAGGAATAGGGTAAGGAGAGATGGTGCCACTCCTGGTTGTGCYGGACCTGTTCTTGGGACAAACTGAGGGCGTTTGCTTCTGAAAAACTCTCTTCCTCCAGAGACACGGAGTGTCTTCCCAGCACTGCAGTATGCCCCCGGTGTCCTGGATCTCGACGTGACAGCGTGGTCACTTGGTGGCTCCCTGGCTCTGCGCACACCTCCCGGGCTTCCCACCCTCCTGCCTGCCAGCCACCGTTCGCGTGACGGGCAACGGGAGGGCGAGGGGATCAGGGAAAGGGASACTCCTCTGTACAGAGACACAAGCCCGACGTGTTTGTCTTGACAGGTTGGTTATTTGGGTGAGGGTGTGTTCTGAACTCCTCTCTTGCTTATCCGACTTTGCTGGGTAGAGGGGCCCGGTTCCAGACCCTGAAGAGCRCAGGTTGAGATTTGTAGCTTGAGGGCTTTTACTTTGGCTAATGAACTGTATGGAAGTCATCTAAGAAACCAGAATTACCCAACAAAGGAAGTAACCATATATCTTTTTTGTATATATGTGTGTGTATGTTTTTGTTTTTGTGTTTTTTTTTTTTTTTTTTTTTTTCCTGCAGTAACTACAACTCTCTCCTCCTGGTCTGGACATGCCAGAAAATGCAACGAAACAGCCAAGTCCTATTGTGTCAATGGTGGGGTATGCTACTACATCGAAGGGATTAATCAGCTCTCTTGCAAGTAAGTGAGTGTAATTCTTGTATCAACATGCAGATTGCTTGGCTGGGCGAGAGGACGCCTCTGTGCAGGAGGAGGGTGGCTCTGAAATTCTCCTGGCATTTAGGGTTTGAACWGTGCAGGTTTAGAGAAGGAATCTAGAGGGCTGGGGGAAGGAGGGGATATTCAGTTTCGTTTTGTGTGTGTGAATGCCACGGTTCACTTTTCCTGCCTTTCCTCTGGGAAGATGTTTGTCCGTGCTGTTTGCTTTCCCTCTCTTTCCTTTCTCCTCCGCAGCGTCAGGGGAGGTTGCGAGCCTGCATATTCCTCTTGCTTCCTCAAGCTGTCTCAAAGCTCCGTGTTTCCAGAGGACCTGTATCCCCTCGGAGCAGAGMGGGTTTCTGTGGTGCGCATCCACCCGTCTCCTCTATTGCCACGAGGAGTTCTTTGCTGAGACTTGCTCCTTACCTCTCCTTTCTCCACTTCACAGGCCCAGGACTGGATTTAGAACACAGCTGCTCATCACTCCMTGCTTGCCTTCATGGCAGGCAATGGCTTGATCAATGATGCCCCTTTCAAAAGTTAAAACTTGGGAAAAGAAAAACAAAAAAAAAGAAGAGATGGAGACATGTTAATTCATCCTTTAAATGCAGTTTCTTGGAGATTTTAAAGTGGAACTGCATAGTCTGGGGAATGTGGGCTAGGATATGAGAGCCTTTCACCTTTGGTTCAAACCTGTCACAGCCTCTAAGTCCGGTAGCCTCTCATGGTTCTCCCTCCATACTCAGTGTGGGATGTAGATGAAAAGCGTGGTCTGGTTGCTGATGATGGAGCCATGTGTACCCAGGCCCATGTATCTCATATGATCTCCGAGCTTGTGCCAAGGGAGCCGCCGGAGCCTTGTGAGATGCTGCCCTGGGCCGTGGAAGGGCCTGTGTGGACTCAGCCCCTGAAGCCATGTGAGGCAGTGCCCAGCCAGGCTGGTGAGCTCGGGAGGTTCCCTGAGTGAATGCACTTCACACCCGAGGTCACCTGAGGATCCAGGCATCATTATGGCCATAATATGTAAGCCTAGATTAGAATGTTTGCTTCCTGCCTGGCCCAAAAACCACTCTGTGGAGAGATGCTGCYAAAGGGATATACTGCCATGGGTATCGAGCAGTCCCACCACTGTTGTGTGGTGTTCACTGGACATTTCAGCTCCTCAGGCCTCGTAGGATGTAGCTGGACTGAACCACCACCCCTCCTGGAAGGGCTGAGGACAGGGTAATGCTTAGCAGCTTTCTCCCCATATCTTGTTTGCACGTTGCACTCCTTGTYTGAGCAGGGAGCAGTAACAAACTGCAGCAACTCTCCTCAATAACTGCCTRTAAAAGGGTCAAATGTGAATGAATGCTGATGATCTCCCACACTGCCACGTTCTAGTCAGGGATCAGATGTGGTGGCAAGGACGGAGTGAAGAGCATCTCTCAGTGGTCCCTAACTTACCCCTTCAGACATGAAAAACACAGAATAGGACAGAAACCAGATTCTGTTTTTCTCCACGCGTCCCATGTATGAAAAGCAAGAGAAGCCCAGAACACCAGAGACTGGTGTTTTAAAATGATCGTGTCTGATTTCTGGGTGGCTCTGTAGTTTCAGCCTGTTATATCCTTCCAGTGCAACCCATTGGATATATAGTGGAAGCTCCAGCCACTGTTCTGGGGAACATGCAGATGCATGAAGCASCAGTAGTTCGAGTCCCTGCATCATGGGGAATGCTTAGCCGTGCATCCATATGCCCTTGGAGCCRGCAGGAGCACATGGATCAATGTACAGATCTAGGTGCCAATCTAATGTTTTCTTTCGGGAAAAACTTGAATCCAGATCAAGACATTTCAAATCAGACTATTTTCTAATTATAAAAAAGGATTATGTATACTTCTGCCATACAGAAATGCAAAGGTTAGGCATCATTATTCCTAATGTTGCACATGGTAGTGCGTGAAGAGTCTTTAGCAAATAAACTGATCAAACCAGAGTGATGATAACTTTGCTAGGAAAWAGTTTGCCTTCAAACCAGACTGTTCTGATAGCTTATGAACAGCAGGAGAGCTCAAGGATGAATTCCTTCAAGATTTTATGTGCCATGCAAAACAGACATAAATGTTTCATATAATTTGAAAGTCATAATTCCTTACTTGCAGATGGTAAAATGGATTCTTTGTCTGTTGAGCCCCAAGGTGCCAATTTTCAAAAAAGCATGTATGACGAAAACAAAGGTGTGTCTGAGCAGTCAGCAAAGACTAAAGCAAAAAAAAAAAAAAGATATTTTGAAGGCCCACGCCGTCACTGTTCATCTGCCAGAACAGACCCTTCTGTGTTAACAGGAACCCAGGCGGACACAAGTTCCTTCCTTCCTTCCTTCCTTCCACAAAGTGCAATCTTTTTTGTTCTTGATTCTGTATCAAAGACTAAAGAGCAATGCTGGTTTTTAAACTGGTGTATTTTAGGGTTTCTGGACTTCTGAAGGCAGTAGTTAATCTCTGAGGAAAGCAGAAGAATATGAGCTGATAATATGAACATCACCCTTTCCATAAAACGAGTTTCCCAATAAAATGGAAGACTTGGGGTGAAGGTTGACAATGGATAAACCGTCTGCAGATTTGTCTGTCTGCAAACTAGAAACATGCTGAAGCGTCTCGTGACTTCACCAAGACAGGAGATCTGCTGATGTCGTCTATGTAGAAGGCAATGATGGAGGTTCAGAGGAGCACACAGAGSAGGAAGTGAAAATGCAAGATTTGACCTGGATTTCACAAACCCATATCATGGTAGCCAGGCTTCTCCCACCGGCAACCCCTGCCTTCGAGACACGCATCGTTCTTTCTGTACACAGACTCTTCAGACGCTTTGGAGCCAGAGACTGAACAAGAGCCACAAGAACATCGTGAGCAAGGAATGACACATAAAGCCACACGTCGTTCCTACTTTGCTGTTCCTGGTTAGGGTCAGCAGAAACCTGAGCGCCTGTTTCCACTGCTTCCCATCTTGCAGTCGGCCTTCACTGTGTGCAATGAGATTCTAGCATTCTGGGCACCAGTGTGGTGCTGCCAATGTTTTCTATACGCTTCCGAGTACCAATTAAAAGAAAAGAAAGTTTTAGACCTTGCTTCTTATTCCCTACCTGCTCTCCTCCTGCCGTCGCCTTCCTGAAATGGATTCCGTTGTTTTCAGCTGTCACAACCATAGGAGGTTCTTTCTGTACACGTTATCCCTGGCACTCTGGAGTAAAAAGGGCAGCTCWGATGATTTGTTTTCCTGAAGTGGCTCATGCTTGATTTGTTAAGGATATTGCCTAATTTGGCAGCTGGCCTTTTATTATTGTACCCCAACAATTTGTTCCTTCTGATCTTTTAAATTCTGGAGAATAAACAACAGCTCAACTTTTGCCTGCAAACCACTGTCTTAATTCCTGCTGAATACAGTTCATCTAGACTTTGGACAATGCAGTTTCGTCAGCAGAGAAGAGCTCAAAATAGATTTGGAACTGTTCCAGAAGGCAAGTCCTGTTTTGGAGTGGGACGGCAAAATTTGGTTTTAATTTGAAGTAAATTCTRTACCTGCTAGTGGCGGAGGAAACTTGGATGCGATACAATCTCTCCTGCCGTCCTGACTTTACAAACAGACCACCTGGAATATTTAATGGGAGAAGTGTGATGTGCATCAGATATATTGCACACTTTCAACATAAACCCAGAAAACTACTGAACCACACACATGCAGAACTGATTCAACGGCATTAGTAAATTAAAGAGCCTGAGGCTTTGTTGACAGGAAGATTTTCTCGACCTTTTCCAGGCCATTTTACTCMGAGAGGCCTTACAAATGGGGAAGTGAATCCGGAGTTTGCAGGAGGGACACAAGGAGCCAAGTTGCAAAGCCTTTGAACTGGGCTGGGATGCAGAAGAGAGATGACTGATTTGTGTTCAGCTGCATCTAATGCTTGGGATAGTTAGCAGCCTCTGAGCTCTCTCTGAGCCTGTCCTTGATCCTAGATCCTGTTGAGTTCTCRGCACGTAGAGAAGTGCTCTGATCTGTTATTGGCTGGTGTCAGGCCCCACACAGTTTTTCTAACATGTGTCACAACARTAATGCTCTTTCTCCCATATAGGTGTTGGCAAGCATTATCCACGAATGGGATCTTCTTAGCCAAATATAAAAACAAAGCCAAGTGTCATTGTTGCAGTCCTCTCTGCCAACATACAGGTTCTTTGTGACACTTATGCATGCTTGATGTAGGCAAAAATAGCTGATGGACTGGCCAAGATCTTGCTAATTGAACTGGATCAGAATACTCAAAGAGCAAGTTCCCCAGCATTCAGGATAGGCCGTGCTTAAAATATTTACCGGTGCTGACAGGAAAGCCRGATTCTCTGGATTTTGTCTCCAGAGGCCTGGGGGATCTCAGACAAAAAGTGAAAAACAAGAGAAGATTAATAAACAAACAAAAAAAACAAACAAAGACCTCTGAAAGTTAGGGGTCTAGTCTGAATGAAGTGTTTAGGCTCAACCTGTCATCAGTAGAGAGCGACCGACACTTCTAAATAACAATTTAGCCCATCTTTCTTAGTATGAGATGAAACAATTTCTGGAGATGTCTCAACTGATTTCATTCAGATATCCCAAGTTTACGTATGGCTGAAATTCGGGCTGGGAAATTCTATCCTGAAGTCARAAAAAGGTAATAATGAGACTTCTGAATAGCAGTAGTAGTATGACAAAAAATTAAATCAATTTTTGAATTCCATGATACTCAGAACATGAGATTAGGCTGAATATGGGACTATTTCTGGCATTTTGCCAGCGCTCCTAAATTGAGTTCCCTTCTCAGATATTTGAAACTTGGGTCTCAGATACATGCTGCCAAYATACATGATTCCATTTACATTTTCTAGACTTTAGGCAATAATACTCTGAGTATGTGGGCTTTCCAGCAAAATAATGTGCAGCTCTGCATCTCGTTCTTTCCCTGCCTTGAAATACTTGTGGAGCATAGGATCCATCCCTGAACACAGGACTATTTGAAAGGCGCTCCGGTGCTTGTTGGATCCCATGGCATGTAATCATGGAAGGGAAGGGAGCAGTTTTACAAACTGATCCTTTCAGGAGGTGTTGGTAACAATGAGCTGCTAGTGTATTCAGACGATCCTGAGACACTCTGGGCCACKGTTGAATCAGAGGTGAAAATCTCCACATCCTCTTCCATATCTCCCGAACCAGCGAGGACTAGTTCATTGGGGTTTTGTGCCGTTTATCTTGGGTGATGAGCTCAGCTACCTTTTGGRGCTTCAAGTGGCCCTTCTGTGCATCCTGTTCAATAAATCCTGTTTAATGTGCATATCAGTATGGTAGACCATTGAGAATTGTATGAAYGTGGAAGATGATCTGCAACGGTTAAGCTCTGCTGGAGTTGTGCTGTTGTCTTCTTTGAACCTCGGAGTGGTTCTCCCCGCAGTCTGGACTCCACTGTACAGCAAATGCTCCTTGGTTACCTGCCCTGAATAAGGCTTCTGCATTTATTCTAGTTGCTTTCTTTTCTTCCCRTTAGCAGTTCTGTGGAGCTCAATCTGTTGTGGCTCTCCAGTGCCTGATCATCTGGGACTGGCCAAGGGACAATGACAGAACAGTCTTCATTTTTCAAGCCCTTGCACAAAAAAGCAGCATGCCTGAAGCATTTCTTCGTTTGCTTCTTTCAGTGCATTGTGTCTTTCTGCTAAAGATTCTTACTCTGCTCTATTGAAGCACCTGCTTTTCTGTGCTCTTCTTTAGCATGAATTACATTATGAAAGTTACCAAATTTGGCATAATTTAATTTAGAKGTGGAAGCAAAGGAAGCTTGCCAGTCCTTGTAAGATTAAGATGAAGAGTTAGACAGAAAGAGTTTTCCTTCCAGCAAGAATATAATAATAAGGCTATTATTGAATGGTAACAAAGAATAATTAATAATTATTGTTATTCTGCCCTGATTCAGGACAAGAACCCAAAATTTATAAGTTTCTCTATTTTTATAAATAGGTCCTCTGCAAACTGCATAGAAATAGGTCTTTCAAATCAGTTTTTGAGAGGCTTTATTCTGCTCATCATCTTACTTTTTTTTCCAGGTTGTTTGTTTTTTTGCCATGAAAATATTTAACTGCAATTTATCCTGAGCCTAAGAGCATTTTTGAAATGTGGAGGAAAAGGGCTCAAGGAAATGGTCAAAAGTGAAGGAATTTTCCAAAGATATCATGTTTGACAGAAAAATTACTAATCCATTTGATCAACGGCATTTGCAATTAGCTTGTTAGGCACAGAGGGATGGAGTCAAACAASGACTGGTTTGTTTATTCTTCCCACAGTCTAGGGAATGGACAAGGTGCAATTTTCATAAGCTTGGTGCTGCCTGGAGCTTCCATAGGACTGTCCACGCAGACACGCTTTGCCCGCTTCCCTTAATCTTTGRAGAGAACCATGTTGGGCCTCCATGAGACCAGCAAATGGACTCGGGAGTCCATAGATGATATTTGTGGRAAGAGTCTATCTCCCATACAGACCCTACAAGAGCTTTCAAAGGGAGGAACTCTGGCAGGGACAGTTAGTCAAAGCCATTTGAGCAAGGATCRGGCATACAGTAAGATGGACGTCATGATCAAAGACCTCCTCACTAGTGACAGCTTTAGCAAGCGTTAAATGTCAGGTGTGTCTCTCAGGCCACAYTCTTGTCTATTGAAAAATCTTGCCCACAGGCCCTTACCACAGGTGGCCAATGCTGGATCTAGAAGGACTGCTTTCCCTCTACTCCTCCTGTCCAAGTTGGGAGACTTGTGTGTTGAGCATGACGGTAATGTATTTTCTAGAGGCCACATCTGGAGACACAGCAATAACAAGCACTCTTCCGCTTCGACAGTGTAAGGCTGTGAGAGCCCTAAAAAAATGAGCCACGAGCACTGCATGCTTTCCAAGGCCTCTTGGTTGCTCTTGCTGCCAAGGGCCTTGCTTGCTAGGAATCAGAGCCTAAGGTGACCAGGATGGCATATATGGCTTCTCAGTGGACTCACAAAGCAAACCTTCTGCATGTAAGTGCTTAACGAGGGTGTCTCGTCAGCTTGTGTGCTTGCTCCAGAGGTCATAGAAGGTGCTCATGTTCTTTGCTGTCACTTTTCCCAATGCTGATTCACTAGTGACTAAAGACAAAAAGCCTGAGCCATCCTAAACGTATGGAAGAGTGTCACCTGCTGCCTTCAGTGTGGAAAGTCCTTCTCCCTGCACATGCTGGGCTGACTGCAGAGATCTGAGCATAGGCTACATGGTAGCTGTCACAGCATCAGAGCTTCTCTTACACTTCTGTTTTTGTTTTTCATTTCTGAAAAATTTCTTTTTTTGACTTTTGTTTCTCTTCACCACCTCAAAGTTTTCCATCTTTCCCTAATCGCATGCAGCTGCTGTGACATTCAAGTTCCAGCTTTGGCCCACATCCTGCAGATGCGTTCCTGAGACAGATCTAGCTCCTTTCAGACAGAGCATCCCCTTCCTTGGGTGGGTAGGATGTTTGCTTCATCCAGCAAGACCCTTGAGGTCCTTTGGTGCGCTCACAAAACACACRCGAACTCAAACCCCAGAGCGCAGACAAGTGGGCTGCACATTGCAAGCTAAACTGGACGCCCTTGAAGATACTATTAGAACTTCATAAGTAGTCCTGACTCTAAAGCCAGTGATAGGTGAACTTCAAAATGGACTAGAAAGACATCTTTTGCTTTGGATGGTTTTTCAAATTGTTCAAATATCAGTGATTATTATTATTCTTTTTTTAAAGTCATGCTTCTCCGAAGCTGTCCCATCTGCCTCAAGCCTGATCTCTTTCATTGCCAACAGGGTCATTTTTCTTCATTTCCCAGCCTCAGCTTTCTCTGCTTAGTCACAGGGAAGGTCTGCAGACCACATGTCTAATGGTAGAACTTTTGTTGGGCTTTCCYTGGTGGATGACTGGGGACTGGAATGACATTACTGGTATGCGTGTCTTTGTTGTGCCCCAGAATGAGAATCCAAGAGTTAGAAAAGACAATGATTTTTTTTCAAAGCTATTTGCATGACCAGGGTGTCAAATTTCTAGTTTCAAAGTTCCCCGGACCTTGAGGAGCCTCACTGAGATATTAGGAAGTGAAGGAGGCATTGCACAGAGCCGTGCCCTCAAGCTCCCTCCGAGCTGGGCTGCGGGGTGGAAGGAACGCAGCGCATTCCCACACTGAGGAGTCAGGGTAGATGCCAGTAAACAGTTCAGCACAAAAGGCAAGGTTGGCTTTATGCACGATGGTGTTTGTGCACCAGCTTCTTTGCTTGGTGCAGATCTACCAAAACCTCAGTTCAAAGCAGCTGAACTGAGGTTTTGGTAGATGAACCATGAAATTAATACTAAAACTGCTTCTGTCATGCATGTTTTTCAAAGCTTTTTCCTGTGACAACTACAGCAGGTGTAAAGTCCCTGAATATGAGGCACCCTACACTGAAGATCTGGAAAATGTGTTCCTTAAGGAAAAGAYGAACATGGACAGAGACAGTGTTGAAGCTGTAGAAGGAGAGAGTTTATCAGATGGGATGCAGAGATCATGCAGTCTGTTTGAATACRTCTGCTTCCAGGATTGTAATGGGTTTGGAGGTATACCTGCAGCCCAGATCAGTTTATGTTTCAGCTGTAGTGAGGTGGGGAGATTTCTACTCTGATTTCTACGTCTCCTTTCCAAAGCAACTAGCCAGTTGCTGGAAACCCTGCCAGTGTTCTCTTACACAGGTAGAAAGAAGCAGAAATTCATCTCTATTCTTGACTTTTTATGCTGCCATGGAAGCTGCATATCCATAAAATGCCATCTTAACATAAATCCAACAAGAGCAACAAGTGCTGCTGTAGTCCTTGAGCAGCAGTGCAGAATTCATCTGCCAGCTTGCTTTTGAACTTTGACCATGTTAAACATGGCAGAATTCATGGAGTGTCCCTACACGGCAGCATGACCATCGATGGGTAGGAGCGATTGGTGGCACTGAGCAGATACCAGGGAAGTTAGCTCAGGAGGTAGCTGCTCCACTGCTCAAAGCCCTAGCTTCAGCACGCTCTTCCTGCTGTGAGCACAGCAAAAGGGCTGCCCACACAAGGTTGATAGTGAGTACATAGAGCTTGGACATGTTCTGCACTACCCAACTGCACATGCTGTTTGGCCTTAGCTGTGTGATACTTTCCCAAGGCTGCTCTGCCTCTTTGCTACCAGGAAGATATGACATGCACAATGTGAAATACAGRGCTTGCAGCCCAGCTTGCCCTAGGAAGCTGGAAGACAAGATGTCACAACTCTGGCTGTTGTGATAGAACTGTTTTGTGAGGGGTACAGCTGCAGGAAAAGCAGGTAGAGCCAGGGCTCGAAGAAAGATAGGAATAACTTTGAGGAATTGCCTACAGAAACCAGGAGAAAGGATGGAAAGGGAGAGAAGGACGTCAGTACTCTGTGGAGAAAGAAAGATTTCTCCATTCACAACTGAATGCCCATCTCAAATGTTTCGGTGTTCATCTGCTTCTGCAATGAATCAGAATATGCAGCACGCGGAAGAGGCCGTGCGCTCCGGACTGGTGCTGCATCCGTGCGCACAGGTTTGGGGGATTCGGCAGCTTCCCTGTGTCCTTTTGCCTTTGGCCCTGAGCTCCATGAGTCAGGCACAGTCTGGGAGCTGGTCTGCGATTCTCACTCATGAGAGACTCACACATGCTTTGTGGTCCCGATCCCYAAGGCACAATCCCTGTCACAACAGCATAACACTCATGCATAACTGGTGCTCGATGCGCCCGCATATCCCAAATTCCAAAATAACCTAATCGGGGTAGGCCATGAGAGCCTRGCAGCTGTGTAGTGTGGGCGACTCGTTTAATTTCAGCTTCCTTCTCTGTCCTTTCCTCTCCATTAACACAGACACTCTCTGCACATGCTTCTCTCTAACAACAATACAGCAGCTCTCCCTGGAACACCCTGCGGATCATTGTAGGGATAATAATTTTAAGCAGCTTGCAATACCCAACTGCTCWCTGTCGCCTCAGCAGCTGCTCAGCACCCTGCAATGCTTCTGGCCACTCTGTCCACAGTGACTCCCAGGAGAGTCTCTGYGAGTAGCGTCCAGCCCGTCCCAATCCGTGTGAGCCCATCTGAGCCCATCTCAATCTTTCTGTCTGGTGCCTCCAGCAGGTGAGAAGGAAGGAGGTAGGCAGAGGAGGAGAGGAGGGGTTTGACTGGCTGCTTGAAGACCCAGACAAGAAATAGAGCCAGAATGATAACGTGACAGGTGCCTGGTTAAAACGAAGCACAGAGTAAATATGCGTGTGAAGCCTTTAACATTTTTTTTTCCATTCATCGCAATGCACTTTTAATTTCTGACCTTAGCCTCAAGAATGGTGCCAGACTTGTTCTGTGATTTCTCCCCTTTTCCCCCTCCAGATGTCCAAATGGATTCTTCGGACAGAGATGTTTGGAGAAACTGCCTTTGCGATTGTACATGCCAGATCCTAAGCAAAGTATGTTTGAAGACAAAAAATGCACCACACTACTTAAAACCTCCTGGGCACAGCGTTGGATGTAGAGTGGTCTAGTCAGGGATGGCTTTTGGTGTCAGCTTTGGGCTAGGGCTTAGGGACRCAGGTAAGGGCTTGCTTAGGCTGGAAGCAGATGGACAGGCGTCTTGGAAGGGATCAGAAGGGGCCTCGATTCAGTCTGTTTGGATGTCATTTTGCTATCTTGTTTCTCTCTTTCTGGTTTTCTTTCTTCCGGTAGGTGTCCGATCGAATTCACAGGAGACCGGTGTCAGCATTTCGCAATGGTCAGCTTCTCCAGTATGTCTCGTTCTACTTCTCTCTTTCCCTGGTTGTTGTAGCTCTGTGTGTTGTCCTTAAAGCAGGTTCTTCTGTTCTCCAAGAGCCCTGTTTCTCTTTTGTGCACTCCCAGCTCTGCTTGGCCTTAAGGGGAGCTGTGGCAGTTGCCAAGATGAGAAGTAGGGCTCTTGTGCTTGCCTCATCTGTTAGAATGGGTTCTGCTTTCATTTGCAATTGAACACAATGTTTCTTGCTCTTTTCATGCAAAATACAGATAAGGCAAAAGGTTGAGAGGTGGGCTGTGTGAGAGCAGCCTGTGTAACACGCTGTCTCTGCTGGCTGCACTGTCTCAAGATGAACACTGTCATGCCATGCAAAGGATTCRCACTTTCCTCTGATTCTTGCCCAGGGGCTGAGTGAGTGTCTCTGTACCAACTGGGGAATTGCAGCKAGGGCTGTCCTGAGGTTTCCTCTGAAGTGTGATTGTGTTCCCACTTCCGGAATCGAAACACCTTTGTACAAGTGAAGTTTTTGAAAGTTTGCTTGGAGTCAAATCCTGGAGCGCTTCTAGGAGCCGGGACAGGGCATATGGTGCATGTGTGGAGCCCCACGGATGCTTCAGGAGTCTGCCATTGTCTCCCCTTCTCTTTGCACTGGACTATACAGGCAAAATCTCCAGGATGGGCATCTGGAATTGCATCCCTCCCAGGCAYAGAAGTGTTTCTGTCTCTCCTGGGGAAGTAGAACAGCCATCCGTAYGGGGCTACACCTAACTTTGGTGAATGCAGAGCCCCCACATTTAGCTCTCGTTAGCCTCTAGATCCCAGGAGCTTTAGGTCTTCAGAGATGCTTTACTTGTAGGAGATACTTCCTCCGAGGGAGACAATTTTTGCCAGGTCAATATTCMTGCAGGGTCCCAGCATCAGGGGCATCCTTGTGCAGGTAAGGACTARGCCAAAACAAGGCACGGCGATGTGTCCACAGTTAACAGCAGAGATCAGGCACAGTGCTCCTCTGTGTGCACACTGTCTCCACGCTGGTCACYTGAATTACCACCTGTAATATGTAAAGAGCCTTTAATTGACGGGAAYGTGAGGAGAAAGCCCCCTCTCCTACCCCGTGAGATGCCAGTCCCTTCCTCTCCTACCCTCGTGCAGAACTGGCAATAGCAGGAGTCCTGTTATCACTGGCTAATGGCTCTCAAGGGCTGTTAAATTCACTTCTGCAGTATATGCAAGCAAGATGCAAGTGAGCTTTGTGAGCCCTTTGAGAAAACCTGGGGTTTTTACATTGATTTTTGTTCCAAATTACCGTCCAAAGTTGAAATCTCAATTGACTTGTTTCTTCAGGTTAAATCCTCCCAATGAGCTTCTTTTTAAAGTGACAAAACAAAGCATTAGGCTTTGATCCCTTAGCCTGATATAAAGGGTTTCCTTTCCATTCCATGCCCCAAGGTGTCCCCTGGCTCCCAGCTCTGAGAGGGTCACCACACACTGCAGCACGCAGCTGAAGCTGACTTGGATGTGTCTTGTGAGGTGGGCTCCAAAAGGCTCAGACCTTATCACTGCCGTGCCACGAGGCCACAAGGCCAAAAGAAGAGTGACAATTATTTTTGTATTTTTTTCAAGGGAGTGTTTGTCAGATCTTTACTGGTAACAGTAAATAGTATGTGTTTTCTTTTTCTTTTTTTTTTTTTTTTTTTTTCCAGCCTGCAGAATTCAACTTGCTATGGAATGAGGTTTGTTTAAATTATATTCATATGTTAGTGGAACAATGTCAGCTTTGGAACAAATGTATGTGTGTCTTCTTACCTCAATTGCTGCTTTAACCACAGGATAGTAAGGTAATATATCTTAAGAATCCAGGTTACCTGTCCGAACTTGGATAAAAATAACTTAAGGTGATTCATAACTGTTTATAGCTGTTTTCACTTTCAAGTCGCAGTTGGGTAACACTTGTAACAGCAGCATTGCAGAAAAACATGCACAGGGCTTCCCTGTCTTGTGAACAGGAGAGGTGCCTCCCTGGAGTCTGGTTTGTGTCTTTGACTGGTGGTTAGAAGTTGGTGCGGTCTCTGTGATTCTCCGACTGCTTCATCCCCTATGGGCTCTGGCCGGCCAAAAGCTGAAACAGGTTAAATCAGTTGTTTCTATGGGAAATATAATAGCTCTGTCCTGATTCATGTTTCAAGAACCATGTCAGTCTAACAAATATCTGGAGAGTGAATAGTGACAGCCACCCTGGGGTTGTGTTAAATGCGCTTGGGGTAGTTTATGTTTTCAGGCCTAGATTGGCACTTTTTGGCTGTGGAACAGGCATGTTAAGTAGCACATTACGGCTGTTGGCAGGTGCAGCCAGGGGCTGAGAGTGAGGCTATTCAAAGAGAACTACATTTAAGATGTGGTTCTGGTAGGACGCTGCTGATCTTCTGCAGATATCTGACACTGGCCAGTGGCGGAGGTAGCTGCCTTCCTCCCAGCGTCGTGCCGGGTGCTGTTTGTCTTCTAGCAGCAAGTTCGTATCCCGCGGGTTTGAATCGCTGCTCTGTCTGCTTGGATCTTGTTCAGGTAACGCTCCGGGGGTTCAGGATCTCACTCTCTATCTGGCAGGCTGCACTGGAAGTGTTTTTCTCTGGTTGCCAGAGATGCCTGCTAGATTGCTATGATTATGRGGACAAAAAAGCAGGTGTACTTAGACTGGTTTTGTCGCATGGGAACTTTYTCTGTGTTGCTGTTACAGTCATGTGGTTGGTGGCTACTGGCAGATATTTTAGGKATATACCCTACTGCTTGAAAAAGAGAACAAAATATTGAAGAGGACTTTTTTTTTCCCAGCTGCATTTTTGCTGCTGTCATTTTCTCCCAGGTTGGTACAGAGGAACTCACCAGGAACTGTATTATTGTGCTGGCTTGGAGACCTCACAGTCTGTCCCAACTCAGCCCTTATTTGGGTGAACAGCACTTCGCTTTGGCAGGAATTTGCATGAGCGGAATTTGAGCAAGAATCTCAGCAGTTCGTTCCTATCTGAATGTACAGAGTTTACGTTTTACTTTGGTTGTGTTATAATGCATATATAATGTGAAATGTGTTGAAATACTGGAGCAAAAATGCGAAGCATGCTCAAACACCTACTTATTTGAGGAAATGGATGCACACTGCAAACAGACRACATCGCTCTGGCCTAGCAAGGTACAACTTGTGATCAGAGCTGTGATACCTGACTGTGACAGCTCTTTAAGCCTGCTCTAAGGCTACGTCTGCATTAGTTTAAGCCACCATGATGGTCTGTTTCCCAACAAGACTCGTAGCCTAGGGATGTCCTAGGCAGATGTCCTATTTACCGCTGTAGTGGCTGAGTGTGCCTACACAGTTGGTTACCATTGGTCATCTGACACGTGCTAAGCTGCAGCAACACAGTTACGAGCCTTGGCGATACTGCCCCGTGCTAATCACAYGCCCAGTAAGAATGGGCAGAGTCTTACAGAGGAACTTATTATCACAGGTCCATTTTACTAGTGTATGATAGAAGGCTTCCCCACATTCATAAAAATAGAAAATCCAAAAGAAGAAGGAAGGAGAGATGCCCAAAGAAAAGAACTTCATATTCATTGAGATTAAATTAGTTGAAAGTAAAACCCATCCTGACATTCCCTTAAGCCTAGTGTGATCCCTTGTATCTGTGTGAAATGCCACTGACCACAGTGAGAGTCTGTATGTTCCACKATCCACCCAAGAAGAGTTGTCTGGTTAGGTTTGGAAAATAAAGTTGTCTAGGCTCTAATTAACCTGTGAGATGAAAGGGTTACTCTATAGAGGCTGTAAAATACAACTGAGAAACCTTTAAGAAAGCAGTTTTAATTGAGACTGAAGGAGAATTAATGTTAGTGAACAAAACAGTGTTTGCCTGCAAATACTGCTTAAAACAGAGACTATTCTGGTAGATGAGAATATAGGAAACTTCATGAGTTGTGACCCATTAAATCATCTTACTAATTTTTTTTCACACTAAGCACAGTGCATTTCTCTGTCTTGTTGCAGATATAGTTAATATATTGGCAGAGTGTACATATAATGGCACATGGRCATTGAGTCCCGGAGAAGATGATGTGTGCAGCTATAAACATCCTCTGCCATTTTCCAGGGTTTAGATCTTGTAACTTTGACGTAACCTTAGGACTGTGTGACCATAGCTCCAAAACACGGTCTTGAAGCAGGAGCGTTGCCCGACCAAGCTACTGCGCCTGTCTTCTGGCTACTGAGATCCCGCGTAGGGACTGGGCTCCCTTCATAGTCACTGCGTAGGGACTGGCATCCCAAGAAGGGAATTCAGCTGATCCATCTCCAGGGCTGCATCGGGAGGAGATTCCTCACCTTCCAGAGATGCTGAGGGAGATGAGAATGGATTCRAAGGTCTCTCTCCTAGAGCCGCTGAAGATCTCCCAGCCCCTCGGTGGAGGCATGCACAGGGCCAGGGCGCAGGTATCCCTCTCAAGCTGTCCACTAATGGGAACAGAAGGAGGATACACTGAASTATTGACTCACAGCCTGAATGAGCACACAGCACTGCTATCTAGGGACTCTTCTGCAACCTAAGTGGTTACAGTTTCTGCTCTGAAATTAAAAGTTCTGACCTTCAAGCCCAAATTCTTCTCTCAGGTATGATAATCTGGCTTCTAAAGACACCAAAGCAGTGCCTGGAGCCAGTGGACCTTTAGTACATGGGGATTCCTATGGGCAGTAYTTGGATTTACTCCAAAGTCTGATTTCCCTGCACAGGGAAATGCATTAAAAATGGCTTTTTAAAGTCTAATGTGATCTTTAAGTATACTCCTCTCCAGCCTTGATGTTAATTCTGGTGAACTGCAGATTGTCTCAGTCAGTATCAAAATGTTACCTGTGGTACCAGCCCCTGATTCAATTTGTTAAACAATTGGAAGCAGATATTTCTGGTTTTCAGTTTTCTTCAGTCTCATTTCCCAGAGAATCTCTTAGGGTTGTGGTCTTTTCCTTTGCCATAAGATCTTCATCTCTACTTGCACATGTACGTGAAAAGAGAAGCTTACTTTGAGAGTCAGGGAGCCACAGTAGTGAGGAAACGCACAGAAAAGGAGTGAAAATTAGACCGTATCAGATGTCAGTGAAGAAACGGACACATTGGTCATGTTACTCAAAAATCTTCTGAAGGTTGAATCTAGGGACTTCAGCACCAACTTACCTCTCCAGGACGCCTGACAGGGGTTCTTCTGCTCAGAGACCTGTTGTATATGTGTCTAAAGGAAACCTGGCCAGAGGCACCTGAGCTGCTGTTGTCATCCAGCTGTGGCTCCCTCGGTTTAAGCAGACGTACCTCTCACAGCTTCGCCAGCCTTAAGAAAACTGCGTGGGAGGGTCTTGCAGAGAAGTCAGTTCATTCATTTCACCAAAGAATCAGAAAGCTTTACATATTGTAGAATTTTCTGTTCTAGATCTGGTCAAGATCTAGTACTGTAGATCTCCTCTCTTCTCCAAGAAATCTGTAGGTCTTTATAGARCCCTACGTAAGTCCACACATGATGAATTGCCAGAGGTCAGACCGTCTGGTAGAAAAGATTCTGTAAGAGATGTGAACGTCTACGTCACTCCTGGTAGAGCTGCCATACTGAAAATGACTGGTGTAAACACTGCTATCCCCAACAGCAACATTTGCACCTTGCTTAAGTCTTCACATTTGGATTCTGTCTGCTTGAGATTGTCTGTTGGATATGAATTTTCACCTTTTCTGTTTATTTATCTCCAAAAATAAATGTCACTGATCTGGAGGAGAAATGACATTGCCTTCATCTTCACTTTTAATGAAATGTTTTCATTTTCTGCTTTATGACCTAATTAAAGTTTAAGTCTGTAGTGTGCCTGTAAACATCTTGAAATAGAGCTGGCATATTCAGATCCAACAGAACCTAGCGCATTCTCTGCCCTATATTTCATTCTTTCTTCTTTACAAATTTAGTTTTGATTCGTATTTGAAGACTTCTCACTAGTCTGCTTTGGAATCTCGGGGCAGCACTTTCTCTTGAACTTTGGACTCCCAGAATTCATCAATCAGGCATTGGAACACTTTTTTAAGTAGAAAGGGACAGCTATGCTTATTGTATGGTACTCAGTGTGTCATCTGGAAATATGGAAGGGAACAGMGTGATCTGGGAAGTAAATGTCTTGGAGTCACATACTATCATGTTAATTCTCTTACAGTGGCCCCTTATATGAAAATACGTACCGAGTTCCTAGCTTTATGTCTCCTGGGGTCTCTAACTTTACACAGACTCACAGAATGGCCGAGGTTGGAGGGACCTCTCGAGATCATCTAGTCCAACCCCCCTGCTCCAGCAGGGTCACCCAGAGCACAGAGCACAGGGTGGCACCCAGGGGGGGTTTGGAAGGTCTCCAGAGCAGGAGCCTCCACAGCCTCTGTGGGCAGCCTGGGCCAGGKCTCCATCACCCTCACAGGAAGGAGGCCATCAAACTTCTGTGAGATGGGTCTGGCTTCTTAGCAATTTGCTGTGTGAGCAGGTCGTTTCCCTTTTCTAGGCAYTGTAGATTCTTTCCAACATTAAAGCACAGGAATGAATATTTCTGAGATGAGAACCAACACATTATTTATCTTCCACTATCCTGTCACTAGATGTGACTGTATAATGACCYCAGCAGTAAAACTCCTGTATCATCATGGGATTTCTTGTAGATCAGACATTTTGGTTTTCCCAATCATCATTCTTTTTGAAGGAAATTGCTTTCATAGAGCCCTCCTTACCAGATACTGTTTTTACTTTCAGTTTATATCTTGGGCTCTTTCATCCATGTCAGCATTCTCTTTTATACTTTTCTCAGATGTGGGCAGGTACCCTGAGGCACAGGCTGCCAAAGCAGGGAGGGAGATGGAATCACATGTTCCCTTGGTAGCACATAGACTTGCTCCAAAGCTTTCAGCTACCCACCTGTGACAGTAAAAGCATGGAGGTTTCTGTCATATGACACATTCCTTATTTTTCTTATGGATTTTGAAGTCGTCAGGATGTAACCAAAGGGATGTTAGTGCTTACCCAATTATTTAAGTATGCCTTTTGTCAGATGTGTTTTGAATACTTGCTCTTTGTGTTACCTTATCATGTTGAGGTGCTGTGTCCCCTTGAGCAGATATATGCATTACTTTAAGCTTTGTTGAGACCTAAGGAAGGTCTAGATCCAAATCATAGCTTCTGTGTTCACTTCATTTGTTCAACAGTAATTTCTTACTTATTGATTRTCATTGAAAATGACAAACAGAAGAACTTGTATTTCTCTCTTTTTCACTTATCTTTCTGATTCTTTCTCAAYTGCTTACTCATCTGAACTTTAAAACAATATTAAGTAGCACTTTAAATTCCACAAACATTCTGCAACTTCCTTTAATGACATGACTGCTGACCACTTAATTACGGGGTAATGACTGTGGCATGTTGGGCTGGATAATTACAAAGGGTTTATGGTTTTTCATAACAGGGTTGCTGTCTCCTGATCTGCAGTAGAGGTTACACATTGGGATCTACTAAAGTTAATTACATGCCACTCTACAGGAGCTTACTATATTGTCGTATATCTGGATCCCTAAGGCCTACTCACTTGTTTTCACTGATGCAGTACAGGACAAGCTAAATGGATGTCCAGTTAAAGAAAAGTCAGAGAGTTTATGTGCCAGACAGTGCAGCCCTTCACCTGCTGCACGGTGTCCTTTGCCCCCAGCRTCATGGCAGTGTCTTGGATTGCTCTCCATGCTTGCTGGGGAAACCTGAACGCAATTTGTTTTGCTGGTCCTCAGATGTCTCTGTCTTCACTTCTTTTTTTGTGTATGTGTGTGCCTTAGAGCATGGTCCGTGACTCATATAGCCATGTGGGTGACCCAAGCAGTTTTGAGGGGAAGAGCTCATGGGGTAGCTGCATGTCTTAACCAGGATCTTAGGCAACCTGGAGGCCACATGAGCACAAACCCAGTTTTCACGGTCATTGGTTAAGGCTGCTTATCCTTCTAAATCATCCTGTAACTCTACAGTCTCTGACAGACATCCTATCTTGAGTTATTGCTCCTGTAACAGTGTTTCAGATGAAAGATGTTTTCAACAGTTCGTATTTTAGAACTGGTAAAACACATTATAGAGCAAAACAGTCACAAAGTCAGTATGTGTTAAAAAACTGTACGTCTTCCACTTCCATATCCTTTTCATTTATAAAAAAAAATATAGTTTGTGACTTAGCAATAGACCATGGGTGCATAGGGTAGCAGCCCTTCAGTGGAAGGTCGTTCCTTGGAGGGATCCAGGGCAGATACCTCTTGGCTGTTCTTCAAGCCCTGCTTTGAGTAGCCGAGTGGTACTAATCTGGGTAATGTGGCATGGGATTCAACCTGAATCTAGTGCAGATGTGCTGTGAGCAGAGACAGAGAGCAGGAAGACTTYTTTTGTCATCTTTCAATTTGAATAGTCTTGGAAATCTGACTGCAGTTGAGGGTTCTCGGCCTCAGCTCTTCATCGTGACCAGAGAGCATATGTGTGTAATTGAGACCAAAGGTGGACACTGGAAGAACGATAATATGCCAATTTCTTCAGCCTGCAGATGGGATCTCAGTGCTGTTTCACCGTAACTGATACGTATGCTAGCCCCTGGATGGATTGATTCCAGCAAAACTTGTTCTCCAGAACTTCCAGGTTTTTACCGGGTGACATATCGTTGTTTTAAAAAGCCATGCTTGATGTGGGTAAGGCGCATCCATTAAGGTGCTACCCCTCTGCTGAACGGCAGAACYAGGATTCCATTTTGGAGCAATGGTAATTCGAGAGCTGGGGTCATCTAGGTTAGGCTCTGTCTGTTAAACCCTCTTGCMGAGCCGGATTGTAACATATTGAGTAATATTGAACAGCCTGCTTGCAGAAAAGACAAAACCTTGAAATCCCAGACTGCGTTTGGAGTGTTTCCTCCTTGGTTGTCCCAAAATGGAAGCCAATACCTGCCTGATGCGCAAGTGGGAGAGATTCCTGAGCAAGGAAAGGAGATAGTGTTTCCCGGGAGGTGCATRCGTATTTGGGTGATTATAGAAGCAAGACTTGTAGCTGTGACTGGATGACACTTACAAGCCTAATTTACAAAGTCTTTTTTTGCTGGCATAATTTTCTGCTTACCATCCAGTAATTGTTGCACTATTATGGTCATTATTTGTAGTAGTAGAGCAACTYAGAAAGAGAGGAGATGATGGAAATTTCAGTGGCCTCCAGTGTGGCTCCAATAATTCCTTTGGTTTTTGAAGGAAACAGACTTGTCATCTGGAGGAATTTTCTGCAGAAGCATTGCAGTACAGCTTGTCAATTTACAAATCAAGGAGRGATTGATTTTTTAAAATCCCACTGTGTGCTTCAAATGAGACATCAAAGCTGACAATGAGGGGGAMAGGATGAGGAGTTTGAGAAAGCCTGAAATGATGGTATAGAAATGTCGGAAGGGGGTGAACACCCGTGGGCGTGAGATGCAGAAGTACAGGCAGGAACGGGGCTGCCCGGCTCTGCAAGGCCACCGGTGGGTTTGCGGGCGGAGGGCAGCGCGGGCGTCCTGCCCGCTGGACCGTTGTGTGGTTTTTCTCCTGCTGCTGGGGCCCGTAGCTAAGATCTAATGAGTCAGCTGGATATGCCCATTCCGTGGGGCTGAGGAGCCAAGAAGGAACTGTAGGATTGATGTGAGCGGGGCGAAAGGAAGGCGAAAGTTCCTCGGGTCCTGGCCATCATGTCTGTTTGCAAAGACATTTTTCAGTTTGCAAAAACTGTGAAAATGTTTTAAATTGCATCCATTTGTAGCTGTCTAGATGTTATAATAACTCATAGATGAAGGAGCAAATGTCCTTGTATAGGCAATATGCAGCCATCAAAAGAATCTATAGCACAAACCTATGTATGAGATCTAATGTGTCTGTACACATGCTTGTCACAGCATGGTGTGGAACAGGCTGTGCCATGGAGCAGGCCTTTCCTGGGAAGAGGGCAGTGCCCGGTGTGACAAGCACAAGGTTCAGAAGGAAAGTGCTCTGTGTGCTTSCCTGCTGCCCGCCCTACTGTGTCCCCACCATTGCTGCTTGCACAAAATGACGTGGAGTGCGTGGTGGGGCTTGCAATTCCTTTTGCACAGATGTGAGAAGGGCAATAGAGACCAGTCAGGCTTTGCAGTCTTTAAATGATAAAAAAATAAGAAGAAAAATAAAAACAGACTCTCTCCACAGAACACATGGATCTGAAGAGAAGAACCTGCTTTAGCTGAAATGTTTGTATGTGTCCCATAAAGATTAGTGGCAATGTCCACCCACACCCTCTCCCACCTCCAGGTTTTGAGCAGCATTGCAGGAGAAACCAGTATTTGCGTGCAGCAAAAGCAGTTCCTGTGTAAAATATAGCAAATAAATCTCCAGGTCACATATAAATCTTCTGTGCATGGTGATTCAGAAGAGTAGAGATCTCTGTTGTGTACAATGGTAACTGTGGAGACCTTGAATGTTTATGTGGGAAAAACRCTTTTAGCAGAGACCTGTACCTGGAAAATTACTGAAATTCAGGAATGAAAATGACTTTTTCTACAGTACTACCTGTATTATAGATTCATTAGGTAAACTGCATTTTGCTCCACACTATCTCTGCGAGATCAATTGCAATCTTATTTTAATGAAATGGATTCTGAATGCAGATGCTGCAATCTGTGCATGTTCTTTCTAATGAAAACGGAACCATAGCAGAAGTGAAATTTGGAAGATGACAGACTTGAGGGAAGCTTTCGGAGCAATTCCTGCTTGTAGGTCTGCAATGGATTCATTGCCTTGCCCAGGCARCTGTTTACTTGCAATAACAATGATAAGATTGCAGACCTGTTAAGAGGAGTCCCCAAACAATTTACATGTTATCAGGTGATTTACAGGCCATGCTCCCAGCTGATGTGCATCTGAGAGCAGACTGGAGATCACAGGCAGAGAAGAATTGAGCTGGTAGTCCTAAGAGCCTCATGCAAGTGTATGCACWAATAACGGTGCATTTGCTTGCCAAGGATTCTTCTCCAGCACTCAGAACCTCAGGCAGAGGGTCATGTGAAACCAYGTAGGGCATATTCTGCCTGTAGAAAGTGAGTGAATAGTTTTACAAGGTTCACGCGGACACTGTTTTGTCCTGGCTGGAATCAGGAGCTGTTCCAGAACAAGTATCCTTTAGTATCCTTTTTTTTTTTTTTTTCCCCCTGCCAAAACTCCAAATTCCATATCAGGTACTAACAAACATGGCATAACTGACTCAAAGAACTCATAATTAACCTCCGCTGGAATTTGTTTGGATCTTTCTCTACATATAAGTTAGCCTCTGGTGGTAATTTGACGTGCTCTGAAGCATACGCTGTGTTCTGTGTTCCTGCTGCTGAGCCTACAGAAAAGCTAGACTGCTTTAACTGCACCGTGGATGTGTTTGCATACGGAGAGCGCTGACAGACCTGTTTTTCTTTTTCTCTTTCTCTTCCTTGTCTTCTTCTGCATTGGCAGAGCATCTTGGATTTGAATTAAAGGGTATGGAACAACCATTCATTTGTTAATCAGAAGCCATTAAGAGCTGCCCACATTATATTTATGGCTTTAACGGGATGATTAAAAAATCAGCTGTTCTGCTCTTTTTGCTGGCACCAAGATAGATGTTTGGATTAAAAAACAAACAAAGTAAAACCCAAAATCTAAGTGTAACCATGCAGAAACGCACGTGTATCTTTAGCAGCACTTTTTTCTTTGTTTCGAGGCGCYGCCTGGTGTGTGCGGCGGGACTGGGGTGATCCAGCTGCCAGACCTTCCCTCCCCGGTGTGTTTCTGTGGGTTCAAATGACGGGCAGCAGTCTGTGTCAACCTACAAAGCTGCCAGCAGGCACGGCATAGGAATGGGCAGGTGTTCCAGGAAGGGGAAGGCAAGTTTTAGGAAGCAGATTAAGGCTTGTGTTACGTTGCCCTTCTGGATCCACGGATTTCCTCTGGATCCTAGGGAAAGTCGGGGTGGGATTGCCATTCCTCATTCCCAAAGCCAGTTAATTCTTCTAGTTCTGGCCTAGGCAGAGGTTGCTTGAGGGAGGATGAAATGAGTGAAGTTAGGCCTGAAAATAGTGAACTTGAGCAAGTCAGCAGCGTGGCAGGCTTAACGYGGAGCCTCATGGGACGAGCTCAAGTCTGGGGCCACGCTGCAGCRTGCTTTGGAAAGAGGGTACTTACRTTTCTGGAACATCTGCCCTATGAGCAAAGGCTGAGAGAGCTGGGCCTGTTCAGCCTGGAGAAGAGAAGGCTGAGAGGGGACCTGATTAATGTATATAAATATCTCAAGACAGGGAGTGAGGAGGAGGGGGCTGGCCTCTTCTCAGTGGTGGCCAGTGATAGAACTAGAGGAAACGGCCACAAATTGAGGCACCAAAAGTTCCACAGGAACTTGAGGAAGAATTTCTTAMCAGTGAGGGTGACAGAGCCCTGGAACAGGCTGCCCAGAGAGGTGGTGGAGTCTCCTTCTCTGGAGATCTTCCAAACCCGCCTGGACAYCACCCTGTGCCACATGCTCTAGGGGACCCTGCGTGTGCAGGGGGGTTGGACTAGATGACCTCTGGAGGTCCCTTCCAACCCTAGGCATTCTAGGATTCTATGATTCTATGATTATTTGTCCTTCCCTCTCCTCAGTCAGTTTTTAGATAGTGTCTCTGGAATAAGCACTTGGGAAATCAGAATCCTGAGCCWAGCTCTGCCCTGAGTGCACGCTAAGTGTGGCAGGGAGGGGTTGGTCAGATGAGAGCAGAGGCATTTATTTATCATTTAAATTAAAAATATTAGCCCAACAATGTCAGTCAGAGCAGAAAGCTCTTGTTCTATCGGCTAAATTCTATTCCTGGATCCCTGAGGTGGGGAATRGCTAGGTGGGGACTAGCTGAATCTGGAAAAATTTATCCCAGGCAGATTTCCATGCCTGACCCTCTGGGATTGATAGGYATCCTCCCAGAAGATTATTCCCTGCTGCCGAAAGCGTGCAAATTCCATGCCAAGAGTTTCAGAGAAAGTGGTGCTGCTAATGCTAATACACTTAAATAACTTGCAAAATTGAGGATTTTTGACATCCCTTTTGGTTGACCTTTGTCCTCTTCCTCATCCATTCTCAATGTCACCGCAGACCCGTACCCATCGTGTCCCCGTCTGCTGTCGCCTCTTCTCTGCCATCTGTCTCCCATGTGTTGCTGTGACACCCATGGCTGGACTGTGGTTCTGTCTGCGTTGTGTGGCACGCCGTGTTTTGTTCGTGGTGTTCGTTGCTGTAGAATGACAATGACGATGCCGCTGGTGAGGATGTGGTGTTAGCGGAGCACAAATGCAGACACAGACAAGTCCCGCTCCAGGACGCTGCCGTCTCCAGCACGGCGCTGTAGTGTGCATTCTGTTATTTTCTGTTTGTCCTTGTCCGGATGTTTTTGTGCAACTGTGTTACCAAGCATCAACTTTAACAAGATGCTAGGGGCCGAGATAAATAATTTTTAATTTTTGTACCGGTGATGCACAACCTCAGATTGTAATACTTCATATAGCAAAGCTGTCAGTTCGGAGAACCTGATTCTGCATTTCTGGTACTGCTAAGCACCCCGCATACAATTCGGGTGGGAGGTTCAGGATAGCCAGATACGCCGGCACCAGGGTCTCGTCCTGACATGCTCACCAGAACTGAGGCTGGGATTGGAGCCGTGTGTGAAATATTTTGCCATGTACTAGTGGTTTAAAGAAAAAACAGTCATGGTTTTAATGGCTTTGCTTTCTTCCTCCTTCCTCCCTTCCCCACATCGCCTTCACTGTGATTCAAAGGGAAGGGAATTTATACTTGGAAAAAAACATGTTGTAACAAAAGAATGCAACTCCTGAAAATATCTTTGAAAAAAAATAGCCTCATGGATGAATCCATGCTGAAAATTGATCACCTCTGCTTTTTTTTGTAAACCGTGAAGAAGTATAAATGGATAGGAGCAAAATTCTGTCCGTTGCCATCCATAACAAGGAAATAATCCTACCTGGTTTTCCCAATATTGATAAAAATGCCTTAAAATCCTTGGTCTGCAAATTCAGAAGGAGCTTTATGAGGATGCATAATCTTGCTCCTTCTACTCGGCACATACAACAACATATCGTGGYGATTACATGGGAAGCAGATTTCTGGCCTCCTATGTAGCATTATTAARTCTGTGAACTCCTCAAAACTCCACAGATAA
>PTEX01000304.1:284024-307819 GCA_003342815.1 Eudromia elegans | reverse complement strand
TTCCCCCAGAATTACAGCACGCTTCTTTAGAAACATGTTCATCCTGATTAGCACCAGCTTGTGTAAGGATCCGCCCAGTGCATGGGCCTTGCGAGCTGGCAAGGATGGAGCAGCGAATCCCAGTGACTCAAGGAGTTCCTTGCTAATACTGAGAGGAGAGTTTGAGTGCCTGAAGAGCGGGGCCCACGTCAGCCAAAATGTAGCCCCACTTGCCTGCTGTTGCCTGTGCCTGGTAGGCAGGGATGCAGCAGCTCCTTCCTCACCCTGGGTATTGGTGGCCAATGAGACTTTTGTAACTCGGGGTCTTCAGGCCCATGTCTCCTCCCTCGTTTCTCCAGTTTGGTGGCTTCCTAAAGTGGGCTGGGCAGTTGCTGCAGGGGSAGCATTGAGAACGCTGATAAACTGGAAGTCGTGCAGCAGCTGTCTGAAGGAAAGGGCTGCATGGCTGGAAGCAAGATCCTAAAGGCACGCGAGAGCAGGCACACTTCTCTGCCATGGTTGCTGGTGCCTTGACTAGGGCATCCGTGCAAGGGAAATAAGTAGCTGAAGCAGGCATTCCTGCCTCAGGACGAGTGCTTCCCACAGAGCAGCCTCGTCTGCCTCCTCATAGTAAAAACCAAAGGCGGATGCTCAGCTTCCCTGTGTGACCAGGTCCCAGGTACATCTCTCAGTGCTGTAGCTGGCGCTGACGTTGAGGAGATGCAGCCTAGTGACAAAACTGATCAGTGCAATAATTTGCAGCAAAACAAAAAGTGCAAACAGTCTTTCTTGGAGAACTGGCCCACATTGGCCTTGGAAGCAGGAGATGGGAGATTCCTGGGGTACCTTTTTTTCCTATTGATGTGAGYGAGATACAGACAGGACAGAATAAGTAAGATGAGTTGGGCTCTCCTCCAGGTGCTCTAGTGCTGCCTTCGGATTAGTGCAGTGGAACACTGTGGACATCATCGCCTTTGAAGCAACTCCTCGAGTGCTGTAAGAACCCCATGCAGCTGAGGACCAGTGTGCAAACCCTATCTAGACCTTAGCTTTGGGAGACAGCGTGAAGCAAAGTACTAGGGACTGTGTTTTGTATCTGCATGCCAGGACTGTCCCTGTCAGCTTGGCATACATTTCTTCACATCCTTTTTGAGAACTTTTTCCTAGCACTTTATTTACCCTTCTGAAATGGCCAGCTGAGATTGGCCAAGGCACTCAGTTATCCGAAATGTTTTATTATGTTCCCCGCTTTCATTTTATTTTATTTTTTCACTAAGGCTGAACCTTGGGTGTGATGCACATACCTAGGAACAGTTCTATTTCTCTTCTATTTTTGCCTACTCCTGTTTGATAGCACTGGGGAATATCAGATAGTCCACTGGAAGTATTTATTATGGCCTGGTGAAACACACCCAGCACAGCAACCATGGCATGAAGTTTATTGCCTAATCTGCAGGAAAAAAATATTTCAGTCAATGCTAAAGAAAGCAAGAAACCTGATGACTTTGTGATTAACACTTAGTTTTGGAGTGCAAGGACATTGGTCATAGCCACTAAACTAAAACGCTCATGGSACTTGTGGACTCAGTCCTTCTCTGAGTCTCCCAGGCGGAGAGTCAAAGTGCCTTTGCATGGTAGAAGAGGTGCTGCTTTTCTTGCGCAGACTCAATGCAAGCATTTCTTTGGAGYTTTAATTAATTTGGATGAATTACCTCACTTCCAGCATAGTCTGAATTTTGATGCAACTTACTGATTTTTCTGGTTTGAGATGTAGTCCATAATAAACAGTGATATTTGGCAGAATCAGTGGCATGCAGCTTGAATTCCAGATGTGCATCTGGGTTACCTGGTGCCGTTGGGATGGTCCTGTCTCTCAGACAGCACAAGTGTTGAGGATGCCTTTGTCAGAGGATTAACTACAGAGARTGTTTGACTTGGCAGGGAATTAATTGCTTCCTGGAGGAGTTTTGTTGAAAATACATTGCTCGTTACTGTATTTTAGTTACCCCACTCTCTTCTCTTTGTCTGWTACCTATCGCTTCTCCATCCTCATTCTGCTTTTGACTGTTTTAGGATGTCCCTTGCAGCACCTACGTGTTTCGGAGCCGGTTGTTTGGCAGTTGCTGCAACACCASTAAGCTCCAGAGCATGCAGCTGCTGCAAAGGAAAAGGTGTTCTGGCTCCATCAGAGCAGACAGTGGCAGACTGGAGCCTGCGATGAGAACGTCGTGGGGTAACGCATGCACCCGGTGAGTGCGGAGACCCCTGCTAGATTACTGAATTGCTGAGAAGGGGGGATCCACTGGAAGAGCTTTTTGGGATTAGTGACAGAACTTTTCTAGGGGAAAAGAAAGGAAGGAGAAAGTATTGGTGAACTTGGAAGGGAAAAGCTGCTGGATGAAAGAGGTGCAGAAAGAGAAAAGGAGCAAAAATCTCTTAAGGAGTGAGTAAGGTTAGATCAGCTGATCTCAGGTTTGGGGCAGCTCTTAGACATGGTCAGTGAATTTGTTAGAGAGCAGATAGTGTCCCGTTTTGTGTCTGACCCTCACATGGTGCCGGTTCCTGTGGAGCCAGATGCATCCTTGGCACTGGAGCCCATTTATAACTGTGTTTTCTCTCTCCGTTTGCAGAAGCTGAAGAGCTTTACCAGAAGAGAGTTTTAACCATCACTGGAATCTGTGTTGCCTTGCTCGTTGTGGGCATCGTCTGTGTGGTAGCTTACTGTAAAACCAAGTGAGTACGGGTGGTTTACAGGCAGGTTAGAGGCTCTGGGCAGCAGTGCTGCACACTTTCGTGCTGTTCAGCCACGATGATATTTCAAGGAGATGCTGCTCTGTGTTATATCCATCAAGTCTCATGAACGTGGGCACTGAAGCTGCTTCCCGGGCTGAGCATGAATAGAACATTTTCTTGTCTATACTCTGGATGAACATTGCTTCTCCAAGCCAGGCAATGTCACATGGCTGGAAAAAGGCAGCTAAAAAGCCAGCAGCCCCTGTCCTGTCAGCAGAACCACACTGGGCTGTGACCCAGGAGCACCGGCCTCTGCTCAGCTGGGCTTAGCCGAGCAATTAAAACCAAGCCAGAGGCTCAAGGACCTTGTACAGCTGGTGCTCCCTGCCTGACAAGTACCTTTCCCCCCCTAGCCTGTGCCTTGCCTGGGTTCAGGGTGCCTTTCCACCTCCTCGGGGCGCAGGCAGGCTCTGCTATGGGCATGGGGAGGCTTCTTCGTTTTAKCCTTAATGCAGTTCAAGGAGGCTGCCTTGATGCCATGGCAGAGTGTGTGTCCCGTCCCCATCTCACCACTCCTCCCCTCAGTGATGGAGCTTGTGATGAGCATTGTCTTGCACAAGTGGACCCTGGACCCAGCTTACCAAGTTGCCTGTGATGACATATTTATTTATTTATTTATTTATTTAGGAAATGTGGTAGA
The DNA here is from genome assembly GCA_003342815.1 of Eudromia elegans. Taxonomy (NCBI): domain Eukaryota; kingdom Metazoa; phylum Chordata; class Aves; order Tinamiformes; family Tinamidae; genus Eudromia; species Eudromia elegans. The sequence goes on along the minus strand of PTEX01000304.1, from coordinate 304,407 downwards.
AGATGAGTAATGTTGAATGTCTTGTTTCTATGCAAAGTTTTCAGCAGTTAAAACATGGTGTGGTCAAGACAAATGAAAACCTGATTGTTGTCTCCTTTATGATCAGCTTTGCTCAAATCTCTCTGGGTACTCCATAAAATAAATTTCTCAATRGATTTGTTTTTCTCTGTTCTAAAGGAAACAGCGAAAACAAATGCATAATCATTTACGACAGAACATGTGTCCAGCCCATCAGAACCGAAGTCTTGCAAATGGGCCAAGTCACCCACGCTTGGATCCTGAGGAAATCCAAATGGCTGACGTAAGACTTTTGATTTCAATTTCAACAAAGTTTACTGAGCGCTCATTTTTCCACCAGCACGAGATGGATGTGTATGTGTACACCTCTGTTGCATATACACAGGGTTTGCTAGAGAAACCACACACGAAGAAACTGGAAAGACGAGATACAGRCACATTTTCAAAACAAAACATGAACCCAAATGTGATTTGAGTTTGAAGAACTGAAGATGAGTTTAAGACTTTCAGGACAAACTTGTTTTGATGAACCAAGTATGATTCTGTTTTCCTTCCTGTGAGAAGTTCTTGACGTTTCCTGTTTATTAAGCTAACCCRTCAAGCCTTGCTTTGCAGTGTGACAAATATGAGCAGAAGCGCCGGGGGCTGGGGCTGCTGCGGTGACGGTGAAGTGCTGAAGCGCGTTATGGTGGTCTGGACAACACCACGTTCACCCACCTGCCCTACTACCAGCAGCTTCTTTTGCAAGCTGGGCTATCCCATGGGGTGCCTGTGTCACACCGACGGGAACCATCCAGTAATTTAGCACCCGATTCAGAAAAGCTGCTCAGTGGCTCTTAACTTCAATCATGCGAGAATCCCATTGAACTCTGTGAGCTCTGCAGGGCTCTCAACATGCTAAAGTATCTTGCTGGACCAAGGCATTAAAAGGAATCATAAAAAGGAAGAGATGAGAGCAAGACTCACACCAAAATTAACTCAGAGTCTGGCCCAGAAGATTGGCCCTTTCCCAGCTGCTGAACCCTTGCCCTGGAAATTTCCTTTTTCCATTGTCTTAGCATTTTCTCTCCTCAGTAGTTTGTGTGCTATGCGCAGGTATGCCCGTTASTGATGGAAATCAGTACCATGAATCAGTTACAAGCTGATCTGGTGGGTCACCCTTTGAATTAAGCCTATCTAGGTGGAGARACAGCCACAAAGGCAGAGGGAAAAGGAATTTGTCAGAATTACAACTCCAAACCCCGAAAAACTAACTCCTGCACAAAGACCAGTAGGGCTGACCCTGAAAAGAGTTTTGATTGTTCATTTTTAGACGAAGGAGTAACTCAGTATAAATTTCTAGGTTGTGCCCCATGTTTCTCTAAACCTTGTGTCCCTTACAACTCCTGTGTGGCCCTCTTTTTGATGGTGCTCTTGAGGGTTTGACCTGAGTTGCATTTCTACTCAGTAGCATCACATACATGTGATGGCAGCGTACCAGTATCCCTCATGGGGGTCTCTCCAGCTCTTCATACCCTTCCATAATCCTCATGCAATAGCCCCTTCCAGGGGTCAAAGCAGGGCCACTGCCACGTGTTTTTTGCCTCTTCCCTCAGCACATGGAGCTGCAGTTCTCGTATGATTTGACATTATTTCATATGACTTGACTCGGTTCTCATGCGATTCCACCAGCCATAATCCGGGCTGCAGAACTCGGCAGTGGTTTGTTGGCCTGCTGCTGGCTGACCTCTGCAATTCTCTCTGTTTTACAGTACATTTCTAAGAACGTTCCTGCCACTGAACATGTGATCCGAAGGGAAACAGAGACAACCTTTTCAGGAAGTCATTCCTGCTCCCCATCTCATCACTGCTCCACAGCCACTCCAACTTCCAGCCAGAGGTGATGTATGCCATTTTCCCGTCATTCTTAGGATATTRGAAGATCCAAAGCCAGTAGAAGTTGTCCTTTCGCCTCCCTGGTTTTGCTCARTGTTGGTCAGCACACTGTCACACGTGCCCTGTCTGTTGTGGAGATGCGTGCTCTCCCAGCACACGTGTTAGGTGTGGGAAGGTGTGATGCTTGACCTGAAGCAAAGGTCCTGCACTGTGTTGAGTTTGGTTGCTCTGGTTCTTCTCTTTCTGGGCCTCTAGTGACTATCAGGCTTCTTCCAGGGTGTGAAGGTGTTTCCCTAGGAGACCATTTGCCTTTGAAATCTAACTGTGAGATATAGATGAACCGTATTTACATTCTGCTAGTGAGGTATAGATTGCRTACATTCACTTTTATGCATCAAAGGACATCCTGTCTCATTTAGCTSATCAGTGTGAGGTATTTGTCTGCTTTCACACAAGAAGCAATGAATCCTTTCAGGTAAAGCTGAAAGGTGCCTCCTGGCAGCTTTCCTCAGTGCTGAGACGCCTTGTTGGGCCTCCCAGCCACCCTGGGACAGAGCTAGTGCCCCAGGCTCRCAGTCCTGCCTGGGTAGGATGCGTTTGACCAGTTATTTCAGATACYGAACACAGGTTTTTCAGGCAAGGCTCTGGGAGCTAAACCCCGCTGAGCAGAGAGGGAGCTCTGAATGGTTGCTTGGTGGCAGTGGTTATCCTTGGTCAGAGGGTCCACCCGCCGTGCGTTAGGCAGCATCCTGTCCGGTTCTGGTGGTTTGCTTTTGAACTCGTGTGTTGCAGCCCACCCGGGCAGGTGTGTGCARGCTTAAGCCGGGCACGCAGAGGCTCCCACCCCGCTGGGCTGCACCTCTTTATCCTTCCACACTCACTTCAAAGTCCCGGGTCCCCAGGGCCATCTTTGGGCACCTCCTGAAGATGCCAAGTGTTGTCTGGCGGGCAGCGTTATCACGCAGCGYCTGCGAGGAGGCACCCGCCGTGCAGAGCCTCCGGGCCTGGCTGCGCGCCGCCGGGCGTTCCTGGGCCGAGTGCAGGTGTTCCTGGAAGTCACGCCGGCGGCAAACTGCTGCCCGAGCCAGGTTCCACTTCACTTCATCAGCACCTCTCATGAGGACGCCGTTTGAAGTTATAAATGAAGGTGGTGGTTGCAGTCGAGCATGTGCCTGGAGCCATCGATAATTAACAAGTTGTTAGGAAATTTTAATGAGGCCTGCAAACCCCCACCCAAAATCCACTGGCACACCTGCGTTTAGTGCAGACTGAGGGTACAGAACTGCTGCTTTCAAGGACCACCTCTTTGTGCCAGGGAGATGCTCAGCTTGGTGGCAGCGGAGTGTGAACCACTGGTGCTGTGTGCAGGGCCCGTGCTCCCTGTTACACGGTGCGTGTAACGCGTCCTCTTCACGACAAGCCTGCGACAGGGAAATTTCCAAGGGCTGAGCAAGGACTATCCAACATATTGTAGCCTTTGCCTGATTTTTTGAAAGTGGTTTTCTCCTAAACGTCTTTTATAAACCTGTGGAAATTGTGCAGATATGTCTATTTTTGATGTGGCTTTCCACATTGGTTAGGCAGGAGTCGGGTCCTTCTGTCTGGTTCCGTCCTGGCAGCGTTTCGAAGGAGGCTCCCTCTTGGCACTGCGCGCCGGTGGCACCCGTGGAAGTCTTCCCGGCTCCCCTTGGCGTTGCCAGTGCGTGGCTGCACGCCTGAAGAGCCTTGCCAGCACAAAGCAGAATTCCTCAGAGCTCCCCCCAGTCTCCCCTTCTGTCCCTGGCTATCAGAAGGTGGTGTTAAAACATGATCCACACCTGTTTGCTTTCCTTTATTCTCTAATTAAACCTCCAAGGAKCTTCAAAGAAAGGTCAGGTTGGGAAATCAGGCTTTCCTAGTCAGATACAGTCCAGTGAGACAGAGAAAAGGAACGTGAAAGCAGAGCAGAGTACCATCTGTGCCTACATGTGGCTTCTTATAGCAGATCTTGTTGAGGGTTCCTCGCTCATTGCTTGTCCACCTATGGTTTGATCCACAGACATGAAAGCCACACATGGAGCTTGGAGCGGACGGAGAGCCTGACCTCAGATTCCCAGTCGGGGATAATGCTGTCCTCCGTGGGAACCAGCAAATGCAACAGCCCCGCGTGCGTGGAGGCTCGGGCGCGCCGTGGGGCCGCGTACTGCATCGAGGACTCGAGGAGGCCCATGACGCAGTACCGGGATTCCGTGGACTCTCTGCGGGACTCACCACACAGCGAGAGGTCAGCTTGGACCGCTCGTGCCGCGCGGACGCGGCAGAGTGTGCGGTGCCCCTCTGTTCTGGATACAAAAGCATTTGCCTCCAGGAAGGCCAGGCGCTGGGGCAGCCACCCCCGGGCAGCCCAGGCGGAGCTCCAGCTCTGGTGCTGGCCACAGGAAAGCCCTGCCCCAAGAGGCCAGTCTGGCATGTCTGACCTGTGTGGAAGCAACTGCAGAGACGGGACTCCATCAGCTAGTGAGAGAGCGAGCAGCTGGCAGCCTCTCTTTCAGCTCCACGTCCTTCACGACGGGGCAGACCCCTCACCCTGCTTGCTTCTGCCCTTGGCACAGTGTGGGTGGCCACGGGGCAGCTTTCAGATGCAACCCCCTCAGGACAGTGTGGCTTGCAGCTGGGGCAGAGGGGCAGGGTGAGTACCCTGCTCCTCTCTGTTCCTGCTCCATCAGACTTGCTGATGCTGCTCACACTGACATCTCACATGCCATGAGATGCTGAGTGGTGGCGCGGGGACATGGGCATCCCAACAGCCAGGGAACATGGCCCACCTGAACTGAACAGGAAAAAAGGGAAATTAGCAGTACCGAAAGCTCYGCCTTAGTAAGAGGTGACACCAAAGGAAAGGCCGCTTGGAGAGGGGCTAAACCCGCTCTGAGATCCACACTGGTACAGTTGTTAAAGTAAAAGAAAACTGATAGATGCCTTTTTAGACAGAAGGATTTTGCTCAGTCAGAGGAAGCAACAGCCAACTGCAGCCTGAGCACAGAGGGGGACATTTGGGGGTCTCTTCACAGGCAAAGCCTGGCAGCTCCAGAGGGTTTCCAGAGGACAGGCAGGCAAAAGGCAAGGGAGTTTTGCCTTGGGCAGCTGGGAGATGCTGCAGGATTTGCACTGATGCGGGATGAGAATTGCCCTAGATCATAAAAAATAGGAGGCGAGGTGGAGAATCCAAGGCACCGGACATCTGTGGGACTGCCGCGTGGATTTCGGGGACACCCTTGAAGTAGGTGACCTCAAGTCATGGTGGATCAAACTGCAGCTAAGTGAAGGATCTGCCCACACCCACGAATATGGCTCTGGTTCAGCAAGGCGATGTGCTCTCCCCAAAAGGGTGAGAGGGGAAASGCTGAGTGTCCTGTGGGACTGGGCCCTGCGTCTCGTCCCCTCGCCAGGGAAGTGCACTTCACCTCAGCCGGTGAAGGCTCCTTGAGAACCACCTCCCCAGGGTTTCTGCGAATGGCGGGTGGCAATCACTTGGGGAAGCTGGGATGTGCTGGGSGCCAGGGTGAGCTCAGATCGGAAAGCCCCGTTCACACTGCTCCTGACACCCCAGAGGAGCTGGGAAGCCCCGGGACTGAGAGGATCCTGTGGGAGAGCCATCCCTGAACATCTGCTGTCGCGGGCAGCGCATGCTGCCCTGGGTGCTGAGAGGAGAGGTCCCCCGTGCCTCCCCAGGTGGTGCTGAGCTCTGAGAGCACAGGAGTGTTGGGGCCCCGTGTGTCCCAGCGCTGCATATCCGGCAGACGGGAGCTGCAGCGGAGGCGCAGGGAGTTTGGGTTGTCCCGGGTCCAAACGGAGCTGTTGCTTCTTTCAGGTACGTGTCGGCCCTGACCACCCCAGCACGCCTTTCGCCCGTTGACTTCCAGTACTCCGTGGCGGCGCAGGTGCCCACATTCGAGATCACCTCGCCCAACTCGGCGCACGCCGTGTCCCTGCCCCCGGCAGCCCCCGGCAGCTTCCGCGTGGAGGAACAGCAGCCCCTCCTGCGGCGGTACCAGCTTCCCTTCCAGGACATGCAGAGGTACGACAGCTACTACCAAAGGAAGACCTACCTAAACGACAGCATGGGGAGCCTGCCCTCCAGCCCCTTCCGCATCACGGAGGACGACGAGTACGAGACGACGCAGGAGTACGTCACAGCGCTAGAGCAGCCAAAGAAAACAGCCAGCAGCAACAGGCGGTGGAAAAAATCCAAACTGAACGGGCACGTGTCTCACAGGGCCAGGGCGGTCCGGGACTCGTTCTCCTTGAGCAGCGCCTCTTACAGCGAGTCTGACGAGGAGCTCGTGGCCGAGAGCACCCCGTTCCTCAGCGTTCAGAACAATGACGCAGGGAACGCAGATTCGCCCCCGCTCTATCGGCCGGGCGACAGCCGGACTTACTACTCGTACAGCAGACACAGCGCGCGCGGGGAAGGCGGGCAGAGYGGCCCGACACACACGACACCCAAACAAGACCCGGATCCTCTCTAGAAGTCTCACAAACTCGCACACCCACAAACACACCTGGACGGAAAAGGCGGAGGAGGGAGCCGAAACAAAACAGATAAATAAATATTTTTATTTTATATAAAAGAGGAAAAAAAAATATAACAAATAAAATGTTTTATTTTCATTTTAGCAAAGTTGTCTTATAATAGCTACCGGCAAAGACTTTTTTATAGGGAATCTCTATTTATATGTAATGTCTTGATTTACAGCTTCCAAGAAAAAAAAAAAAAGTAAAAACAAAAAAAAACACAAAGAAACAAAAATGAACAATAAAATTAAAAAAAAAAAGTGGGCCAATTTTTGACTACTTAAAAATAGAAAATAAAACTATCGTGGTGCCTTTTGCTGTATGCTAGTGCTGGGATTCATGCTGAGGATTCTGTTTCAGTAGCATTTTTAAGATCATAGATTTTCTGGGGGAGATGACCTGTCATAAAGGCGCTTTTCCATTCAAAGAAAACAGCCTCTCCACTTTGCCCCGTACCTTGCTGTTAATGATCTTATTCTTTATGGTATCATTTAAGCACACACTGAGGACATGAGTGGGAGCGTTTCCGTTACCATGTCTAATGGGGATCTGTCTTGTCCTGTAATATACTTGCATATACGCTTATATCAGGAGAAAAAGAAACACAGCAGCGCCATACTGGAACGCAGAAATATTGTTTCTTTTGCCACACAGGTAGGAGCAGAAAATAAAACCATACAGTAGCAGCAGCCCTTACAGTATAGCTCTCAACCTTCAGCCATTTCACTCCCRGGTCTGAAGTTGGGGTGGTCCAGTTTGGCGTAGGTTTGTAGTCCAATAAATAAAACATTTCAATGAATGTTGTGAAATACTATCTATCTGGTTACRTACGGTTGAATCCAGTTCATTGAAGCCAGCGTTGCTGGATGGAGGWGACGGCACCGCGCGGTGGCCCCCCACAAGGTGCTCTCCGTTGGGCAGCTGGGCTGTGGTACCATATGGGTTTCATCGCCATATGGGCCGTGGTGCCATAGGGGCTGTGCTGTTCCCGGCCGTGGTGCCCCCCGTGCCCATGGTGCCACGGGGGYGCCTCGGGGCGGGCACCAGGACAGCGGGCTCTGCGGGGCTGAGGCCGCTCGGACGCAGCGGCCCGGCCACCCCACGCTCTGCTGCTCCTTGGCATCGGGCAGGAGAGCTTTCACCCCCCTAGTAGTCACTGCGCTGGGCAGGAAGGGCAGCAGGGGGGARCCCAGTGAGTGGATTCTTCTGTATCACTGTGCTGTATATTGTAAAGACAGTTGTTATTGTAATGTCCCTGTGTCCCGTAAAACCTTTCCATCGGTGATGGACGTCGTGTTTCTGAACTCAGAGCAGCTCTAGCCATCGGGTCCGTGGTGCAAAGGGACAGTCCTGCGTGTCCAGGCAGCAGAGCATCCCCCGTGGGAGCGCCCCTCTCTCTTCAGTTCTCTGCAGCAAACCTGTTTACATTGTAGCCTGACTTTTTTCTTTTTATATTTTTACTTCTGCATGTCCTTTGCATTTCAGATACTGTAGATTGGATGCATGGTGAAGCTGTGACTGAGAAGATAATACAACAATTGACAGTGTATTTCATTTAACTTTTAGCAATAAAGTAACTAAAACCCCTATTCCTCACCCATGATGGGGTCAGATAGAAAACTCTGCTAATTTGTCATAAGATGATTGTCAAAGTTTGCTCTGGATTGTCTGAATGTCAGAACTCTTGACTGTTTAACACTTGAACATTTTTTATATTATAAATAAAATACGAATAACAAACTGTGGCCAGCATTAATCTCATAGGCAGGTTGGGCACAAAGGAGAAGCTGTGATGTGCTCTATACGCAGTCCTACAGGCATTTACTACCTTGCTGAAGGCAGGAAAACCTCTCCGAGGTGGATGTTTCCTCTTGGCACGGTCACTTGCTCTTCACTGCAGGGCTGGGGAGTAGAGGTGCACTGAGTGATGAGGTGAGGCGAGTGGATGTCACCCCTTTTCCCATGGGGAAGCCACTGATGCTCCATATGCAGACCAGGGAGCGTGTCCTTATGGAAGCTTCCTGTTGTGCCCAGCAAGGCTGGAGACGTGGCCACACGCCTCACATGCTGACACTGATTGCAGCAATGCTTGAGRCAGTGAGGGCACACAGGGCTCAACTCTGTGTGTCCTGTGGCCCTAAACAAGAGTCACCAGGCGCTGCCTCCAGCTCCTCCTCTGCCCCGATCAGCTCCGATGGAAGTGAACTGCAGAGCACGGCTTCGCTCCAGGGAAACACAGTTCCTGAGTTTACACTATGGTGTCCTGAAGATCAGCTCAGCTCTGACCCCCACCCCATTGCCCCTAGCCATCAAAGGTGCTCAAAAGTCACAGCTGAACTCACCTAGTGGAAGAGAGACCTCTCGCACATTGGCTCCTGCAGGTGAAGAGCTGACCGAGTCAAACCCACGGAAACACGGAGAGCCAGGGGGCAAGYGCCTGGTCCCTCGCACCTTTCACACCTGGGACTCAGAAGGGATTGGTGGGGTTTTGAACCCTGGACCTTTCACTCCCAAAGCAAGAACACAAGGAATAGTTCATCAGGGCTGCGCCATGTGTGTGTGAYACTCCTCCGTGCCCCCAAGCCGAGGATCGTCGCTCCAGTCTTGATTTCACGATGCCATGTAGGGAACACAGTGAGAACGGAAGCCACAGCAAGTTGACGGCCGTGCTGGCAGTCATGCCGATCAGCGGAGTACATCCAGAATGCCTGCCGCCTCAAAGCTGGCCTTTCTGCCATCTTGAACCTCTACCACACACGCCGTGGGCGTCTCCCTTCAGATGTCTACAGATTATTTGCATGCACTGATAAGATCCCATCTCAATCTTCTCCAGGCTAAACACGCCCAGCTCTCTCAGCCTCCCTTCATAGGACAGATGTCCCAGTTCCCTAATCATCTCCGTAGCTCTACACTGGATTCCCTCCAGTAGTCCCTCTTGTAGTGGGGAGCGTAGAAGTGGACACAGCACTCCAGATATGGCCTCACCAGGTCTGGGTAGAGAGGAAGAATCACATCCCTGAACCTGTTGGGAAAACTCTTCCCAATGCACCCCAGGAGATCATTTGCCTTCTTGGCCACAAGGGCGCCATGGCGGGCTCAAGGTCAGCTTGTCCACCCAGATGCCTAGGTCCTTCTCTGCAGAACTGCTCTGCAGCAGGTCACCTCCAGCCTGTCCTAGCGCATGGGGTGATTCCTCCCCAGGTGCAGGACCCCACACTCGCCTTTGTTGAGCTTCAGGAGGTTCCTTTCCGCCCATCTCTCCAGCCTGGTCACAGGCAGCCCAGCACCTCTTGGGTACCAGGCACTCCTCCCAGTTGTGTATTCTCTGCATCCGTGCTGAGGTCCCTTCTCCGTCCCTTCTTCTAGGTCTTCGATAAATGATTTGAACAAGATTGGACCCAGTACCRACCACTGGGGGACGTTGCTAGCTACAGGCCTGGACTCTGCACCACTGATTGCAACCCTCTGAGCTCTGCATCCAGTCAGTTCTCAATCCATCTCACTCTCCACTCATCTAATCCACATTTCCTGAGCTTGCCTAGGCAGATGCTAYGGCAGAAAAAGCCTTGCTGATGTCAAGGTAGGCAGCACCCGCTGGTTTCCTTTCTTCCACTCAGCCATTCTATCACTGAAGGCTCTATGATATCACAGAAGTCTGTTTTTCCCCTAGTGAATTCATGCTGACTACTCCTGATCACTTTCTTGCCCTCCGCACGCTTAGAGGTGACATCCAGGATGAGTTGTTCCGTTACTTTCCCAAGGATGGAGGTGAGTCTCCCAACTCAGCTCCTCCAATAGCTCTTGGAGTATGGCAAGAAGGACAGGAATGAGCAGCATATCCCATCTGCTGGGAAAGACAAGCATGGGAGGTCACCCAGAGCRAAGATTCCTTTGCAGATCCACCATTCAGAAGGGAGGATCGGGGTAGCCCCTTCTCCAATGCTGTGTGCATGTCTGTGAGTGGGCAAGCTCTGTTCCCAGCGGAATCCCCTCCAGGCTCGGCAGGGCTGATAGTGCAGCCGCATCCATGTTCCCGGCACCCCGCAGGTCTTCTGCAGCGCTGCCCTGGGATGGAGGCCGGGGGCAGCAGCGTGCTGCCCCCGTCCCACGGTCACCGCTCAGCTCTGGACGCTGCTGTTGCCGCCTGCGGCACGGCTTCCTGCCGAAGGGAGCTGTGGGTTTGCTCCCCAGCGCTCCCCCGAGCAGAAGGATGCTTTATTGCCCCAGGACGCACAGGGATCTGCAATGTGCTGCGTCTCCTGAGGCGTTTCTAACTCTGAGCTATGGCAGCCTCATGATTCCTCAGAGTGATTTCTTGTTTRATGTGTCCCTTGTTTCCCATAATTGTGTTCTATATTTGGAGACAATTGTATTACTTTAATTCCCTTTGCAATTGCCTCTGAAGGAAGCCTGGGTCTCCTTTTCCCATCCCTGKTTTATTTTTAGAGCCCTCATCTCCAGCCCTGTGCATTGCCAGGGCTTGGGCATAAATATTTGAGAGCAGTTTTCACAGGTCGGGGGAAGCCACGGAAGCCTCCTGCTCACTCCGCTGGGCACGCACACCGCCTCGCTGCCCTGCTGCAGCGGGGGGAACTGCTCTGCAGGCACGGACTCAGCGACGCGAGCAGAAGAGCCGCATCACGCCCAGGCTTTGGGAATGCAAAGCCTCCCTCCTTTTAATGCCCACAGCCTGTCAAATGGATGCCACCTGCACTGGAGCACTTACAGCTCTGTTTTTGCTAATAGGTGCTAATGGGAGCATCTGGACATGTTATACAGTCTCCATTCTCACTCCTGACTCCAAGTCAAACGAGACATTTTGGGGTGTTTGTAATGCCCTCTTTTAAGCAAGGTGACCCACCAGGCCACTACGAGCACCTTGATCAACCCTTGTGCATCAGGATTAACTGTGCTGGCTGGTGTCAAGTTTAWCCCTCAGCTGCCTTGCCAAGGGGTTCAGCACAAACTGCTGTCCCTTTCTGCATCCCCTACACAGAGAGTCCCTCAGCTTGGAGGAGTTTTCTGGTGCTCAGGGAAGCCTTTGAAAGACGCTTCCCTGCCCTGCAAGTCCTTCCTGGCAGAGCGCAGCAGAGCAGTACCCTGGACACGTGGGACTGAGACGCTCTCGGCTGCTTCTACAGATGTATTGGAGAYGTTGCTGCCTGCTGGAAGGGATGGAAAAAAGAGACAGGCTGATATGTGATATACAATTACCTGGGGCTTCAGAGGGCCAGGCCTGACTTTCCCCTAGGCTTCCACTGTGGGAGTGAGGAGATCTTCAGACACCTGATGTCTTCTGTGAGCAGCAGCGTCTGAGAGGTTCTCCGTGCAAGGGCTCTCTGTACAGCACCTGCCACAGGGAGGCACGCGGTGGGTTACAGGAGTAGGCACAACACCCAGTGCAGCCTGGAGCTATATTCCCAGGACAGCTCCAAGCAACAGGGCGGACGCTGATACCTTTCTCCACTCATACACCTCAAGGCTGAAGGCGGAAAGATAGGACGGGGATGTGCTGGATGAAGGAGGAGTTACCCGAACACATGCCCAGCGTGTCTGCGCCTGCTCAGGGCGCTCTTTGTCCAGTGCACGGGYGGGCCAGCAGTCTCAGTGCCCAGCAGGATGGGCAGCCTGGCAGCCCACGCACGGATGGGCAATGAGTTTTCTGGGATTGCCAACAGGGAGAAGGAATTCACTCATAAGGAGCTCTGGGCACCAGCTGGAGCACAACCACCTCTTGCTGTAAAATCCAYGACCACTCCAGGCAACAGGCCTTGGTGGGACCGTATTTGAGACCAGTTCTCTTTACCAACAGATTCAGCTTTATTGTTATTCTTTTTACATGATTCTTAGTGCATCATTTCAAATAAACTATCAAACTGTACAAAGAAACAGGGAGATCAAAAGAAGAGGTGACAAAGTYGGGTGGAGGTTTTTAGTGGCATGAACTGTCATGGAAAACAGTAGTCCACAGGCTCTCAAATACTGATAGTCCAAAGAAAACTTGTTTGGTTTGTTTAAAAAATGCTGCAAAAATATAACAAGCAAGTGACAGTGTAATTAGCAGCTACAAGATCCCTTAAAAATGGACCTTGATTACTGTGAACATACCTAGGAGAAAGAAAAGCAACCCAAGGTAAAGAACCAAGTCAAACAATAACATAAATAAATAAAGTGCAGGAGGACAGTCATGGCATTGAAATGCAGTGGAATCACTTCTAGCACAACAATAAATCATCAGCTCACCAAAAACAGAAAGGAAGACCACCACAACTCCCCGTTTAAAAGAGTACAGCATGTGAACCGCAAAGTGGAGGAAGTACATCCACGGACAGTCAGAAKCCCTCCTGCACACACAGCCGAGGTGGAACCTCAAGCACTTCTCCAACTGTGTCTGGAACCCGAAATGGAAGAAGCCATGGATGCTAAAGAAGCAGCGAGCTGGCCAGTTTGTCTGAATCAGCACGAAGAGGAGAGCAATGTTTCACAGCAAAGCCAGGTGGTACTCTTTTTGAGTAAAAAAAAAAAGAAAAAAGAAATATAGGCTACTGCATTTTTGAAAGTATCCTAATAGGCTGGTCAGACCCTCCACGGTCCCTAACGTCTTCTCCAGGAAGCTTACCTTTGCTTGCACACTGAGGTTTAAATCCCACGTTAAAGTTTCCTTATATATATATTTATTTATATATATTTATATGTGTGTGTGTATATATATATATAAAAAAGGAAAAGGCAACAGAGGGCACGTCAGGCCTCCTCTGTCGTGGGCGGATCACGTTCTCGTGCGCCCATGCTAAGGACGCCTCTCACTCCACCAGTGACTGGCACACGGAATCTGTCCTACTGCCACGTGTCCAGCGATGCTCTTCTCACGGCAGGGACGTACTCTGATGCTCTGCGCCCTTCTCCAAGGGCATCCGTGGTGCCACAGACCCTGTTTGCTCACACCAGCTGAGGGCCAAACCTTTGAACATGAGAACTGGTCGCGGTTCCTGCACTGCCAGAACACTGCCAGGTTCACCACGGGCTCCAGTGAGAGAGGGAAGGGAGGGACTGAGAAAGGGGGTTATTGGAGAAAAGAGCAACCTGGCCCTTGGAGAAAAACATATCCCTTTATTGTGCAGGTAGTTATAGGAAGGAACAAAGAGCCATAGGTGCTGTTACGGATGAAAAAAAGGTGGAGCGTCTATGATGCTGAAATGCCAGAGCATTGTCAAGGAGTGTCAACTAAAGTTTCTTTGATTCACCGTGTTGTGTATGTCTACGGCTTTGTTCACATAAATTCCTAGGTAAAATTGTGCTCATCGATCTAGTCCAGGAGCGCAAAGCATTGCTGGTTCATCTTCCCTTCTGGGTGCGTTCCTTGTTAAGTGTTCTGCTCTATAATGTCCTTTCCTGCCTTGCAACTGATGGACACATGCCCTTGGCTCAAGGAAGGGCTTGAATGTGTCTTCCGCAAAGCAATATCATCAGCTTCCACTTTGAAGAAGTTGGTTTCAATTTTCTCCAGGTCATCTGTCCCAACTTTTATCTTCATGCACAGCAGGTTGATGTATGTCTCATAGCGGCTCTTCTGCAGGGGAACAGAGCAGAGAACCTGGGAACAGGGACAGAACAGGGCACACACGGAAAGCGGAGACAAAGCTGCCTGCCGCTGCACCAAAATGCATGCTATATGGTCAGAATCCCACTAACACGAGCCAGCAAGGACAGTTTAATTACAGCACAATGACCTAACACGACCAATCAACCCAAGGATGAATGATGAAGGTTGTAAAAGACTCCAATTTCTCTTACAGTTTTGATTCTGAATTTAACTGTGAATGGCAGATTTTAGAGGCRAAAGCAGGCCAACAGATTTGTTCCTCTCTGATTTAGGATATTCTGAGTTTCCATCTTCCTGCCTGCCTGGTTAGGAACACTAAAAGCATGCCCCTGGTGAGCACAGTAATTTTCAAGGAGGAATGTTTCCTTCCACTGATTTAAATACTTCTTTCCATTGTACTCATTCAGTGATTCTCTATTACCATTAAATTGTACAGGTATCCTAAACAAGCTGTCTCGTAAACAGGAGGCAAAGGAGGCTCTAACAGCAGCCAATAACTATTTGAAGGCTGGCACAAAATCAATGGAATCAGAGGCATCAATTTTGGAGTTGAGTGATTCAAGGCATTACAAGATTCATTGGGGCACTACAAGAAGACCCTTCCCTAAGAGAGTGGTGCAGCCCCGTGATGCTGCAACAGGAAGGCAGACCCCATCACTGGAGATTCCCGAGACTTTGCCAGAAAAACGCCATGGCAGCCTGGGGTAGTACTGAAAATAGTCAGTGCTCTGGCTGAGAGGGGGACTAGAGGTCCCCAGCAGGCTCTTCCCACTGACTCTTCTGTGGCAGGTATCCCACCCTGTACTCAGCCACTTCYGGAACAAAATATCTTATTTCTCCCACAGTGACTACTTACATCTGGCAGAGTTTTTAAACTCAGCTACCTCCACCCTCAAAGAGTCTGTGATCAGCCATAACGTGATCTTTGGCTTTCATTTACAGAAAGAGTTTTGCCAAAACAAGAAMATTTCTTCCAGGGCTTTCTATAGATTTTTATTAATGTTGTTGAACAGACAAGATGCACCCCAGCAACTGAACTACCTTCTTACTTGGGCCCTGAGGAAATTTCAAGATCCAGGACAGTAAAGGAAGATTTTCCCTCTCTCATCCTTTTTTCCCTGCTAACACTGGAAATCATGGAGGACCTGCAAGGTCTGTTACATCCTTTTTTAGCTCCAGTGCAAAACAGTGAAACTTGCAGCTGYCCCAAGACACCCATCAGGCTTGTGAGCTCTCTTTCATTTCTCCCCTTTCATGCTTTCCCAGACACATATCATCYGCTTCAGACTTATCAGTTTTCTCTCTTATCAGCCACGGTATCATTTATTACAGAAAAGATGAAAGTTATTTTACCTCAAATATTAGGTAATGTTCTTTCAGTCTGTACTCCTCAGCCTCTTTTGACTTGAGGCTCTTCTCTACAGGATGTAATTTATGCTCTGCTAATTCATCTGCAATCTGCTTCATTTTATTTTCATGGGACCTCAGCTGTTCCTCCTGCAGAGAGAAGTATGTCAGGTATTAAAATGTACAAAGATGTAACACCTAAGCACACTGCCTGACGTGGAATCTGTCTCTGCAAGGATGTAAGCTAAGCTACTGGAATGGGGCTGTACACCATGTGATGGAGTCAATGGCATGCAGCACATTTGCAAATTCATCTGGTAAGGAGCAGCTGAAAGACAGACATTTCAGGAGGAGATTTCCCTAGCACTTGAGCCTCTTTGAGCACAAAAATGAAATGCTCCGTATTCCTTAATACCCAAGTAGAACTTGCTGTGTCCTTCGAGCTGAACATCCTTCTCCTTTTAGRGAAAAGGCACTGCCCAAGTCTGTGCTCTGAGAAAGACAACGTCCAGCCATGCCTGCCCAGCAGACAGGGAGATGTGTCTCTGCTCTGATCATTTCAGGCTCTCCTCTCCCTTCCTCTCTGCTGAGGTCCAGTGGTGGGGTGTTCCCTGTGTTTTGCAGGTGCTAAGGCATGTCTTGCACACTCTGAGCAGTACAAACCACAGTTTCTCTTTGGATRGCAGCTGCTCATCACTCTTGGTTAGCTGTGTCTTAGGCATCCGTACAGTGCTTCTAAATAACCTTTCCCACTGAGTAGGAYCAGATTCCCTCTTCTCTGTCACTTTTCAGCTTGAGAAATAACATGGTGTCCTTTCTGAGTGTCATGTTATGAAATGCACCAGGGCAGTAGCCAGTTTTTGGGCTCAGCAGGATTAATCACTTGAACTGCAGCAGCAAAAAGGTGTAGGGATATGATAGGCCATAAGCAACAACCAGACCAGATCAGCAGCCCTTAAGCAGAAGGTGTTGTGAGCATGGCTGTTTTACCTTCACCGCAGAGGAAGCACTGGTCAGAACTAGGCTTGCTGTGCTCTGAGTTGTCTACTACACTCTGTCATGCCCTCAAGACAGGCAYGTGTGTGTCTGAGTGCTTAGATACGTGACAGTGCTCAGAGAGGTGCTGATGGAAGCTGCAGATGGGTTCACCTTGAGCTGTGCGCTGAAAACCCAGCTAGGCATGAGGCACCTCCACCGCCAACCCTTCTCTCACACATTACCTGGCACAGTTTAGTCATGGATGAAGGAAGGAGCGGGCGGCAGAACTTCTTCATGGAGCAGATTGCAGCTGGAAAGGCTGGGGCAGAGAAAATGGCAGCAACAAGGTTGATTCGCAGGATCCAGGAGAGCATTTCTTCCTTACTTCTGTTATGGAGGAGAGGAGAAAGAGCAGGTGGGTTTCTGTACAGGCTCCTGACCCAAGCCCAGTCACCTAAGGACAGCCCTGAAGCTGTCTGCGCTCATAAGCAGCCCTTCTTCAAAACCTTTTCTRTGCTACTCTTGGTTATGAACATAGCAAAACATTTCCTAACTGCCTCATCTGTAGTGCCTCATCTACAGTGCCTTAGGGATTTCAGGACTCTTGTCCACCTGCACAAAGACCTGACAGTTCCACCTTCCTCACCAACTCTGCATTCCATAAGAAGTGGAGGAGAGGTAACATGGTGACAAGAGAGAACAACAAACTACTCTTATGGAGATCTGGAGCCCCTCATCAGAGGTCTTGTGGATCCCTCAGGTATTTTTGGGAAACAGCCCAAAGTCCTTAAATAGATCTGCTCAGGAAATGTTCCCACTAGGTTTCAACTCAGTTTTCATTGCTAGTCTAGATGTTAAGATTTAGACATTAACACTCCATCTTAACTTACAATGTCAAAGAGGTAACCAACAAATAGAAGAGCAAACAGAAGATAGCTCAATCATGTGGCACTTGTTAGCAGAGCAACTTTCCTCTGTCGTGGGCTGAGGAAGAAGATACAGCCTGGATTGGAAGAATCAAGCACAAGCGTGTTCTTATACTTCCTTGCTATTTTTGAGGAGCTGCGGGAAATCCGTGGCCTGTTTGGAAATCAYGTTTTCCCATCTACCCTCAAGAACATCTCTTGGAGTGTAACCCACAAACATGGTCTGGAAATATTCTGCTTCATCAAGTTCCCCTTAGTACTTTACTAGTAAAATCCATCTACATGATGGACTGTGTACCCAGGCTGGATATGACTTCTAGGAGCTGGGATGGGGAGCTGTGGATTTTTGCAGCATTTCTGATGTTAATGTCTGAGGAAGGGAGAAGGGGAAGTTATCTCCCTCTTCAGCCCTTTACCTCCCATCTTCACCACAAMGGACTGACTGCTGTCACATAAGTCACCTCTTCTCATGTGCTTAGCGCACTAACCCATGCAAGGTTAGTTCCATGCACAGTCCTACAGACCTCACTCTCAGCCCTCCTTCTGCTGAGCATCTTCTTCCCCCAGTTCTTTTGCTTTCTAGGGTTCACCATCAATGTGTGTGTTGATTCAGTCAAGAAGAAGAGAGGCCAACACTGGTTGGAGGTTGGGCTGCCACTTCATGCGTGGAGGGAAGTCTCCTGGTGAGGAGTGCTGGTACTTACGGGGCCTGGAATAGAAACACCCTCCAGTCAGCTGTCTTTAGCTTCAGCACGTTCGATTTTTTACTGTAGTCGGAGGCTTTTGTGGCTAAGGCGTGGTGAACACGAATGGCATTCTTYAGATCCACTTCAGAGAGGTCTTTGTCAGGTTTATATTCATCCTGTGAAAAAGGAACGTTAATYGGATAATGACAACACTAACATTTGTGGGTTACTTTAAGGACTATGCCTTACTCTTGTTACTGTAATCACAGAGTACTGAGACCAGGAAAAGTGCTGCTTTGTACAGTAAATGTTAGGAGCTGACAATGATAATAATTAACATCTGGCATCTTCCTCCATCATTAAGTTCACTGGGAAGATGTAAAGAAGGAGATGAAAGTTTTAAATGCAATTATCAATAGTTATCTCTAACACAGTACATGCCTGGGGCTTTGAGGGAAGACACAAGAGAGGGCTACGTTCCTGCACAGCTTTACCCACAGTCACAGAGCTCACATCAAGGTGCAACACCCCGTCGACAGCAGGTATCAGATAGAGCCTGCCCTGGAACTACACTGCTTCACACGCTGGAGGACCCRGCCTCAAGGACTTACAGGTCTTTGACAGTCCTGGATCACTGATATTTCTGGAGCCTAACACACCTCTCCATTCAGATGTGTGGCCGGGGGGACCGTTGTCAGACTGAGCATGGCCCAGCCAAACCATGCTTGGTCTCTCTCTCTTCAGTGTGTCTGGCCTCTTGGCAGGGTCTCTCATGTAACTCATTAGACAGGCACTTTCAGATTGCAGCAGCATTGCCTTTATTCTTGTGTCCTTGATGCTCTATAGCACATTCTCCACTGCATGAGAATTTCATAGGATGAGCGAAGGTAACAAGAAGTGCATTGTTACCATATAACATAGCTATATATTTTATAAACAGATGGAAAGTCTCAAACATCAGATTCTAAAGGACTGTTTGGATACAGCACTTCTTCAGCAAAAYAGTGTCAATCAATCCAGTGTTTATCCTTTGCTTTCAAAGCGCCTGAGCTCCTGACCACTTTAAGCCAATCTCTCACTCTGTCTGCTTTCCAGCTCACTGACTGGTCCATCTGGGTTATGGATGGATGGGTGGATGGATGGATGGATGGATGGATGGATGGATGGATGGATGGATGGATGGATGGATGGAGGGAAGCCTGGCCTTTTGCTAAGATACTCCGCTCTCCTCCCCATCCTGCCAAGTGCCCATCTCTGGTGAATTAAAACCTGCACCAGTTCCCTTTCTCCAGGCCCCTGCCCGTGCAGGCGTAATGGAAGAGGCCACACTGGGACTGCATGGTCGTGCTGCRGGAGTGGGCAGCAGAACTGCATTTTTGGGTAACTACAGTCTGGTGACAGTGTGAGCTGTTGTGAGAGGTTRCAGGCTACTTCAGGGCAGGCTATCTCTACAAGAGCCTGCCTTGCCCTGCTCATTACAGTTCAAACCTAGAACACTAATTCATTCTTAGGTGTCTTGACTTCTTTATCTGTCTTTAACTGCCAATATGGGGGTAGCTCTTCACTAATACTACTAATCTAATCATTCCAACCCTTCAAGGGGTTTCAAGATACAGTTCAGTCTCTTCTGCAGTCCTGCAAAAAGATGCTCCTTTCCCATATCCTGGYGTCACAAATCCAGCCCTCTAGGGAGAAGTTGTGCCAGTTCAATGGTCAGTAACCCTAGACCATAAGGCCACTCTCTGCTGCAGGGCTAGAAAGGTTTGCCCTCTGATGYACGGGCTCTGCAGACCAGCACCATCCAGCACATGGAAGCGTTGATATAGATCCTTGCTCCTGATGAGGAAGAGCTTTCCGCAGCTCTTCCTTTCCGAAGCAGTCACCCCGGCACGGAGAACGGTTGCCATAGTGGCTGATACACAAACGCCTGGGCTGCTTCACCTTATGGAAAGAAATGCCGCAGGGCACAGGGCAAGAAATGTCCCATACTAACCCCYACCTCCTGCAGTGAGTGATGCCTTCTTAAGGGTGAACTGAAAACCAAAGAAGTCCTGCATGGAAAGGGACGGGTGGTGTGGGCCCCTTGTTAATAAGGTTGCACGYGGGTTGCACTGGGGCTGGTACAAATGACCTTCCCTAGTGCACTCCAGCACTGTGGCTTGGCTYGGAGCACCTCTGAAATTCAAGCCATAGTCAATGTCTACAGATRCCACTTGTTGACTGCAGAAGCTGAATTGTGCTGCCAGCAGTCAGAAGGATGGGCTAAGTGCCTTTCAACATAGAGAAAAAAAGAGGCTTTGGCTTATGAGAGCCTAATATCCTACTCCACTTGGTGGCCACAGTTGCTTGAGAGAAACTCCTGCTCAAGCCTAATATATTGCAGAGAGTCTTCCAAC
>PTEX01000304.1:248942-283972 GCA_003342815.1 Eudromia elegans | reverse complement strand
TCCAAAGTTGAAACTACTTGGATATGAGTAAAACTGACTGGGAAGCCCAAGTTCTCTTACTTTAGAAAAAGCTTTCGGAGAATATGGTGAGAACAACAAGGCTTAGCGAGAGGTGGCAAGCAGAAACTGTCACGGTTGTAAATTGGTTTAACTAATGCAGATCTTCATCTTCAAAGGCATCTTCATTTACTGCCCATACTGATTTCAGGCTCATGCATATATCCATGTAGGCGTAAGGAAAAGCCAAATCTTATTCTTCTAGCATTGGGCCCTGTAAATCAGCACGAGGCTGAGTCAAGCAGGCCCCCTCCATCTCATGCTTCCTTGTGAGTGGAAACGATGTATTTGTAGGAATGTGTGGTGTTGGGTGCTCACTTCTGCATGGGCCAGGTCTTCCACGAAGCTCATTTTGATGCAAATGCTGCACAAGCCAGGAKGATGCGCTCTGCTGCCACTGCTGGGGATCTCTGCCTAAACAGGCTCCCTCCATCAAGAGCCCTCCAGGTCTGTGAGGTGCCAGTCCCAGACAGCTGCAGTTATTACTGTGCACAGCACTGCACTCGTGCTCAGCCTTCCCGGACAGAAGCAGCCCGTGGCCTTTCCGTAAAGCGCACCAGCTCTGCTTTGAAGCCTCCACTGGCTTCTCTCGGTTTTGCCTCCACCTCGTTCCGAACTTCGAGGCCAGCTCAAGCTGAGCTGCTTGCTGTTGTGGAAGAGGCACATCCRAAAACATAAGAGCAATAGAAACACTTTCACTGGAATAGTTTCCTGTCACATTCAAAGGAACTTAAAGCAAGGATTTTTCCATGCTGTAGCATTTCTGATCTTACTCTCAACATTTTACAAACACAGCGTTATCCTGCGATATTTTATCTGGCTTCATCTGCAGACACTATAATCTGGTATGACGATGGTGCTGAATGTTTTATGTGCCCTGCTTTTTTGACACGGGTATGGGGATGTGCCGCTGTGAAATGGGCAAGGTCTGATCTGCCATTCCATTTCAATTAAAGCAGAATATGTTGCCTTCAGCCTGGCCATGAACTTGGGGCTCTGGRCAGCATTACTGTGAGAAGGGCCTGCCTGCATGGGGCAGTGCCCACGGCTGGGAACGCCAGGAGTCCAGGCTGCAGGGTCAGATACTGAGGGAAATGCTCAGGCCTGCACCCTTTTYGGTACTTCCATATTATAGCACCTCATTCTTTACAAGTCTTCATCCCTCCTCTCAATACCCCTCTATCYGTGGTGATTAAGGGTTATTATCCCCATTTTATGGAGGTGAAGTAAATCGCCAAAGGCCATGGAGTGAGTCAGTGACCCAGCACGGATTAGAGTGCAGAAGAGGTGCGCCCTGCTCCTAAGCCTGCATTTCACCCTCAGGACTTTGCTGCATCCCTTTAAGGGATCAAGCAATTGCTTCAGCAGTCTGTGCTAGAACACGCTAATCCAGCAATTAACACCGGCGAGTCAATGACATGTAACATCTCCACATCAGCAGGTTTACAGCTGCTGCCCGGATTGCTTTTAAACGACTGCCATCTACCCAGCCACCCTTACCCTTCTGCCTKTCTTACACCAACCTCTCTGTCTATCCATACCTCTTTTCCTGTTACCTATTTCCCCAAGCCTCCTCACACCCCCTTGCCATTCAAGATCCACTTGATCTGCAAGGCTGCTCTTCAGGATCTTCTTAGATTCTCCAGTTAAAGATCCTTGGTGGGGACAGGCCGAACCTGTGCTCCCTGTCACCACATGAGCCTGGCAGCAGGTACTTTCTTGGCTGCTGTCATGTCAGACAACCCTTTCCCAGTGGTTTGTACCCAGGCCATGTTCTACCTTATGTTTATCTGCAAGTATCTTCTGCTGAGAGCTTAGAAGGCTGGCACAGGGTTCCCTTCCTTTACCATGCAATTATTTTGCTCTGCAAACCACAAAATCAGCAATATACTGGAAGAATAATCAATCAGGTGGGTTGATTTTTATCATCTCTCTGTTGTGGTGCTAGGAATGTTTGGAAATGGCAGTGCAATGACTTTGGTTTGACAGTCTTGTCTTCCTAGGTTTTCTCCACGAGCTTGGCGGACTCTCTATTTATCAGCCCAAGTCAGCACTGGGAGATCTGTACAGCCAAATATCAGCTCATGATTAAAAAACCTCTCTCAATCCTTTGCCCAAATGTTTCTCAGATTAACTTTCTGTTGTTGTCACTGCTCCTTATGTTACTTCCTTGGGGTATACTAGGCAATTCCCCTCCTCTAACTATGTTAGTCAATGCTGATATTTATCAGACACCCCCATAACCCACCCAAAACTTAGGTGTATTGCTTCTTCAGGTCTTCTCTGTAGAAGAAGCCTTCAGCCTCTTAACCACTAGCCCTGAAGGCCAAGCCAGATAAAAGCATTGTTCTCCTAACAACCATGCGTCTCTGTSAAGCCCATCCCCTCCTCTTTTGGAACTATATATATTTTGGAACTATAACACTTGAAGTACTAAACTGTCTTAACATACCAGTCTGTAATGTCACTGCCACTGGCCTTGCAGAAAGAAGAAAACCAAAACACTCCTCCTAGCAGCAGGAATGACACTCAACATTTGATTCATTGTGTCTTCTAACACTGTCCAAGCACTAAAAAAAATCCTGAGTAATCCTTTTCCATAGTGAAACTGTTCAGTCAACAAAATTAAATGTTGGGAGTAGCTCTGTATCCTCATGTCTAACCCTGCAGTCACCATGGGAAGCTCTTCACTGGATGCCACATGGAGATTGCAACAGCACAACAGACCAAAGTGGAAAAAAGTGTCCGTGACTYGAACAAGGCTGAGGAAGATCTGGGCTCTCAGGGCCTCTGCAGCTTCCATCAGCTGCAGAAGAAGGTGGCAAGGCAATAAAAATACCAGATGGCTAAGAGCAATCCATACAGTAAATTACAACCAGCTACTGCCAAACTTTCGCTGGCCTTGTGACACGTGCCATAGTATCTGGCAAAACACAAGCATCATTGGGGTGTGCTATGAGCTCTGAGTCATAATTTCGTGCTGCCCTGAGGATCTTTGTGCCTTTCTTACATAAATCCACTGTTTGTTTACTTTCATTGCTTTGGAGATAACACTGCAGCTCCCAGGAACATCTACCCAYAGTGCTGTCTCAGCAAGGTGAGCTCAATGGCTTGATGCACGGCATGTTTTACTAAGTAGTTCAGACCTAGTTCAGTGGGTTATGTGATTGCATGATAAACGGGCATCCTTTGCTGGCTTGTACTGACATTAAAGTAAGGTTCTATTCAGGCTCCTCAGATGTTCTTCACATGAACACAACCCATGGAAATCGTCCTAGCATTCAAGAGTCTTCAAAGGCAGAGAGATAAATGTGGTGACTTGGACTCGGTGAAATCTGCAATTTATTCTTGTGTTGACTATAGATGGTTACAGGCCTGGAGCTGCAGGAAGCTCTATGAAACACATGATCAGAAAGCTCCACTTGACAGCTCATAGAGAGCCCATCTCAGCAGGGTCCTGAAGGAAATGTATAAAATTGAAGCATGGAGAGATCCTTACCATGTTTAATAGRGCTATTTAGGCTCAGATTTATGCCAGCAAATAAAACAACAGGCAGGACAACACCAGTCTTATATTCTTACCCTTCTGATTCTTACTGCATGGCTCACCAATATCCTCTATCACCTATTCCATATCATCTACTCAGTATTCTTCCTCCTACTCACTGGGACTCTTCTATAGAAATACCGCCTAAATGCCTCTTCTGTCATATTTTTTTTTCCAATATGGCCCTCTTGTGAAGCCATGAACACCATCTTCGCTATTAACACCATCATAGAAGACGGCAGTTCCCTCCAACACTGCGTATGGGTCTCCTCAGTAACTCTGCAGATGTCCATGAGTGCTTCAGGGGAGACCCACCTGCATCTATGAGACTCCTGCTTAGAGGACCATGACTGCTTTGGAGACAACAAAAGTTAGCAAATCATTCAGTCCACCATGGTTACCTTTTGTAAATAAAGGATGGTCCCTTTAAGCACAGCATAAAATTTCTTCCAACCTCTTCTTCCTCTGGGAGCTACAAAAAGAAGAATATCATCTAATTATATATGTCTGCTTCTGGCAGAGCTGCTTTACCTTCACCTTTCTGGCAAGACCAACTCTCCTCATGACCCACCACAGACACGCCAGTCCTCACACACCTCCAAGCTGCCCCTTACAGGGAGCCAGTCTGTGCCCGGCAGAGAGACCTAGGCTGGGAGACGCAACCTCACAGCATGAACACATTCGGGCCAAAAACACAGGGCAGAAGGCACAGGGCTAGCAGTGGAACCCCCTGCTGCAAGGGTCTCAAATCCAGGGTCTTTGGACTCATTGCTTGAGARGCAGCGGCATTCCCTGGGGTTTTCTAGTTTAGACGGGTGCCGCAGACGTGCCCTGGCTAAGGCAGATTTTGTTCCAGCAAGGATGGAGCCCTATCACAAGCTGTCTGGGTGGACTGAGGGAAAGAGAGCTTKCCAGAAGCTCAGGAGCTCTAGGAGAGCCATCTACATTATGACAAGAGAGCTGGTCCTTAAGCAGGGGTGGAATTAAGAAAGTGCTGGAAGCCARGGAGGTCTTTGGTGGTAACCTTCACTCCTCAAGACCTTTTAATTGGCTATCTTTCAAGTGGATAGGCCTTCCATATCTGTTAGCAACAGTGGTTATCCAAGGAGACAGCGGGTCTCCAAGTGATTAGCAATACACTAATCACTACTGCCTAGCAAACAGTTTCCAAATACATTTCCTGTTGTCTTTCCTGTAATCCCACAAGCTGACTGAAAATTATGAGGTGTCCTGCTGCCCCCTGTCCTGCACAGAACGTGCAGATAAGGCTTAGGGTTCTAATACCAGTCTGCCCTAAGGTCAGGGCTGGGGCGGACGGCTGCTATGGAAGCAGCCTTGCTCAACTGCTCAGTGTGTGGCACTCAGGGTTGTGCCCACGACAGAAGGCCATGCCTATGTTAGCAGCAAATGGAACAGCAGACACCTTCAGCTTCCCTGGCAGTCAGAAGGGAAGACTGAGGTCTCTGAAAGCATTCAGGTCTGCAAATGCTGCAAGACACCCTCCTTCCCCTCTGAACTGGGACTCATATGCTGGGGGCTCTCTCTTGTATCCTCTGGGATGGAGTAAGGAAACGGCACTCCAGAGGAACGGCTGAGGGAAGATTAGAGGCAGACCCTGGTACTGCCCCTGGTACACCTCCACCCATCCCATTAACACATACTTCTCTTCCCGTCCATGTCTGCATGGGTTTTGCGCGTGAGGACACCGTGCTTGTAGGTGACTGCGTTCAGCGCCTGCGGGATGTCCAGGAAGGGGTTGCTGCTGTCAACAATCCTTGTCACTTTCTTTGCACTGGCTCCAAATTTGTCGTCTACCAGCTCCGAGAGTGATTTCCTCAACTCGTCCTCATCGCTTGGAAACAAAGTCAGAGAAGAGATTGAGTGGCGGACACATGGGACAGGTCATGGTGGGCATAATCTGCTCTTGATTTTGAGACAGTTGTTTATTACAAGACTAGTCAGAGAAAGAAAAGGTAAGGAGACCTAGAGACTGTAACATACAATGGTGGTGATCTGGAAACAGCCTGGAGGAGCACGGATGGCAAACAACTGACCCAGCAGGTCCACTCTGMCATTATTCAAAAGAGGTAAGGGACATGCACCTGTCTGAACACCAGTAATCTGCAGACATAGCACGGTTAGGACTATGAGCATTTCTATTCATAGAGTTGAGTCTTCAACCCCATGATTCACCAATAGCAGTCAGGAGGAAGTCTTTTGCTAGACACCAAGTATCAAAGGGGTGTCACCTCTCCTGGGACAGCTTCCAAGGCCTACTAGATACTGAAGGAGATCTAGGTATTTTCTACACATCCCCGAGGCACCAAATCAGCAGACATTAAGGAGATGGATCACCTGATCCTGGAAAACCTGGAGAAGGTTTTGCATTTGACCCCCATTCCTGTCTTCAGATTGAGACAGCAGAGAGCAAAGCTTGCTGGTCATTTCCAGAAGCTGCTTCTCCTCACGGATGATCCGTTCCAGGACTCCAGGCAGCAAGTGCAGAGCAGTTCAGGGAACGTTCAGAGACTCCTCAAGGCCTGACTCTTCCTTTTTGAAGTAAAAACTAATTTGGCACATAGAAATTAGAACTTGCATGGAAAGTATTTCCCATGTTTCTGGCGCATTAAGAAATGAACRTGAACAAGGAATTTCTGCACCACCTGTTGAAAGCTGGTATCTAAATGGCACAACTGGGTACCTGAGGTGGCAGACTAGTTTGGAGCCAAAGCTCAGCTGAGCAGTGAGCTGCACACTGACCACTTGCTGAGCTGTAAAATACCTCAGCTCCCCATCTGCAGGTAGGATACTGGTCAGAATAAGAGGAACCTCTAGGAACAGAAGTTTGGTCTAGGAGCTCTCAGCCCCCATAGGAGTCCTGGCRCTTGGGCAGAATATAGAAGTTACGCTTGGCTGGTGAGTGAGCGRGGGATCAGTTCACTGGTTTGTACCGGAGACGTGCCTGGTACTGGGATTGTGTCCTGTGTCTGCATTTCCAGATGGGCTTTCGGGACAGGATGTCTTCCTTGAAGGCCAAGCAGTGCAGCAGGCACCGAGAGAAGACAGAGACAGGCAAGTAAAAGAGGCTCTTGCCTRACCCATGCAAGGCTATGACTCTGCGTCAGGTCTCTGAAGACAGACCAGGCACCCCATGCCGGGGTCATCTGCCTTGCTGCGGGGAGAGTGAAAGGTTTCTCACACTCCATCTGACTTGCCTGGAATAAAGCAAGACACACCGCARTGAGCCAGGTCCCACACGGATATCTGGGATGAACAAGGTGGTGAACAGAGACGAGAGGGCAGGGCGGGAGGGGGCAGGTGAAGGGCTAGGTGCTGATGGGTGGGATCCGTCTGTCCCCATCTGCGTGGCTGTGCCCTGGGGAGGATGCTTTTCCCCTTCCCATCTTTTCGCCCATGTAGGGGAACGCGTCCCGCACCAGAGCTGTGTGCCTGCAGAAGTTGTATAACCACCGCCTGCATCCACTGAACAGCTGCACGTCTGCTGAACTCCTGTTACATAAATTGTCCCACCAGGCACCTTTTGCAGAGCTAGAGAGCTCCCTCTCGTGACTGACAGACCGCGGCGTGCAGGGCTGATGCACTGAGGGCCGCGTGCGTCTGGCTCACCCAGGCGGCTGCCGTGGCCTCCGGGGGTTGGACCCCCTTCAGGGCTGCATTTCCATTACAAAACTGTGCTTGGTGCCTCTCTTTCTTAAAGATTTAATGTAGGACCATTTTTTAAAGTGGAATCAATGTCACTCAAGAATCACTCCATTTCCAGTGCTATTAACTGAATCACTGTAGCCCCTGGTCTTTCCTGAAGGAACCACTAGCCCACAGCAACATTTCTGTCACTGGGACGTGGCTCATGCAGGAGACTCTGCTCATGCCTGGAAAGGCTGACCCTGCCTGCCAGCAGGTAGGATCAAACCATTTCCAGACACATTCCTGGCCAGGACAAGGCATTCAGCAAACAGCAGAGCTAACAGTCCAAGAGGTCCCACTCTGCCCTACAATCCTGGCAAGACAGACCTGACTTAGAAGAGGTCTCCATGCTGTAACCCGAAGGCCCCAGGTCTGTTAGGCGCTTCCCTACAGCAGAGGTATGCAGACARGAAGAGCTGCAGGGAAGGCCCAGCACCTTCTTGTCAATGGATCCTGACATACACTGGGGATGGACTTTTTTAATACTGGAAGAGAAGAAAGGCTGAGAAAGATGCAGTGCAACTGTCGGTAAAATCGTCCTGGAGGGAATTGTGCTAGCTGTTCTCAGAACTGTCACCACGCTGTTTCAGGGTAGCTGYGGATGAGAAAGATGCCTGTATACAGCTGAAGGTAAACAGATTTTTCTTGTCTAAGATCTTTATCACTGACCTGAAAGAGGAGACAGAGACCTCATGGGGTTTGTGGAGAGCAGAAAACCAGGAAGCAGAGTTGACATTCAGGTGGGCAGGGCCAGCATTTGGAGGGATTTGGGCAGGTTGGAGGGATGAGCTCACAGGAACCTCATTAAATTCAGCAAGGACAAAATGCAAAGTACTGCAGTAGGAACGAGTACGCTGCAGGAGAGGCAGGGACTGGCTGCCAGGGGAGCCACTCTGTGGAAAAGGTCCTGGGATTCCCAGTGGACGAGAAGCTGAACATGAGCTAGGTGACGAGTCCTGGCAGCAAAGAAGGCCAAGAGCATCCTGGACTATATGGACAAGAGCACAGCCAGCTGACTGAAGGGAGTGACCGCTACTCTGCACTCACTGGACCATGCCCAGATACTGCAACTGGTTTAGGTCCACCCAGTACAAGAAAACAAGATGGCCGGGGATGGGAGCCCCTGCCCTTTGAGGAGATGCYGAGAGAGCTGAGCTTGCCCARCCTAGAGGAGAGACGACTTCAGGGGGCCTCATGGCAGCCAACTGAGAAAGTTACTGAGGAAACAGAACCAGGCTCTTTGCTGTGGTGCGTGATAGCAGATTGAGCTACGAATGGGCTAACAGGTGAGCTACCGCAAAAGACATTTTAACTGGGCATGTATACACATTTATAAAGAAATGTCACTGAGGAAAACTAAGATCCAGAGAGGCTGCAGAATCTCTATCCTGCGAGCCTTTCAAGACCCACTGAGCAAAGTCCTAAGCACTTGCCTCTGAATTCAGTGTTGACCTCATTTTGAGTCTCCCGGATTGGTGATGTCCAGAGGTCCCTTCCAGCCTCAGTGACTGTGATTATATTTCCAGAAAGAATGGATAGGACTGAGGCTTCAAGYGGAAGAGAAGTCTCAGGGACTAAAATGATCCCAGATCTTGAGCTCCCRAAGCAAAGACCATGCTCTAGAATGATAGGGAGAGGGGCTGGCACTTCTCRGGTGACAAAAAGGCCATCAGGTCATTCTTCTTGGAAAATAAAAAGGTCACTCCTTCCCTTTACATTATGCCTGTGGTTCAAGGGTCCATGGACTGCCATCCTCTCCTGGCTGCTATTGTGTTGGAGTTGTAAATAAATCCAGCTTGCCTACAGGAGGACCTTCAATGCTTAAGGGCATGAAAGGGAATGTTCTGAATGCTTCTGGATCTGAAAACATGACCGAAGACCTGTCAACTACTTTGAAATACATACTATCTTTCAAATGCTTAAAATGTGTACTTACATGGCCCACTCCAGCTTCTCATTCTTGATGGAGTTATACAGTGTCTGAAATAAGAAGATGGTGTTAGGTGGGTCACTTGCTGAAGACACTCCTGGATTTTAGAGATCATCTGCCCAATACACTCCCTGTTTCCTTCCTGAATTGTCTTGGAGTCCTACTTTCCAGTAAGCAGGATAGCTACTATCCTAACAGTCCCTTTTTTGTCTATGTACGCTGCTAGGGATTGAATTGGACATGGCAGAAGCAGCTCATGGCAGTCAGCCCTGCTCAGCAGCCTCATTATGATTGTGCCTAATGCTGTGTGCTTGGCCTGGTCCTGAGTAAATTCTTGTCTACATATAATGATAGAAGAGTTGGGAGAATGATACAACACCTTCAGTGTCTTGACTGGAGGAAAGGGGCAGTGGGGGTCTAAATGCTGCCTTGAGAAGCAGGAGCAGAATGAACAGCTTTGGCAGACAGCTTGCTTTGTTTTCAGATTCCTCCAGCGCAAAATTCAAATTACTTCCCTTGGGCACTGGGAAAGGAGTTAACGGCTGGGAAAGCAGAATRTGCAGGTGGTCCTGCCTATGTCTGGGGCTGGGGTAGGATGAAGCTGGTTGTAACGGATTGCATCAAGGAGTTGTGATGTAAAATGGGGCTTCCTTCAAGTGGGGATGAGCACGAGCCCAGCTGGAGGAGACGAGGACCCAAAAGCATGGACTCTACAGCTCGCACTCTGTGCATGCTTGAGAGAGCTGCATCAGTGCCAGGTGGCCATATTTATTTTGAGTGAATTACTCTGCGCGTTGTCTAGTAGGTCACAGAATTACCATGATGGAGGGAGACCTCCTGATATGTTCTGAGAACAGATAGATATGCYGCTAATCTGGAGAAAAAATAGGCAGGAAAGAGACACCCAGTGATTCACTTTGATGTGCAAATTAATATAACCCGGGAGTATGGGTTAAAAATYTTCCAAAAGAAGATGCGTGCACTGGAAAATGCTGATTCAAGGGCATTTACTGTCCCAGTAGGATTAGGTGGTAGTACAGTAATAATAACAGCATGCAATCGTCTATTTATATCATATTACCTTCAGCAAATCCTTTGTGAAGTCCTTCCCATCATTCAGTCCATCCAGGTTTGCTATGAACTGTTGACAAGACATCTTTTTACCAATATTCTGAAAGGCAAAGAAGCAGCTCATTAAACTTCTGGAGACTCCTGACTTGAAGCAGAATGTTTTAAAGAATAAACCTGTATTTAACAGTGAGACCTGGATTTCCCCCAAGACCTAGAGCTGAAATCAGGTCTTCTATTTTGGTTTTCCATTGGCTTTTTGCTCTATTAGTTTATGATATTATCCAAGCATTTCAAATGACCCCTTTTAAAATGGTATAGCTAAAACACCTGCAAATAATCCGTCCAGCTCTTGATCCAAACCTTCCAAGTAGTCTCACCTCTGGTTGCAATGCTGGTCTTGGTACTGAAACAGTAACACTGGGTTGTGTCTCCAAGCCAGCAGTGTGTGAAATTTTCTGTGTGTGCAGAGTCAGCTTCTTAAGGCAGCAGGCTCTGGGAAAGGACTTGTCCTTAATGGAAATCACTTTTGATTTGAATTAGGGGTAGGAATGATCCAGCTACTGACACTGTGTGAACTTGGTACTGTGGAGGGTGAGGGCAACGCATTGACACCATGGGAACTGCATGATTCAGAAGATTCCATGCTAGGACTGTTTGGTGTCGATGCTGCCAGGCCATCTGAAACYCCTGCTATGTCTTTGCCATCTGTCCATGCTACGTCTCTTCCTTCTCACACCCTCTTACCCCTCACCATAGCTCGGAGTGTCAACTTCTCAGACCATGCAGATGAAGGCAGCCCTTTTAGTTGTCTGCCCCTGCACTCCTGCCTCTCCAGAGGGCTGGAGCAGAGGTGGGGAGGAGTCATTGAGGACTACGAGATTCAGAAAAGGRAGTCTGATAGCAAAGAGGAAACAGAGGTGTCTCCAGTGCCATGTGATTTTGCAGCTCTTACTGTGGAGTGAAGCCTCCAAGGACAGAGCTCTGGGTGATATTGCATGAAGTGCTCAGGGGAGCTAGTAGAGAGGACAGCATGAGACACGACCTACCACTGGCAGCCCTAAGGTTCCCAACAGCACCTTGACACTGGGTGAGCTTGCCCTATGTATAAACAAGGGGGCTGTCCAYGTCCAAGATCCTCCTGGAGGGCTCTGCAAGAACAGGCGAGAACAGCTGAGGCAGGAGGGCATTCCGGGCCCCATGGGAGGGGATGAAGCACTTTATGATATAGGAGATACTGTGCAGAGCAAGGCATGTCTTCCGTGCAGGAAAACAAGCTCTTGACAGTGACGGATATCAGAAACCTCTGTCCTCAAACATGCACAAAAGGTGACTTCCTCAAGTGAAGCATCTGCACAGCGAAGCCCTGGTATTAACTCACTGCACGCGCCCCAGGCCTGTCGTCTGTGTGTGGAGACATCTTGGCTACGCAGGGAGCTGGTGCTGTCTTTGAGCAGCTCTATCTGAGATTCCTAATTATGCCTCCTGCTGGTGCTGGCTTTGGATGAGCTGGCACTCTGGAGAGACCAAGGGAAAGAAGAATAAAGCACTGCAACAAACCTGCCGCATCTGGGGATGCTGCAGTGAATGCAGCACCGTGTGGAACTCGGCTGGCTTTGCTTGCCCAAGCTGATGCCCRTGCCTGGACCCCGCAGCAGCAGGACCCAGCCAGGCAGTGCTGAGGGATCAACAGCTTCAGGGGATCTCCAGAGAAAACTGCCTATGGGCTTCACTGCAGATTGTGTTTCTCCGGAGAGGGAAGGGAATTTGTGCACTCATGGGCTCTTGAATTCAGCTAAAAAGACCAGCACTGCTATGGGTGTGTGGGTAGAGAAGGAAGGGATATCGAAAAAGGGTATAAAAAAAGCAGTAGCAAATCTCACTGAGAAAAGTATGTTACTGAAATCCTCGAGGCAGAAAGGAACTGGCATTTTTTTACGCCTGCCTTCAGCAAGGAAACCAGAGGGCATAGCACAGGTCTTTCTGTCTGCAGAGCTCTCGTTGTAGTGGGGTTGGTCCAGCAATGAAGACAGAAGCAAGAACCTTTGAGGAACTGAATGGATATAGTGGGGGGAAAATGACACAAGTTACGAGGCTTACAGGCCCCTAWTCAGGTTTTGTGTGTATTGCATTCGGGCCACAAGTCAAGCTCAGTGCCTGGATGGTTTCTTTGACAAATCATCTTGTTGGAGTATGTTGTTGAAGTACTTCAGAGTCAGAGCAGGATTCAGGTTGGATGTCAGTGGGATCAAGCACAGGGTGCCAGGGTACCTCATAAGCAAAACAACCTCAAGTCAACTATATCTCAAGATTCCTGCTTGTTGGTTTGAGGCATGGACTGGGATCAGTGCTCAGATATAAAGCCCTAAAAAGTGCTTCCATATCAACCCCAGAAGTGACTATGGCACCAGACTTCCTGCACTTAAAACCAGCTGGGTAAAGAAAACAAAGGAAAATACTCTGGGACCTGGACTTTGCAGCTTCACCTGATGGACAAGAAACAGTTCTGTGACCCCAAGGACCTGACTATCAACAGCTCCAGTGCCAAGGTCTGGCTGACATTTCCTATACGCTGCAATGGTAGTTAGTGAACATGGGGAATCCCAGGAACACCTCTAGAAAGGGCCACCATAAGGGGAAAGCGCATTATTTTCTTCTGCAATGGGAATCAGTTCAACCAGATCATCACATGTACACATAATCTACAAGTCTGGGCTTTGAGAAAGGCAACTGCACACCTAAAGATCAGTGTTGTGATGCCTACGCCCCCGGCTGAACTGAGATCTCTGGGCATAAACAGTTGTTGCAGCGGTTGAGAGAGAGACATTTCCTKGAGGGCCTGGCCGGTCACAGAGATRGGGACATCTTTGCTTTTCTGTRGCGCATCAGTCACTTGTCAATGCTAAAAGAAGCCAGTTAGGCTGCTTCGTAGCCATGTGCAGCCTCTATTCCTGACGTGTCCCACCTGGCTGAAAAGAACTTCATCCCAGTCTTAATCTGCTCATGCAGCAAACCATGAGAAATCACTCCAAAGCAATCAGCTATCACGATGATGTGTTTGGATGATRAGTGTGTGAGTGAGCAATGGATCAAACACATAAGAATGGACAGATAGAGGAATGAACAGGCAGAGATAATATGGGAACAGACGGACAGCGACGGATGGCTGCGGACCGTCTGTAGAAATGGATGGAAGAGATACGGTGCACTGGAGTGGTTAGAGTGTATRAGAATAAAATAGAGGAATATGCAAAGTGAGACAGGTAGATTTGTAGATTCTTATGTGAATTTAGGGACTGAGGGATGGTTATATGGCAGATGAGGGGGCTGATTCTGCCGTCCCACGGCTTACCTCAGTGCAACCTCTGAGCCTCAACCTCCCTCCGCTGAGCCTCGACCATCTGCTGCTGAGCAGACTGACCCAAGAGAATCACGTAACATGGGTTGAAATGTCCAGAATGACTCTACCCTCCTTCAGAAGACAACAGGCTACAGTGTGGCAGCCCTTGGCAGTAGCCAAATCCCAAYAATATGAGTCTAGGCAGGTGAGCATGGATGATGGAGAACTGTGTGCCGGGCAGGAAAAGCAAGGAGCTGGCCTAGTGGGTCCTGTTTTTTGGGGGAAATTCTTAACCCCTCTCAAACACTCCTCTTCTGGAGTGTGAGGAAGCTCCATTTATTTATGTTTCAGAATGAGGTAAGGGTTGTTGGTGTAACTGAACCAAGGAGATCCAGCATTAGATGTGTCCTAGGCTGCAGAAACAAAGCCATCCATCTGCAGCAAATGATCCTGCAGATCTTGGGTACCAAAGACACCTGGGCCATGCAAAGCTGCCATGGGTATCCACCCATGGGTGTCACTGCCTGGGTGGTTCCAGCAGCTGCTCCGACCTCAGAGCAATTCAGCTAAGTGCGGCTCACACAGCAGTAGTGCTAATATCAGCTTTCCAAACACCAGKACCTCAAATCTCAATCTTGGCTTACGCAGCAACTCACAGGGTTTGTAAGGCTAATAGCCATGGATATTTTGGATTGGAGGCTGTCAGGCATTGTGTTTTCAAGATTTGTTTAGCGACAAAGAGAGCCGATGGTTTGCTTTTCGTACTGAATGCTAAAGCTTGTCACATCAGAATATGACTTCAGGGGCTGAACTTCAGGAGAGCACTCAGTATTGTGAGAACAAAACACAACCACGAGAGTTAGTGACGCTGAGATGCTGCCACTGTCTTTCCACGGCCAGTAGTTTTGAACAAAGAGGGACAAAGTTGTGCATTGAAAAGGAGACACCCCAAAACTTTGTTTCCAAAGGACAAAATATGGAGCACACAAGTCCTTTGCCAGTAGATCTGCTGGAGTTAAAACAGCGCCAGCAGAGCATGCTATGAAATCGCCAATAATCTCAGTTTTATTTCAAAGCCTGCAATGTTTGGTGATGTTTGCTTTTACAGGATCGCCTCTAGGAACCATGTGAATCAATCAAATTGGAAGGTCTCATTTTAGACACTATGTTTTCTGAACAGTTGGAAATAGGTTTTGAACGCACCTGTGGTGAGAATCAACAGCACTAAGGCAAACTTCCAGCTTGGCCCTGTGCAAGTCTCATGCTTTAAAGTCAGACTATTTCTAAGCCCTGACTCAGTATATCTGATGCCACTGCCACAACACTGAACTGACCCAGCTATAGAGACACCATTGCAGAGAACTGTTCCTTTGTAGGGACATATTAACCACCCTTTCCTAACCAACGGGATTTCTCACTCCATGGCAATGCACAGTAAAACACTGAAACATACACACAATATCAAAAAAAAGGAATGAAATAAAAAGAGACAAGCAATATCATGAGAGCATCTTTAACAAAACAAGGAGAGGTGAGAGAGATCAAGTCACACAGCTGCATGTACACTGCGGTTCTTAGAGGTTTCTTTGTAAGCAGAGTTGCATGTGGATCATATCAGCTGCTAAGAATGGGTTGCTAGGTAGTGAAGGACACTGCACAATGATTTCAGAACCCAGACAAACAAAACGACTTTTTTTTTTTTTTAACACAGAAAAAAATAAGCAGAATGCCAGTGCTTTAAAGCAAAACACTAGAATGACTGCACTTACCACCTGGTAAAGGGTTAAAGAGCAGAAAGAGAGGTTCCAGGAGCAGAAGGAAGGAAAAAAAAAAGGAGGAGAAGAAGGAGAAGAAGAAATTAATGTTATGCATGCGGAGAAATAAAGAGAAGACTTTTCAAAAAAGAAAAGCTTGGGCATTTCTATACCTAGTCAAAAGAAAGCTAAACTTTTCAATACCTAGATAGCATGAGATCATCTCTTACCAAGCCAGTTAGCCAACTACTCAACCAAAAACATGCAGTGATAAGCAGTGAACTTTTTTTTTTTTCTTTTGGCCCTTCAGATTCTTTCTTCCTTCCCAGTYGTTCTTTGGATTTTTTTTATTTGGGAGCAAAGGGCATGGTTTGCGTTCTGCAGCAATACTGCTTTTGCTGTTGCTGAAAATGGTTTGATGAAAACATGTGCTTGGTTCTAACCATTTCAGTTGAGGGATGAATGCACTGTGAAATGCTCATGCTCAGGAGGAGCCTGTGCACTGCTCTCCAATTGCATTCATAGATGCTTTGATTAGGCATTTTGCTATCAACCCTGTGGGAATGGATCCAGTGGCTGGTGGAGGCCACAACGCAAATGTTCAGGAAAGGAGTCCCGCATCCTAGATTCATTTCAGCCTAAGGACCCAGAATGTCATAGCTGAGAATGCACCARACAGGCTAACTTGGGCTAGTCCCTCCTGAACGGTGAGAGAACAAACAGTAGAGAGCCTGGGGCTGGCATCAAGAGCTAAGACCACCTTGCACAAACAAACAAACAACCAAACAACAAAGAAACCCAGGGCGTGCTGCACACCTCAGAGATGAGCCTGTCTCTGCAGGGGAAGAGAGCTACCGGTGCCGGGGTGACTGGCTGCTTTTGCCAAGAGCAGTTATTCATTCTGTGGATTCCYGTGTTCAAAACTTGCCACTGTGTCACGAGGTAAGTACCTGTGTTGTAATGATGGGCTCTCTCAGGAGGACTGTCWAATGCAACTGGTGAAGCTGGTGGCCTTAACACTTTTGCCATCAGAGGTGAAGAGCATTGGTACATGTCCTCTTCCTACCCCCACAGATAACAAGCTCCTCTTGAAGGTGAYTATAAACCAGTGTGCAGAAGAGCTATGTTATGGCCTACTGCTTCTTCATTAGAAAACTACTCAAAAGAAAATCAGGAAAAATACCTGGAAATGCACCATAAATTGTTGCCAGATGGAGGCAGAAGAGGATTTTGATACACACAGCTTGCAAAACATGGGATTGTGGAGCAGAAAAAGGAGGGTAAAACTTACACGGGTTTCCTATGTGCAAGCTGCTATAATAAGCCTTCCCTGGCTGCATCTGCACACAGGCCCTGGGCAGTTTCAGGTTTGAGCTTGCAGCGGATGTTATGAAAGGAGAAGGGGCTTCAGAGATCTGCAACTCAGGCAGTTCCTACACTGCTGGAAAGGGGGCACAAGGCCTTGGGGCTCAGGACCAGGTTGCACAGCTCCGTGCTAAGGCTGGACGCAGAGAGGGGGAGGTCTGGATCACCAGTGCCAACAGCTTTCAACAGCAGGAAGCAGGCTGCTGAGTTCATGGCTACTCTCAGCTCTGTTGCTGGCATCTCCAGGATACATCACCTTCCAGTGCYGTTCCCCACACTGCCATCCAGTCTCATCCTCCCTCTGCAGCATTTTTTTTCTTACGTCTACCCTCCCTCCTCAGTATATCCTGGAAAYGCTCCAGTTTTAGGAACAAGTCCAATATGTGCAGCCTGAAAGTGCCTCTAAGACATGATAGAAGCTCTCCTAACAGCCTGTGCTGTTGTTTAAGCTCACCTCCTGGCGGTGAGCTCTTCTCACTCTTCTCTTTGTCTAGAAGCACCTCTGTGTGATGCTCTCCAGTGGCTAAGACCTGGTTAAGATTCGCTACTGCAACTTGCTTTGTGTTCTGGAAAGCGTGTATCAAACCTGGACCTGTACGAAACTGCTGAGCGCACCGCAGAAGTGTTGGGAGGAGAGGAGCCTCAGGTGTCCCCACCACAAGAGCGAGCAGCACAGCTGSAGCTGCAGTTTGCTGCATCGCAGCGACCGGTGGTGAAGCCTCTCCAAGAGAGCTCCCAGGGCAGGGCCGAGGCACCCAGCAGGCACTGCCTGTGCCTGCAGAGTGTAAGCGATGTTAGCGGGAGACTTGCCCTTGGTTTCGGCACGGAGTGACACTACGAGAAGGTCTGTCTGCAGGACCAGGCCTAGTACCCACAGCTCCTTCTGAGATGGATTACATTCTCTTCCGACCTATCTTGGTTTTCCAGCAATACGTCCTGCACAAGGGGAAAGACCTCTACGTTGGGAAGGAAAGCAGGAAGGATGCACCTGTAAGTACTACTTACATGGCCATGAAGATCTGTGTTTAGCAGCATCAGGGCACAGGTGAGCGTGTGAATCCCATCTGAAACATAATACAGTCAGCTGTCAGTTACTTCTTCCCTTCCCACTTGGTTTCAGTATTTGCTCTGCTTGGGCAGCCTACCTGATGCAAAAAGGAAGGTCAACTGCTGTGCCTGCACTCACCTTACCGCATATCTGTTTCTTCTAACCAGGCAAGTTGGTTTAACAGAAAATATGTTCTTTCCCCTCAAACTTTATCTTTTTCAGGAAAGACCTCTATGGAATTGGCTCTAGAGCAATTTTGACACAGGCTCTCTGAAGATCAGACTCTCTGCAGATTCCTCTCCACTTTACATTTTGTGCTAATGCCATTGCAAAAACTGCAGCGACTTCTAGCAAAAGAGCTACTTCTGGCTTTTTGCAGGGTTCCTGTCAGCTCTCGAATTTCCCTCAAAAAAATTTACTACAAATGAAGGCAGCAYTTTTGGCTCCCCAACTATGAACGGTGCCCTCTAACCTAATAAAGCTCATGTGAAGTTTCTCCTTTGACATAACACAGCTCCCAGCTCTCCACCAGGTAGCCTGGTGGCTTGTTGCTATTTTAAAATCTGGCTACATCCTGAACTTCAAGGTCCAGAGACATGCCTCCATTCCCCGCACACGGCAGCGAGATGCCCTTGCGCTCCCCTGAGGACATCAACCAGCCCCCTCAAGARTCACAAGAGGGTTGGCTGGAACAGCACCAGGGAGAAAGCCGAGGATGAAAGTGATGAAGGCTCTGGCCTTGCTCTTGATTTCACACAGATGGGTTGCTCCATGGAACAAGCTCCACACGAGTTGACACTTCCAGCTTATCACCCTAGCCCAGGCTGTGTTGCAAAATGACAGCCCAGTGGCAGGCTCTCACTTAGCGAATTACAGGAYGGCTGAGGTAGGAAGGGACCTCTGGAGAGACCTCCCCCTCTCCTCACGTGGAAGATGCTCTAGCCCCTTGATCATCTTAGTGGCCCTTTGCTGCTCTCGCTACAGTAAATGCATGTCTCTCTTGTGCTGGGAAGCCTGGAACKGGACACAGCACTTGAGGTGCGGCCTCACCATGGCTGACGAGAGGAGAAATATCACCTTCCTCGGCCTGCTGCTGCTGCTCTTCCTGACGCAACCCATGATGCCATTGGCCATCTTTGCCCTAGGGACGCACTGCTGGCTCATGAACAACTCGGTGTCCACCAGGACTCCCAGGTCCTTCTCGGCAGGACTGCTCTCCAGCAGGACAGCCTCCAGCCTGTATTGCTGCATAGGATTATTATTCCCTACAATTCTGCACTTCTRTTTGCTGAACTTCATGAGGTTTCRCTCTGCCCCTCTCRGCAGCCTGAAGAGGTTCCTCTGAATGGCAGCACAGCTCTATGGTGTATCAGCCACTTCTCCCCGTTTTGTATCTTCAGCCAACTTGCTGAAGATGCCATCAGGCACTCCATCCAGGTCACAAATGAACAAGATTGGACTGAGTATTGACCCCTGAGGGACACCACACAGTTAGAACCCAAGTACAACCCAACGCTAATGCAATGAACGTGTGCAAGCTTCATGAATGCTTCATTTCCAGCTTTGTAATCTTTGTCAGCATGGCAAAACTTCTTGTATTGTTTTTCACTGTTAGCTGGCCTTCAAATACAGGTAAGTTCAAGGGTGTGGGATGGAGTCTGAGATTTGACCCCTGCATGTGCCAGTTCAACCATTGCTCAAGTTACTGCCTGCACACATCCACCTCCATCCCGTGGTGTAAGATATCTGAGAAACAGAGAAGGAGAAAGGGTGCCAAGGTCCCTCTGGGATAGGGGTGTAGGAGGCAGATGCCACAGAATCGAGGATCATTCAGGAGAGGTGTTGAAGAAGGGTCAGGATTGGATACTTGGGATATTTTGGTTAGGGGCTTCCATTTAGTCAAAACTGTCACTAAAGTCARTGCTGGGCAATCTGAAAAGAGGCCTTGAGGCCTTGAAAATTCAGCTTGTGGCTTAACTTCTGCAGCTGGAGGATTAGTCTCAGAGGAAGGAGCTTTTCTGAACTGAGAGGGGGGGAAAATCACATATGTGTAAAGCAAATACAGGAAAAYAAAATCTAAAGCCATCACCTGTTGGGATACCCCTGACCAAAGCAAACAGGTCACTCTATCCTGGGAAGAGCTTGTGTCCCGTTAGTTTCTCAGAGGGATTGTAAAATCCTTGTGGCACTATGCACTGCTGCTCTTTGGGAAGTCTGCAGTCGAGAGTCAGACAGGACACTGGGACAAACAGGCTGCAGCCCAGGAACCCATCTTCAGCACAGCTCATGYACGCTAGGTCTGCGGGACAAAATTCCTGGGGGGAGTGTCTCCCTACCACTGATCCTGATGGCACTCATATGGCTCTCCTCGTGAGGTCCCTGGTACCCCCAATGCCACCCAGGGCTGCGCTGATCAGCACGGTATGATCCCAGACAAAGCCCTTGTGTCCAGATATTSAGGCCTGCCTATGGATAACTTGCCMTATGCTCAGCCTATGCGACTCAGGAGCACKGCGAGCGTGCCACGGGACCTCCCTAGAGCCGGGCAGGGAAAACAGTACCTTCCGAAGTGCTCTCCTCCGGGTTGCACTGGCAGTACCTCCGGGAGAAATGAATCAGCACCCGTTCCCTCTCCTGTGTCTCTCCCATCAGTGGGAATGCTTTCAAGAATGTCCTGCAAATAGAAAACAGCACTTGAAGATGTCAGGGGACCCACCTGCCAGGCAGTGTCCAGGCTGAGGAGAGATGGAAAGCGGACAGTTTCCATCTCAGAGTCTGCAGAGCAGCTGGGGAGGCTCCTGTCCTCACTTCAGCCTGCGAGCCCTGGGCTCTGCAGGTTGCAAAGCAAGGGCGGCTATGGAAGCAGCTCTGCGGTGTGCAGGGGACCACACTGCCAGGTGAGATCAATAACTCTGCCTCACCTCCGACTTGCTGGCATCGGGATGGGTTATCCATCACAAGCACAGAAGCTACTCCTGTTTGCTGAGATATTGGCCAAGCTGGGATTGCTGGGAAARCTGCTCTCCACCATGGGGAAGCAGGTAGAGGGCCCAGCTGTCAAAGCCAACTTTCGTGGCAGTACATGGTGTCAAATATGACATCAAAACCAAGATTTAACCACAACGTGAAGCTCCCCCCTCCCCACCCATGTTCTCATGACAGACAGAGCCCATGGAGTCTGTCAGCCCAACCCGCCGCGTTGCTCAGCTCTGTCAGCCCAGGCTGTACACGGGAATGCCAGAGACCAGCTCACCTGAGTGCTTTGTCAAGGGTCAGGCCAGTGAAGTCAAAGAAGCTGAGATACTCCTCTGCTACCAACTTGCTAAATTCGTTAC
Organism: Eudromia elegans; assembly: GCA_003342815.1. Classification (NCBI taxonomy): domain Eukaryota; kingdom Metazoa; phylum Chordata; class Aves; order Tinamiformes; family Tinamidae; genus Eudromia; species Eudromia elegans. Next base: position 262,823 of record PTEX01000304.1, on the reverse strand, counting down.
TGTAATTAAAGAGGGAGTAGTCAGCTCTTTCATCAGAGAAGAAGACACTGTCAACAAGAGCAGACTCCAAACTCTCAATAGGACTGCACAGCCATGATCCCAAACCCAAGGGAAATTTATCCCAGCCTGAAATGCTGCTGGGAGGCTTTCCAAGGTTTGTAGCGTGCCCCTGGCCTTGCACGGTTTGGCTACCATCCTTAGAGCACTGAAACTGGGAGCTGTCCGGCCCCAGTGATCCCTCTGCCACCTGCACTGCTGACTGGACAGGGTCTCATCATCCCAAGCCAGCCAGGGCCATACAGCTGGAGGAGGAGGCCCTCAGGACGCCCTCTGCTCCTCAGGCACCTTCTCTTTCACCTGGTCCGCTCCCTCCCACTGCTGGACATGGTCCCTCCTCCTGCTGCAATATTCCTGCTCTCCAGCTCTACACTAGCTCCCATCCTACCCTCTCGCCATGACACGTTCTCAGGTCCACCCTCCTACATCACTGCTCACATCTTGATGTGCGGAGGAAGACAACTAGATGGATGCCACTGGGAACATGAAGAGTTGGGGGTGCAGGAGAGCTCAGCTTAGCCTCTGGCCCATGCTGGCTTCTGAGTGTTTCTCAAGAAAATGTCCCCTTGCTATGGTTTTGCAGCAGGCCTGGGAACTGACTGTCTTTTAAGCTAGAATGCGTGTTGCCAAGTCCCTCCACCTGCACTGGTCACACAGCAGAACCGCACCCCGTTACAGCAGYGACTACCAGAAAAGGCCAGTACATCTCAAAAGACGGTTCTGCTGATCCCTCCAGAGCTTCATCTCCCTCTCCGCAGCACCAGACACCTTATTTCTGAGAGGGTTGGGGCTTCTCTGCTTCGCTCCACAGAGGTGTTTTGGGCAGATCATTCCCAGCATCACTCAAATTTAGCCTCTTCCATCCAGTATCGCTGCTGGGCCACAAAAATGGGCCGGAGCAACAACCTTTGGATGTATATGGAAGAGAAAGTGGAATAAACAGAAGCAGAACCAGAAGGCCAGAAGAGGAASAGCAAACAGTAAATCCTCCCCCTTCCTCCACGTGAGGGACTGCAGTTCTTCAGAGAAAGCTCACAGGACAAGTGCTCTGCAAAGGTACTGACGAGGCGTCTGTACGAGGCACGGGAGCACAGCCACACGCTGCAGGGCCAGCTCACAGCAGCACTGAGGAGTGCGTCCTCCAGGCACCTGCTCAGCACGTGCTCAGGCCTGGCTTCTGCATCCGGCCCGGTGTCTGCACCTCGGATTCATCCCTGCCAGCAAGGGCTGCAGGTGCAGGGGCCAAAAACCTTCCAAGTCTCCAGCACTCTATATTCTTATGACTTAAAGGCACCACTCTGACCCAAACAAGCACCCAAACAAGCTGTTTTCCATTTGACAGCACTGGCAGTCATGAAGACTCATTTAATATCATTCATATCTGGAGGTGATTTAAGAGTGCAGATAGCACAAGCCAAAATTTTGTGATTACTGTGGAAAACCATTTGTTCTTTGGATTTGCTCCTCTTTCTTCAATTAATGTGTGGTTTTAATAATGTAAAAAAAAAAAAAAAGAGAAGAATCAATGAATGCTGGATGAATGCTGGCAAGAAATGGGAGATGATCTCAACATATTCAGTCGTTGCCATATAATTGCTTTCCTGTCTCCCCTCAAAATGAAAAGCGTACTGCTTTGTTGCACATTCACCTTCACCCCAGGATACACTACAAGAACTCACTGCTGTTCCAACAGCATCGTTTTATCTTTTGCTGTAAGGCAGCTGCTTCTGAGGTGGATCCTGTTCAGTAACACAGCACACCGCAGGATCAGGAAGACGTGCCTCGTGCCCAGCAGCGAGCCAGGCCAGGGTGCCTATCACACCTTTCCCTGTCGCCTTAGCCTGCTCCATCTCTGCAAACACTGCAGACAGGGATTGCCAGCTCTGCTGAGGAACCTGGGTGGCTTGGTAGGGCATCCGCAGCCAGCTAATCCCCATGAAGAAACCAAGCCCTGTGTCTAGTCTGGGGCTCAGTAACACTGCGGTGTGCACCCAGCTGATTGCTTTGGCTTCCATGTCCTAGAGGTCACCGGCCTCTTCTCCGTGCCAATCCCAGCTCCTCCGGCAGGGATCCGTGACATTCCCGCAAGGCAGCTCAACTACGGCATGGACACTTCACTATAAGGAAGGTGAAGGACTCTTACAAGGTCACCGTAGGGGCTTTCCCACCAGGACACATCAGCCATCCTGGCTGGTGGCCCCACTACCACAGGCAACCCTACAAACCCACTTTTCCCTTACTCTGCAGTTCAATGTTTCCTCCCTCCTCCTGGTTTGGGCAGACTCAGGCCCTGAGAGTGCTGACTACCCTGCCTTGCTCACCAGCCACCCTGGGCTCAGGAGCTTCCAACTTCTCAGCTTTTTCTCCTACCTGTATCACTGCGTGGCTGGACATAGATGCATGCTGTGATATTTGTAGTACCTGAATCACGCTATTCTACAGAGCCAACATTGTATTTTCCAATATCCTTATTATGCTACAATCACCTAGATCAACTCAGATTCCCCACAAAAACTTTGGTTACAGGAAATTCACCTACTCTTCCAAAGAGGATAGTATGCTGTATGCCCAGGACACACTGCCCACRGGACAGATTCCCAACACACAGTGCAATGAGGTGCTGAAATGGCTTTAGCTGGATCTCTTTATTGTCACACGTGCTCTGACACTGCATGAGTGGCTTTGTGAACAAGCACTCCCCTGGGGAACCTTGCAGGAGAGCTCCCAGCGTGACCAGTGTCAAGGGCTCCTGCCTGGCAGCGGGTCCAGGACTCTGGTAACTTCACAGAACTGCATCAGCTAGAAACAAACTATTGGAGAGTGCCAATCTCCACCGTCTTGTTCATCAGGTCTTTTCTACTTGTTTCACAATGGTGTGTTTACTGCTCTTATTTATTTATTTATAAAATAGCCAACATTCASAGAAACATTCAGAAAAAAGGGGTTAAAAAGAGCTAAACATTCTAAAAATGAGAGGTATCTCTTTGCTTTTCTTACAAATCCGCCAGTCAGTCCACCTCCTATATAGAGCTGGCTTGAAAATATTAAGCTGATCCTGCTCCCACGGCTGCAGTTTGTTCTTAATGGGCATGATCAGATTAAACTGCACCTACTGCCGTACTCCTTCCTTTCTGGCTCCCCAAATCTACCCACTTGATCCCAGAGCTTGCAGCACTCTCCAGGCCAGAGAGGTGATGCAGTTGCCAAAGCCCAGCTGCTCCAAACAAAAGTTGCTTTCTTTTAAAGCCTGGGTCCATTCCCAGGTATGGGTCATGGCASACTATTCCAAACTGCTGTTTCGGTGCATGTGTGAGGTGAGGGTGGCAAGAGCTGGCAAARGAGCACATTCAGAGGCGCTCTGAGAGACCCCATTGCGTGGAGCTGACTCAGCCAGGCAGCAGAACCAGCTTCACACGAAGGGGAAAGCAAGCCAGGCCTGAAAGAGCAGAGATCACTCAGTGGGCTCCTGCCAGCCCAGAGGCTAAGCTGAGAGTCAGACACCAGTCCTGTGCTCTGGAGGCTTTGCTGAGRGACAGTGGTGTCCTGCTGCTCTGTACAGATGTGAGCCATTTCAGGACAGACCCAGCACCACAAGGCCCACTGGCAAGCCATTTGTTACTCCCACCTTCACTACTCTTGCTCTGTCTTTTCAAAATCTGTGTGACTCTGACGGATTTTACGTGCTTTGAATAAGAACTGCTCTGCCTTAGCCTGGMAAATCCATCAGCCAAGGTACTGGGAACGTCACTGTATGCTTGGCTGTCCAGCAAAGATTTCTGGATTCACACTCTCTATAAAGACTGCAGCTAGGAGATTTTGGGAGACAGACATAAAAAATGAGCTCTACCAGAGAGCCCACTGCAACGACTGCTCAGGGCTCTGGTCCTGTTCCAATGGAAGGGGCTGACACCACTTGTTCCAAGAGGGGCTCAAGCCAAACAGAYGCAGGTCCGGACACCAAATTCAGGAATTGTTCCAGGGGTCTCAGTCTTGGCATTTTCCAAATGTAGGAAGTTCTTGGGTCTGGAGGATAGCACCTTGTGGAAGCTAATGTCCAATAAATGCACACAACTTGTAGCATTCAAATTGGAAGGGCATTGGAATCAGGCCAATTGCAACTGGAAGGATCTCAAATGATCCTGATTTYATTGAGCAAGCCCCTGTAACAGCCTTCTCCTCCCAAATTCAATTCAAAATTTGTTCCCAGCTTGGTCCTGCCCTCTTCCCAGCAGCATTCAGTGCTCCCTCAGGACCTCCTCTTTGTATCAAAACTCCTTCTGCTTGCCACACAGTTAGCTCTGTCAACAACATCAGTCTCCTTACCGGGTTCCACCTTCGCTGCTGCAATTCAAAATCCCAACTTACTTTTTCCCGAGCTGGCGCGCCACATCGCAGCGCTTGAATCCCTCGAGGTTGTAGAGGCGCTTGGCCAGCCTCTTGGCAGCTTCACTGTCCGCCCTGCAGCCGTTGGCTAACGTGTCTGTGCTGCCATGGTCAAGCTGCTCGGTGCTGCCCATGTCCGAGTCCGAATCTGAAAGGGCATCTTTCAGGCTGGCATCGCTGCACGGAAGTAAAAATAAATTCAAGCAGCAGCAATGTGACTTTACGCAACCCACAGAAAATAGCACATTCTTCCTGTCCTGACCAAAAAAAAAAAAAAAAAAATTGTGAACTGACACAAATCTTCTGTCATTTCAAGTCACCAAAAATGTATTTTCAGACACTCAAATACTAGAGCTTAATTTCAAACTTTTAGGAAAGAACTGGAGAGAATATGGKTTTGTACCATGAAATGAGGATGTGGTTTTTTAAAATAAACAAATCTAACACCTTTTAAACTTCTTATCTCTCTGATTGTATGGAAAGCTTTCCTGAATGGATACACAGACTGTCAGAAGATTTGATACTGTCAAATCAGTATCTGTGGGAGAAAGATCCCTCAAAAATTCCAAGTAAGCTCACCTGAGCCCCAAAATAAGTCCAAATACTGAGATTAATCTAGGAAGGCTTGAGACTGCAGAGGCTAAGATATGAAAAATACATGCTGCAGTCCCCAGCCTTTCATCCACTCGTGTCTTCCTTTCAAAATGGTGACAGCTGTAGATTCTTAGGCCAAATGGGTTTGTAATGATTACTGTGTTCATCCTTGATAGTATTCTGTCTYGGCCATGGTCTCTCTGCTAGAAAGCAATCCATTATGTATTAAAGGTCCTCAGGTGAGGAAAAGTCCACTGGTGTGATGTCCTGATGGTTTAAAACCTCACTGGTCAGAATTTGTATCTCATTTCTAGTTTTAGTYTCTTGCCACCATTCTTTCCACCATGGATCTCCAACGTCTATCTGCGGTGTAGTGCACAGGAGGAACCTGCCATGAGATGGGCCAGTGTTTAGACTGTGGCTGACAGCTCTAAGCTCCCTCTGCTTCCTTCTCTCTCACCTCATCCTCCTTCACTTTGCAGCATTCAGCCTGCAACCAGGCTCTGAAAGACGAGTAGCTGCTTGATGATGAAAACCAATGTCTTTGGGAGCTGAACGTGTTCAGAAAACCTTAAATGTAGATGATACGTCTTCAGCTTCAAATCATTTCCTGTGTCTGCATGGACCTGGACCTTCTAGGACATCATGTGGAGGGGACTGGAAAGCTAATTGCTCTCCCAGGTGGGATTTTCTCTTCCCAGCTGCTGGCTGGCATTTTGGCCAGCAGTCTGCACAGGAAACATGCAGAACAGCCCCACTGGCACCCTGCAGACAGGGCTTTAACCCTTTGTTTTCTTGTCCAAAGCCACTGACACCTATTTACACAATATAGGGCAGAGTGGTTCAGTAAGGGCCCTTCAGTTAACTGGGCATCTTTCCTCACACCCGCCAGCCTGCTCCAGATCTCCACTGCAGCCCTCACCTGGCTCTTCACCACCTCGCTTCCTCATGGAAGGAGCTGCCATGCAGTGAGGTGCTGCAGCTGCGGAACGGCCTCTTGTACTGTCCCTTGGGTGGTCCCTTTGCTATGAGGATGAATTCTTCTCTTGCCTGCCTTGCTGCCTTTGGGAAGGCCTCAACAGGGCCACCAGTGCTCAGGGAAAACATGAGGCATGTCCTGCACTTCAGAGGACATTTRGGAGTGGGTCTGGCTGCTTTTAACCTCCCAAGAAGTTTTGAAGACGCCAAGCAGACAAAGCAGTGCTCYGCCAGGGAAATGCCCCAGCTCTGTCTGCTAAATGGGCAGACTGGATTTGCAGTCTGGATGAATGCAGGTAGCTCCTAGGGCAAATATGAACACAAAGTTCTGAGCCTGGGCTCTTCTTGAGCTCTATGGCACTCCCACAACTCTGAGGCTGAATGCGTGATATGGGTTTGAGAGCAGGAGGACAAAGCTGGTCTAATGACATGAAACCTGGTGTCACCTCAACCTATGGGTATGAAAGCTGGTCCTACTGATGTTTGATCTCTGTCATGACAGCACAAGGGAAGGAAGCACAAGGGGAAAAAACAAAACCAAAATCACAAAAGTGCTCATCTCTACCACGTCCATTGAGCCTTGCTCATGGAGTGSGACCCCGCAGGACAAGGAGCCATTTGCCTGAGGAACTCCCATCCTGACTTACCTGATGGAGTTAATGATCTTGCCGTTGTCTTCCTCTGACCCTTCCAYGTGGAATCCATTTGGGATATTTTTCAAGGACAAACGACTCAGCACATTCTCTGACCTGCTGCTGGTTATCGAGTGCCTCAGGGGGCTCCCAAAATCCCCCTCCACTGGCTTTGCTGCTGCCTGCTCTTGTGTATCTTCAGCTGCGTGCTGAGCAGCTTCTCTCTGCTGGGCCATCAGTTTCTGCTCTAAGAGCTCTGGGCTTTCCTTGACCCTTTGCTGGATCAATGGGGTGAGTGGAGCCTCAAAACTGACACAGCTGTCTGTCTCATCCGTGAGAGAGAGCACATCCAGAGAGTCCAAGCTGCTGTAGTAGGTGCCCTTCATAAGATCGGACTCAACAATCTTCTCAAAGGTCGAGCTGAACCCATCCCTGATATCTTTAAACTGGAACTGTTCCTTGTCGTCATCAGAGCAGCTCAGCTTGGCATCTCCAGCAGCAAACCTGCACCAAAAGGGRAGATGTAGAAAACACGGTCATCAGAAGGAACAGGCATGCATGCTCTTACYAAAGGCCACCAGCATAATCTTTTTGGTTCCCAATTTTATCACAAATTTCAATCTTGGCCCAAATTCTGATGATGGCACAGCACTGYAGTGAGCAATCCCAGGGGCAGGGCCAGACCTTAATTTGATTAAGTCCCAGTAAAACTCAAGATCTCTGAGCAGGAGCTGTTTGCATCTGACTTCTGTGATTGGATCCAGTGCCAGAATGGATTTAATCTGCAGGTTATCTCTCTAAGTGCTCCAATTACGGCTATACTTCAAAATCATGCCAGTCCTTAAGAATCACAGTATCTAATCCAAGTTGGGATGTTCCCAGTGAATGTCCTTCCTCTCTATACAGTAAAGAAAAACAGAAGCTTTTATGGAGCATTTCTTTCTGACCTATCTTAAACATTTATCTTAGATAAGGCACCCTTGAAGCAGTTTCTTCTCAAATGACAGGAGTGTGCAAGGGGTGACATAGGCCTAGGCAGGCAAATACACAAACGGGTGAATACTCATTTGTGAGTCAAAACCAGCCACACATGTTGTGCTGGAGCTGTGGAAACTAGGAGGGCTCAGTCCCTCCCATAAYAGCCAGAAGGGCCATGCTGCAATAACGTGTCTGAAGTATCCCAGGTTTCTCTGGAGAAACCTCTCTTTCCAATACCAGCTTTGACAAAAGTGGGCATTTACTGCTGTGATATAGACAAAAGCTAGGGGAAAAGCAAGGGCTTCTCTTCCTCCTCACTAGGGCTGTTGCAGTGTGGAAACCTGCTCTCGGTGTCATGACTGTGCTTAGCTCTCCTCTTAATGTAGGCAGCCTTGTTTCACAGCAAGAACACATCACCTTGAGATGAAATCCGGGGGTGCTTCAGGAATGAGCCCCTCCTTGTGCCAGCCGACGAGGGGCTGCACCTCTGCATGTCCAAAACCAGCTGCTGTCACCCAGCTCTTCTGGGAGGTGACAGTGACAGCCCCTGCCCTGCCTCGCAGGGACRCACGTCACCTGCCCCCAGAAGTTGGAAACGGACCCTGGGAGGTTGCGGTTCCAGCGCAGGGGCTGCCAACTGCTTGTGAAGGAGATGGGGCAGAGCCCCAAGAGAGCCCCCGGGGGCTTGGGCACTGCTGGGGTTGACGCCCTTCACGAGACAGCCCAGTTATTCTCCGGACTTGGCAGCCGGGATACAGGCACACAGCAGTCTGCAGCATTGCTAACAGCAAAAGCAAAGGACATGGACGGCCATATAACCCTATTCCCTCTCTCCAGCAGCAGGCAGCAGAGAACAGGCAAAGCAACGAGACTGCCCTCCGCCCCAGCTCCTTCCAGCTCCAAGCTGTCAGCAGCGCAGAGAAGCTCTCCGACCCAGAGATACCCAACCCCTTTTCCTCCACCAGACACGGGCTCCCTGCCTTCCACGTGGATGTGGTCTCCCCAGCACCACCACCACGCTTGGAGGGGGGGTCTGCCGCTCAGCCCYGGCTGGGAAGGAGAGTGGGGAAGCCCTTGGGGGAACCCCAACATCCTCGAGGACAGGGTCTTGCAGCAATCAGCCACGGGGGGCGTGGGAAAACGGCCCCTTTCTCATCTCCCGGCCTTCTGAACTGCACCGCTCTTAATTATTTATCACCTCTCCAGGCTGAGGCTGTCGTAATTCAATGGCTATCATCAAAATGGGCATTACTTGCTGCTGCTGCTTTGCAGAGCTCTTGGCAGCACCAGCTGCGGGTTCCTCCTCCCGCCACGGCCACGGGCTCCTGCCCGGGGAGCAGAGGGACACCATGGCCTCACCTCCACCCACCACAACCAGCGGCAGCAGTGGGGCCGGCCCTGTGACCTCCAGGCCCTGTGGCACCAGACGGGTGGTTGTTCAGGTGCCTCAGCTGTCCTGACATCGCGGGCCACAGGGGCCGGCAGTGCCTTGGAGAGGGCTGAGGTGGGGACACTGACACCTGGCCAAGGACAAGGTGCCTGCGAGGCCCTGGGAGGTGGCTGGGGGCAGCGTGGGGCAGGCTGGGCAGCCCCGGCCCTGCCTGGCTGCTCTTGGCTCCCAGAGGGGCTGTCTGTACCAACCTCCCGACCGGGAGSCAAGAGACGTCCCGCGTCTGTCTCTGCAGCCCTGCACCGGCACCTCTGGCGAGGAGGTGCTTCGGTGTGCCACGGCACACGCGCGTGGGCATGCACCAGGACTGGCCAACCCAGCCCTGCACGGGGCCGGCGACGCCCCGTAACGCTCCTCCTCGGTTCTCCTCCTCTCTATGGAGGCTGGCTCCCTTCCAGCTCCGCCCTAGTTGAGCACAGCAGCTCTGCTCTCAGCGCACTTCCTCCGGCACTAAGCCCGGGGCTCAGCCCTCGTGCGGATCTAGTCCCGTCTCCCCGCTGTCACCTTGGCGAGACGCTTTGCTGGCACCAGTGACGGGCAGTTCCCGCAGTGCCAAACGGTATCAGAAATTCGGTGACAAAGCTCTCACGTACCGTGCTGCTTGYTCTCCACGCTGCCGTTCCGCTCCACAGCTTTGGCCCTGATGTGCCCTGACACTGCTCAAAGAGGGGGTGCTGCTACCCGCACAGCACTTCTGACGCGAGGCGGGGAGCACAGCCCTCCCCAGAGGGGTCCTGGACAGGGGAAGGAGACGCTYCTGCTTCTCAGCCCCGGCACTCCCCAAAGCCCCCAGCGTGGTGAGCCCTCGCCCGGCAGCACTGCGCAGCGAGGCTGCAGGGTACATTCCCACGACTCCATTCTGCTCCTACCACACAGGTTTATAAAGACACAAGAGATCACACCGTTAGCCCCGAATGATCACCGATGAAAAGCACAGAACTGATCAAWGAACAAGCAACCTCTGCAAGCTAAAAATCCCAGGACAAGAGAGGCAGGAGGCTGTTACAACAGTGAGCTCTGTTGCCAGAGGAAGGTAGGAGCTCACCAACACCTGGCCTTGCACAGGCAAAAGCAGCGAAATTCAATGGACTGCACATCGCACCAACCATTTCAGAGGCTGCATGGGCTCCGCTGTGCTCTTTCCTCGCTTGAAATCTCTCTTTCTTGCTGCTGGCATAGCCTACATGCAGGGCYAGAGGCTTTGCACAGTGTTCTGTCCCGTGGAAGATGTTGGGTGAGAGCTTCTTGCTGGCTTAGGTACCATAGGAAGGTGTATTTACCTGGCATTTGCAGGTGGAAAACCCAGCAGAAAAGCTGCACRAGTGGGGACATTTCCCTCTCTAAACATGGCTCCAGCGAGAGCAGCTTGCTGATRAAGTGAGTAGTTTACAGGTGGGGGTCAAGTGCACACTCTACTGCAAGGGATTTCCCTGAGGAGCCAGTCTTGTYGAAAAACCTGCTGCTTCATCCAGACAAAACCGTGTAGAGCAATAGGTTGGGCTTCTCTTCGTGTATCCACTTGACCATTTTGGGAAGAAAGACCAGGACATACAGTTCTGATATCTTAGAACTTAAAGGAAGTCCTTCAGTATGCTGCAAATACCACTGTCTGTCAAGCAAGCCATAAATAAACAGAAAAAGCTGAAATAATATTAAAAGACAGAAAGGAAAGGAAAGGAAAGGAATGGAAAAAGCTAATTCACAAAAAAAAATCAATTGTTCAATTATTTTTCTTGCTTTGAGACTCAAAAACCTTCAGAATATCACGGGTACTGCTGGCATAGTAATGCACTGCTCACATGAGACCTCTGTGCTGGGAAAACAGCTCTGAATACCTCAGCTGGGAGGAATAAGGACCATTTCTGCCAGCAGAATAGATTCTTTACCTAACAGGTCAATGGAGGAAGATTTCAGAAGCTGCTGTGAACTACCAGGGCTTGATTCATGACTATAGGAGCGGATCCTGGCACAGCATCACTTTGCATCCCAAAGGCAGGCCCGTGCACTGCCTGGAAGCAGGTACGTCACTCCGGACTCCCTAACGCACCTTCATTCATGGAAGCCAGGCCCCGAGCTGTGGGTGAGAAAGCCACAGGCTCCTCTTTCAGCGGATACGGCCAGCGTTGCTGACGGCATCGAAATAACCTGCCTGTGACCTTACTGCCAAAAGCAAGAGGGAAACTTCTACGCCCCTCCTTGCGACAGAACAAGACTGCAGTCTGCTGCTCACTTCCCCTYGGTAAGGAACAGAGAAGAGCCTGAGCATTTGTTTTTCTAAATGCACTTCTGTTTTCACAAACTGACGTACAAGCAGCCTCGGAGGACTCGCTGCAACAAACATCCCCCTGTGGATGGTTACTCTACCGCTCTGAGGCCGCGCTGACCCCTTCTGGGAGGGCCCAGGAAGYCACGCCGGCAGCAGGGGTGCTGTCACCGGCTGTGGTGCTCCTGCGGGCGCAAGGGTGTCTGCATCTTGAGATGCAGAGCACAGCAAGGACAGCTGTGCGCTGCCACGGCTCGTAGCGGACAGGCAGAGCAGAGCCAGGAGGGAGGACAGCGCACACAGGAATGCCCCGGCCCCGCCTGCGGCAGAGGCGCGGGCACCGCCAGCGCGGGCCCTCACCCGCCTCGCCGGAGCAGCAAGGGCGCCTCTGGAGGAAGCTCTGAACGAGGCTGCAGCTTCCTGTGTACAGCACAGACAGCAAGAGCTGCCCAGACTGCCCACGCACTGCCCGAAGGATCCTCGCCCGCAGCGCCGCTTCCATTCGCACACACACCTGCCCCGCAGGGCGAACCGCAGTGCCTGGCGGCGGCACCACCGTGTGTCTGCCCCGCCACGAGGCAGCAGGGACTTCAAGAATCCCTCCCTCCTGCAGCAGGAAGGGTTTCACAATTCCACGACGTGCCTTGGCAGCCTGTCCCATTGCCAGACCTGCAGCTCCAGTGCCCGCCGCTGCCGTGCCGCCCGCACCAGCGGCTCCGCGTCCTCGGCGCGCTCGGGAGAACCGCGGGCTCCGAGGAAGCCCCCACGCCCCTTGGTGCCGCGTGGCCTCGCCGCTCACCACCAGCGCAGCCTGGCCCACCCYGGGCATGTCCGGCCCGTGTGCGCCAGGCAGCCGAGCCCGCTGCTGCCCTGCTCCCCGAGGAGCCAGCGACCCTTGGGCGCTGCTTGGGGGTCCCGCACTGACACTGCAGAGTGAGAGGGCTCCCGCTCCCACACGGCCATTTCCACCAGCYCGGGCACGCCGCGGAGCTCGCTCCCATCTGCCCGTTGTACTTACCCCTGCGTCGACACCAGCACGGCGGGCCACAACGCAGAGCCCGCGCCCCAAAGGCCGCCCCGGCGGAGATGCTGGAGGCGCGGGCGGCGGACACGGGGCGGCTGGCGTCACCGAGGCGGACACAGGGCGGCTGGCGTCACCCCTGCGCTCCCGGGAAGGGCACACRGCCCCTCTCCAGCTCTCGCTGCCCAGAGGCACAACCGGTACCTGCCTTGAGCAAAGCTCGGCCAGGACGGGGGCAGCATAAACCCTCCGGTCACCAGAAGGAGCCCYGCGCGGCCTGCCCAGAGAGACGCGCTGCGCACTTACACCCCGCGCGGCACGGAAGGCGAGTTAAGGCCTCCCTTACCTAAGCAGCGTGTATTTGTGTGTGTCGTAAACACGGGGCTCTGGATGTACACTGCAGCAATGCATCCAACGGCCCGGGCTGCTTTCCCCGCTACCTCCGAAACGCTCTCTATGGCTTACGGCAGGGCGCCGAGCAATGCCCTCCGTTGTTATTGCAACTGAACCATACTGGAGCTTTACGCGCTGAGTTGCTTACATTTCCCTTCCCACTGGGTAATTAGCCACACGAAAGCAGAACCTAGCTTGCTGTGACGCTGGAGCAGGCGGGCCCGCCTGAAAAGGGCTTAAGGGACACCAGGCTTCTCCCGTCTAACTGCTGCAGGCTCTCGGCGAAGCTTTGCTGAAGCTTCATGTAGTGGAATTTGAAACGCTCGCCGCCTCGACAGCCTTGTGGGCGGAATCGTGTGGGTAAGGGCACTAGTTTCCACGAGGMGGGTACTAAGTGCATCTCCAAGCCAAACGTGGGGACTTCCCGCATCCTTTCAGAGCCCGTGCCGCACTGCTGAAGGTCTCGAGCTCATCATAGAGCTGGGACCTCCCTGAGACCAGCAAGGCCAATGCTGGGCACTCTCAGAGGGTGAGACACTCAGAACAGCCTCAGAGGAGGAAAATCCGGCTTTGCCAAATGGCATATCCACGCCAGGGGGGTGCCATGGGGTAAATCAGAAAGGAAGCCCAAGGGATTCAGGGAATGTAAACTGCAGTGCAAGAATTAAAGCTTTGGGCTTATTTMCTTGCCTTTTTAATAAAGACTTCCTACCAAGATGTGCTAACATACATCAGGAGTGAAATCACTGCACCGGATTTCTTTCTGSGGCTCTCCTGTGGAGTCGATGACTTGCAGGACTTTTCACCCTTTGATTCCTTACTGGTTCTGCACAGGCGGCAAGACTCGACCCCTTCTCGTAAAGTTGTTTGAGATTCAGTAACAAAGGGAGCATATAAGCACATATGCAACATACTAATGATGATAAAGGGGCTTAGCTCACATGGAACAAACTGCTGACTGCTCCTCAGAAAGATAGTAGGCCAGAGGCAGAGAAATTCGAGTTTCTCCTACACTATAAGCTAAAAGGGAAAATAAAAAAATAAAATAAAATAAAATAAAATAAAATAAAATAAAATAAAATAAAATAAAATAAAATAAAATAAAATAAAATAAAATAAAATAAAATAAAAT
>PTEX01000304.1:205792-248927 GCA_003342815.1 Eudromia elegans | reverse complement strand
GAAATGGGGCAACTCAAGAGGCGGTGCAGGATAACAGTGACATTCCCGTGCGTTGATCTGCTCGTCAGCTCTCCAGGCCCTGGGAGAGCCAGTGGAGCAGGCAGCGAGCTACCGCCAGGAGGGGAGGTCAGACACGTCCCACCGTGCCCAGTTCACGGGGGCAGATCCCGGGGTCCCTGGTCGGAGGCATCCATTCCACAAGGCTCTGTTGGGCCAGTTCCTTCTGCCTCTCAACCTACTCACGGTTGGTACAAACACTATGGAGCTTGAATACAGACAACTACCTTGATTCCCAGAGCAYAAACGTTTTCCCAGAGTTCAGCTGTGTCCTTGAAGTTTTCCARTTGCACTTTTGCCTTTAAATATGTTGTGTGACTTATCTCCTCTGCGCTCAGCTTCCCAGAGGACCCGCTATCTAAGTGAATATGTATAGAGCACAAAATCACGGCCTTTGCATGCAGAGTCCAGTCAGGTTGCATCGTGTCCAAACCCTCAGCCTGCCACTTCTCCCAATTCACGCCCCAGTACCTTAAAATAATTGCACTTCCAGTGATTGTGCCCGTGTTCACTGACCAGTCTCCGCTCCGTCTCCAACGCAGTCTTTGGCAGGGAGCCACATTCCAAGCAACCACGATCCCCAGGCAACCTGAGCGACTCGCAGACACCCATGACCCAACTCAGCAGCCTGCAGGGCCGCGAGGACCTGCCGGCGGGGACACATCCAGCCCGCCGCGTGTCGGCAGACACGGCAGCCTGACTTGGATCCCCCTCTTCCTCTCCCCCTTTAATTACACATATCGAAACAGGGCTGCTGCTGCTTGGTGGGACGCTTCGGCAAATCAAATCACCAGCTTCTTACTGGGGACGACAGATGCCTGAAATTGGGTACACCCTGCAGACAGCCCACACGCCGTGCAACTTCCCATCATTTCTGCAGCTCCTTTCTCTCCCCCAGGCACTGCTCCGAACAGACTCAACCTGAGGTCTGCACCAGAGGAAAACTAGGAGGTGGTTTATAGGCACCTCTTGRCAACAATGTCCCTTTCATGCCTTTTTCTCTTAAGAAACCAACATACCTCTCTGTCAATCATAGAATCACAGAATGCTTAAGGTTGGAAGGGACCTCTAGAGGTCATCTAGTCCAACCCCCCTGCACACGCAGGGTCTCCTAGAGCATGTGGCACAGGGTGGTGTCCAGGCAGGTTTGGAAGATCTCCAGAGGAGGAGACTCCACCACCTCTCTGGGCAGTCTGCTTGCTCCTATCTCTCCCTTGCTGTGACAGATGCTTTACAGACCATGTTGTACAACTCAGACTGGCTTGCAAGCCCAGGCTGGCTACCACACAGTACCCCAGGCTCCCTAGCCCACTTCTGAGGTGCAACAGAAAGTATGTCAACTCATCCCAGTGACTCATCATTTTTCTTCAATCTCCCAACTTCTGATCTCCCCGTTTGTACAGGCATAAAATGTGGAAATCACCCGTGAAGGCCACACCAGCTCCCAGCAAGGCTGTCTCTGGTCAGAGCTTCTTCCAGTCACCAAGTGTCCCCTCGTGGAGTCACACTGCCAGCAAGGAGTAGGTGGGGACCAGGGAGGCAATACACGCTGCTCTGTCTCCGGGACTCGAGGGCAGGATGACACTGGTGTTTTTGGCTGTCACTCCTGCACTGCCAACTGGCACTGCTTGCCATGGACCTTCAGGCACAAAGGACCTCTCCAATTCTACCAAAAATCTGGGACATACCTGGAAAAAGGGCAGCACACGCTCTTCCATCCCAAGCCTGATGCACTGACAGGGAGCACCCTTTCCAGAACACATGCAGAGGAATGTGAGCCAAGGGACAGCCCCCTGCTCGAGCTGGCAGACTCCTGACCTGCGGGAGCGGCTGATTTCTGGTGTGCTGCGGCAGGAGGATGTTCCACGAGGCTAATACAGGTGATGAGGGTCCACGCAGCTCCGCAGGCACCACAGGAGCACTTCAGCGGTGTGTGCCACGACGGCCACAGACCRCACGGCCCCGGCGGCCGCACTCCCTCCTCCTGGCAGGCGCTGCCCGTGCTGCATCGCTCCCGGGGGCTCTGGATTCACGTAATTCCCCCCGGACAGCGGGACAGGGACACAGCACGCTTCCCTCACGGCCC
The DNA here is from genome assembly GCA_003342815.1 of Eudromia elegans. Lineage (NCBI taxonomy): Eukaryota > Metazoa > Chordata > Aves > Tinamiformes > Tinamidae > Eudromia > Eudromia elegans. Next base: position 246,784 of record PTEX01000304.1, on the reverse strand, counting down.
GCCTTGCCTCCTGTGTCCCAACTCGCACACAGCCTGGCCGAGCAGCACCCAGCCCTCTCCCCGCGGCTGGGAAGCCCCTGCTCATGGACCAAAGCAACAAAACCATCACCATGCTGCTCAGGCACCGGACACAGCCRCCGCAAGGGAATCGGGAAACTTCCTAACACCTTACCCTTTTCTTTACTAAAAGATGCTGTTTCAGCTGCAGTCTGACTGGTCCCAAGACTGCCGGAAGAAGTTGTGTCGCCAGCACTCCTGAGGGTGCACCAGGCACATGGACAAGCCTGACTTACCATGGGCTCCATGTGGTCATGCTTGCCCTGCTTTAATATCTCATCTGTCTCAGCTAGCTCTGCCTTARGTAACACAGCAGCATTTCCAGCTTGCAAGTGAGATAGATACCCCCAAGGACAGCAAGCCTCGCGCTCAGCACTCTTGAGATCCCTAWATCCTCTTCCTTTGCTTTGGTGTGTCTGCGGGCAGACACTGACACTAACCACAACTTTCCTGCATTCATAATAGAGYGAAGCAGAGCAAGAAGCCCAGAAAGAAGAGAGTTAAAAAAAGAAGGAGCTTCAGCCATGAGAGCAGCTGTAGCTTTTTAAGCTGATGACTTACATACGGAGATYGAGGAAGATCCGAGAAGCAACGCACACAAGGCAGCACCAAACTAGCGTTACGACGAGTTCTCACTCACCCGAGCTGCTCCTCGGCGTCGCCGGCGCTCAGCGCGTCCGCAGAGCCCAGGAGGGTGGGCACCTTGYGCAGGGCCTCGCTGCGGCTCTCCGGYGCGAGGGACTCGTCCGAGGCCGCGYGGCTGCGGCTGGCCTCRCCGCCGCGCTGCGCCTCCTCCTCGCCCGCGGCGAGCTCGGCGTGCACGCCGTTCACCAGCGCCGGCCCGYGCGCCTCCTGTGCCCGCTCCCGCTGGCTCTCGCCCGGCGCCCACGTGGCCAGCGCTGCTTCCAGATGTGCAGCCCCTTGGGCCACGCCGGCACCAGGCAGACTCTCCCCGTCCCGTTGGGAAGGCTCGGCACTGTCCAAGGGGCTGGCTCTCCCRCTGGCAGGCTCCGAGGGCTCGCTGAGCTGCTCGCTTCCATTGTCACAGGCTGACACGGCGATCCTGGAGCCCGAGGAATGCAACTCATTATGGTCTGCAGAAGTTAATGGAACGTGAATGTTCTCAGTCATATTCTGATGCTTCTCACAGTGCTTAGGGGTTCCTTTCCCCTTGGTTAATTCAGGCTTGGTATTATCTGCAACAGGAAAGAAACAGAGACAGGCGCATCTGCAAGGGTTGTCAGAGAGGCATTTGTTGACGACAGCTCAAAAAAGGCAACAGTTTAATGCAGAAAAAGGCCACCATGCCTCAGGGCAGTACAACTTGTTCCTGGGAGCAGCGAGTAATGGGCAGGAGTGGGTAGGAAAACGCGCCCCTCGCTTCATGCCCAGCACAAGAGCAGGGAGAGGGGGCTGGCCTGCCRGCAGAAAGCAGAGCTTGCCAGCCAGAGCAACTCCAAGCTCGCAGGCCTGGGAGGAGGCCTGGGACCTGCAGGCTGCCTGAGTCCTGGCTGCRGTGACCACTGCCCCGGGCTGGGGACAGCAGGGTGGCCCTGCTGCTTCTACCACAATAGATACGGAGGTACTATTCCCACATCCCCTCTGTCCACTAGGAGCAGGGACCTGTTTGCTGGAGACGGGGAAAAAGGAGCAAGATTATTTTAACATCTTTTAAGTGCCTGTAATGTGCCAACCTCCTGCTGCAASAGCTTCCTCAACGCCAGAGTAACACTCTTCCCTAACACAGAAGTACTGCTGAAGGGGGTCATTAGTTGATGGTTAAGACTCCAGAAAATGTGTCCTTTCTGAAGGTCCCACGAGAGGCTTTCTCGGTAGGGCAACGGAAAGACACTGTATTGCACCAGACAAACGAGATGTACAGCTTTTAGATGAAGAGAGACACCTTGTTTTTGAACATGGTCATTGATGCAAAAGCTGACAATCTCACAGGCACCATCCTCAGTCATGGACCGTTACCGTGTAGTGCCATGCAAGCTGTAATCCCTCCACTGTAATCCCTGCGACTAAAATGAGCGACCATGGCACCATCAGAAATCATCTGTGGAAGCACCAGGGTATGGCTGCAAATGATTCTGTCTCATGCAGACCCACTTAAACTCTATGTCTCTGACTCCTTCTCTGTAAATCAGGGATACTTCACCTCCAAGAGGCTGTGAAGGTGCCCAAATGTCTGCAACGGGCACTCTGACTTGCTGAGCTCCAGCCCTCACTAGCAGTAAGATCATTCCCTGCTCTTTCAGCACTGGTTCTTCACAACACGAGGTGTTGGGCTTCAGCTGCCTCCACGCTTACAACTCCCAACCCTGCGGGCAGGAAGATGTCTGCGGCCTGTCCCGCTGTCTCCAACTTTTCTGCAGCTGGGCAAGRAGCAAGGGAGAGGTGGGATTTGAACCCACCTACCTCTCTGTGACCTGGTTATGGACAGATCCATGCAGAGATGCTGGCTGATCAGGACTTATCTAGGTGGGAAGCCCCATTCCAGAGCTGACTTCATCCCAAATCGACAGCACAGGCAAAGCCCATYGTGAACCAAGGATTTCCCTGTGTCCTGTGCCCTGCAGCTGGGACATGCACTGGGCTTACAAGGTCAGAGCTCTGCACAGGACAGGSCTGGAGGAGAACGCTCAAGGTTGTACATGGCACAGACGGGCGCTCTGAGACAACACAGGCAGTTTTACCTCTTCTCCACGTGCATCAGCAGGCATCCCCCACAGAGTCAGTGCAGCATCACTATGAGCAGCCTGGCTCTTCCAACCGATGCACAAACCCCTCCTGCAGTAAGGGACCAGAGAAAGCGAGAAACAGGTCAGAGAACGGAACCCCATCAAGCTTCTGTCACCTTGGTGCTCATTCACCTCAAGCTGTTTTCCGGAACCATCCTCTGGCTGCTGTTTGGAAGATACTACTGATGGTCTTTCCTCTACACACGTTGGTCCTTCCTGGCTTTCCTGGGCTCTTTTTGTTGCAGGATCCATCAAAAAGTTGCTGGTAAACCCAACAAACATCCAATTTCATCAACTGGATTAACAGATAGAGACATCTGTTTTGCAGATGGATCTTCCCAACAGTCTTAAAGAACAAAGGTCAAGCTCTGGAGCTAGTCATAAGAATAATCTGAACTATTAATATAAAGTTCCCTTTGCAGAGTGTATGGTGCAAGGCAGACTGGCAAGGGGACAGTGAGGCCTCTCTCTGTGGTGACCCCAGGCCAGAGGAGCACGGCTGGTCGCTAGGCATGGGGTGTGTAGATCTACAGACATAGCTCTGTCTGAGCTAGGGCCGAGATTGCTACAGCCCATGCAGATAAACGTGCAGGGCTGCGCTGCCCGTGCTGTGCCAGATGCTCCCTCGGTCGGGGGAGTCAGGCCACGACCTGCCTCCTGCTCTCCAGCGGCTAGAAGGGGTCTGGACAGGAGGTGGGCAGCAGACATCTGTGTCACTGATGCACCAAGTTCCATGCAGCAGAAACTCCTCGCGTCCTCTCTTGCCCCCGCAGCCCTTCAGCAGCCTTGCTCATATGCATCTCCTAAGGAGGGAAAGTGCCCAATACCTGGGACATCCCACACATCAGCCTCGCCAGAGTTCAACGTCCCACCTGCAGGCAGCCCATCCTGGAGGGCTTGTTGCTGTAAATACACGGAAGTACAGAGTGATTCAGGAACTGGGCTAAGACAGGCCTGGACCAGTCGCTAATACAATCCTCAGGTTCACACATGGTTCACCAAGCTCATCCTCCCTGCTCCTCTGTTATTCTGAAAGGAAAGGCCGACATACATCTGACCCACTGAATCCAGGACGGAAAACCAGACCCGAGCACTTGGCTTTCCTGTGTAACAAGAGCAGGTCCAAGCCAAGCGAATATCTTCAAAGAATTTTCCTGCAAAACTAACACGACTTTCTGGAACATGACCACACTGCAATCTTGGGTTATGCTAACAACCCAATATGGCCAAACTTAAACAATTTCCCATGGCAAGGCGTAATTCAGACTTGCAACACAGTGCCAAAGCTCAAATCTTTGGAGCAGCTTTTCCAGCACAGGGTGGTTGGCCTTTTCTTAATGATGTGAGCTGAACAATGTAGGCTTGTTCTTTGTGCGTGTTTTTTCCAAATCTGATTTTTTTTAGATCAGCCAAATTGTTTAGGCTGACATGYCTCTCCTCCCAGCAACCCATCCCAAAATGTCAGTAGGAACCAGATCCCATCCAGGCTAAGTTCTGGTCAGACAGCTAAAGCTTAAAACAGCTAAAAGCAACYGAAAACCAGGAAGCTACATGTGGTGGGGAGATGGGGCTGCACAATGGGAAATGCTAGYGAACCTTGATAACTGTGAGCCTTCCCCTCCATCCTAACTGTAATCTGCTCATTAATATTATTAGTATCAATACGCCAACATCACTGCTACGATGGAGCATAACCTACCACATTACRCTTAAAGTGTTTTGCTCTCTGTGGAGTCTAACTGGAACGTTTATGGTTTGGAAGAAGGCCTGAAGAGCCGGTAGTCGCTGCAGTCCCCCAGGCACGCTGTTCCTTGGCCTGGATTTCCGCCTGAGAAGAGATCCCAAGGAGCCCGGGGAGAACGCGCGAGCAGACTGTGACGGGGYCGGTCAGAGCACCACCCTCAGCCTYGCTGCCATGGTTCTGGCAGAGCCAGAAGCAGGTCCAGGTCCCTGGCAGCCCCCGCACCCCTCTGGGATGTGCACACTTCCATTGCACACACGCCGATGGAAGCTCTCACGGACAGCTAAAGCCTGCTGGCARCCACGAGCACACCAACCCACGGCAAACTCCCCAACAAGTCACTGACGACCAGATCTGCGCTTGCAGCAACCGCCACCGGAAACACGCCCAGCTTACGGGTGACTGAGGCCTCCCAGGAGCTCCAGCCCAACGGCGGGACTGCGGCAGCCCGTGGCTCAGCTCCCAGCTGCCCACGGCAACGTCTCAYGCAGGCCAGGACACCAGCTCCCCACAGCCAGGCCAGGACATCCCGTGCGAGCCCCACGGTATCTCTCCTGCTCTGCCACCTAATGAGCTGCTTACATGTTGCAGGACTCACCTGTGAACCTCCTCTAGCTGGGTCGGGACAAAGGAAGAGTCCCGGGGTGCCACAGCTTGGACTTGGAGAAAGAGCAAGGAGAGCAGAGGGGCTGGATGGGCTGTAAATCAGCTGGAGGGTTACCCGGCCAGACCCGCAGCAGGGCAATGCAGCAGAAAGCGTGACCCTACCACAGCATCCCCCAGGGAGCAGGTAGCTTCACCTGGTCCCTACCCAGTGCCACGTGCTCCCTCACACACGGCACGAGGAGGAGCAAGTCAGCGTTGCGAGAGGGCCCCGGGKAGCGCTGCCTGCCCCCGGCTTCAGGGCTCTCCCTCATGGTCACTCGAGGTCACTCTGGCCTACTTAAAGGCCACGGTTGGATCTGCAGTTGGGGCAGTGAAGCCAGGCTGGCATCCACGGCAGGAAAGTACAGGCCTCAAAACGGCCGGGCAGAAATGAAGCAAAGTTTGTCCAGATTGTGCGAGGGGTTGGAAAGCACACACAGCAGCTCTTTCAGGGACCGGCGCTGGACGGCTCCCAGCTTTTATTGAGGCTGAATGGCTGGTGGGAAATGGTTTATTTTTAATTTTCTTCCTTGTGTTGGGAACTGGAAAGGCTCCCACTTTGGCTTTGTGTAACTGCTTGGCTGCTGCAACACAAAAAAAAAGCTTGGAAAAATTCCTGCCGCTTGTTCAAGCACTAAGTTTTCCGCACACCGAGCTGGGCCCTTTCGCGGTCTTGCTTTGCCTTGGTGCTCAGGGTCCCCTTCCCTTGGACTTGTCATAGACAAGGGTGGCAGTTCTCTCCAGGACGGGGCTGTCCTCACCCCRGCGCTGCAAAGAGATCCAAAAAGAGAGCAGGACGTATGGCACCAACACAGGCAGAGGGCAGGGGCAGGGGCAGCTCCTGTGGAGCAAGGAGTGCAGGAGAAAATGGGCAGACCTGGAAGCCTTGTCCGAGAGTGAAGACCAGAGAGAGACGGGGGGATCACAGGAGGGGAAAGGGCTGCAAACTGAGTCTCYCTGCCTTGGGATATGCTGGGGTAGGGAAGCCCAGGGAAGGAAGGTGACAYGACTTTGCACCTGCCTGTAGAGCTGCCTGCAAGCTTGGGAGATGCAGGGTGGAACAGGGTCATTTGGCAAAATTCATGGAAGTCTCACCCCAAATAACACCTTAATCTGCTGGACCTAAGGGGTGACAGGGTCAGGAAGGAGTGGTGAAGGACTCTGCTGCAGTCCTGGGACTATCATCAGAGAGGTGTCACCTCCTGCGAGCGTGCTTCAGAGCGGGCTGGGGGAACGGCAGCCCCCGGCTCACCGCTCCCGTGGAACTCGGAGGCAACGGCTCTCACGAAGGGAGCGCGAATCTCCGAGCCACCCGTCAGTGCCACCAGCACCCGGCCTCCCGAACCCAGGCTGACACACGGAGGCACACGGAGCCCCGGGAGCCACTTCAGCCTGTGGCTGGGACTTGCTTGAACTGGGAGCGCCGAAACCGGACACACCGTCCAGGTGTTCTCACAAGGGGTTCTCAGGAGAGAAGAATCTCTTCCCCTAACTTATCTGCTGCACTTCTGCTAATGCAGCCCTGGATGGGGTTGGCCTTTGCCGTCACCAAACCACAGAGCTGACTCAGGTCCAAGGACCTCCCAGGTCACATTCTGCTGAGCAGCCTCCTCGGCAGGTGGTCCCCAGCCCACAGCAATGTCTGGGGTTATTCTAGCCCAAGCACACAACTCAGAAGGTCTCTCTCCTAAATTTCCTTAGGTTTCCCCTCAATCATCCCTCTAGTAGGCCTTCTTACTCCTTCCTAGTTGCCTGCTGCTGGCCACTGAGATGCAGGATACTCAGCAGGGTGGATCTTGTGGCTCCAAGAGTTGCTGGACCACTAGGCAGAGCTGGAGAGAGCTGAGCCATGGCTGGGGCACGATACTGAAAGAAACTGGGGAGCAAAAATACCTACATGATCCCAGGAAACATCTGACACCTCCTGCAAGCTTCTTGCTTCTAGGCAACAAACATCTCCAGGATCTTTGTCACTTAGACCTAGAATGGACATTTCTTCCAAACCACAGCTCAGGACATTGCACTCTAGCTTGGGTGGGTTAATTCTGTGTTTTTGAATCAATGTCTCCTAGCAGGGCTCAGAGAGCCGTCTCACAGCTTGGGAAGCCCCAGTATATTCCTGCCTGTGTCTCATATCCAACTCTGGGCAATCATCCACTGAAAACATGCTCTGCGTATGGGTGCTGCAAGCAGAGGGTGGGGAACAGCTCCTTTGACCTCCAGAAATCCCAGAGCACAGGACCAGATTCACTCAAATACAGCGAGACGGATCTAGTTGAGAGCATCTCAGGGTCTCCGTCCTCTGAACCCCCCTAATCTCAGATGGCACACACACACACAGAGCTGTTCAGGGCCAAGCTCCTTTGGCTCCAAGTTAGTCTTCATCCTCAAGGCAGGAGTCCTCTTCACAACTCACTTGCTGAATACCGAAAAATGCCTGTATCTGCAGAGCTTTTGGTGCCACAAGAGTCCTCTCTGTGCCACTGCAAAGTGGCTTTAGGTTTCCCAARGTGGTGGCTTCTGAAAAAACCCTTTCATGTCCTCCTCTTTATGTGAGTGAAAACCAGTTTTAGGCATCAGCTTTCACGGCGGGAAGAATTCACCAGCGGAATTCAAAAAGATGCAACAGGCAGATGTTTCTTGCTTAGCCCCCTTCTTTAATACAAATCATGCTGTGTAGACACACAGATGCCACCTACACATGCAGCTACAGCTGTGCCTTGTCCTTCTCTGCCTCTGCAGACAGCCTGCCACAATTCTGTTCTGTTTATCTTAGCAATGGAAATACTAGATAACTGAATTTTTGCTTTCTAAGCATCTGGTTTAGGTTTGCAGCAGCTGAAAAATTTCCTTGCTCATTCGTATTGGAGTGGTCACTCCTTGAGCTCCGTGGGCTAAAGCTCCTACTGTAACAGCCTCTCTCTGTGCAATCACATGCTCTGAGTCCCCGTTTCCCCTGATCAGGAAGGAAACGCTCCRTAAGGCCGCACGATCTACACGCTGCTGATGTGATGCATAATGTGGCTGGTGGGATGGGAACAGATGTGATTTTATGGCCTGACTCACTGCCGAGTGTGCACAAGGCAGGTGCTGCTGGGTCTGCRATGCAGGACATGTGCATGGGGTGCATGGGCAGCCAACACTTCCTCGGGAACACAGACCGAGGGAGAACCGGAGACGTCACAGCCATGGCTCTGCCTGCCCTTTGCTTTGGGAATAAATCTCTTCTCTGTTACCTTTGTTTTGACCTCTACCCTTTCAGCATTGCTGACCATGAAAACCTTCCACAATTCTCACAGTGAAAAGCCCTGTTCCTTTCTCCCATGGGCAGGAGGTTTGTTTTTAYAGGATTCTCTAGACCTCAGTAATAYCTTGTCTCAGCCTCTCCTTTTCAAATTACAGTCCCGGATGTTTTAGCCTCTTTTGATAAGACAGTTTCTCCATTCTCTGAGCATTTTGATTGCCCTTCTCTAGATTTCCACTAACTCTATTACCTCCTTGTGGACACATGTATATCCAATCCAAGACGTGGGAATACCAAGGATTTACTTATTGACGCCTTCATGCATTCTGACCTGTCCTCAGCAGGATCTGTCCTCTCATCCTTTGAAAACACCCAGTTCTGGCTAATCTGCAACATCTCCCAGRAGCAGAACTGGACTGGGGTCTGTAAAACACTAAATATTTCAAAAGGGCCATCCCAAAGTAGGGGAAAGCAGAAGGCGAGCAGAGCTCGGGGGACTTGCTCATTCCCTACCCTTGCCTTGCTCTTCTTTGAGCTTGCAGCTCATCAAACCCACCTTCACCTCCGTGCCTCACCACAGCCCTTCCGAGTGGCYGTGACAAGCCTCTCAACCTTGCAGCTCTCCTGGAAACCCGTGAGAAGAGCCCGGCTCTGTGTGCAGGTAAGCCTGTACAGCCTCCACTCCCCTCCTTCCACGCCTTGCGCTCTGCGCTGGTCTCGCCTTTGACGAGGGCCACTGCTGTGGGAGAGCCAGGGCAGACGAAGCGGGGCCCGGGGCTCCCCGGGCAGCTCCCCGGGCTGCGGGAGGCAGCGAGGCGCCGGCACCTCGAGCCTGCGGAGCCCTGGGTACCRCCGCGCACCGCCCACGCGCTGAGCCACGAGCGCCCATGGGCCAGCGCGGGCTCGAACCGACGCCCCGGCATCCTTCACTTCCAACAGAGGGGAAAGCCCACGGATACTACATATCCCCACGGGCTAAGCCAAAGTGCATGCTAAAAGAAGAGTTTGGGGGTGGTCAGAAAGCACTGAGCATAGAACTATATTTTTTTCTGGAAGCCAAATCCTAGAGCTCCTTACTTTGAATTTTTACTAGAGCCTGCAGAGCAATCAGTGTGTGTTCAGGTCCAAACAGCTCCTCAAAAGTTTATCTTGGGGAAAGAACGTTTTCCACTTATAGAAAAMAATAAAACTGGATTTTAAAATTATTAATGGCTTTTCTGTTTGCATGCTTTTGCAGTAGCTCAAAGGGGAAAAATAAAACAATATGCCCATTATTTTTCATCTACTTCTGTCTCTACACTCGCGCTTTGSCTGCACTGCATTTTATGCACTGAGCCTTCCTGCGGCCCGTGCATGGGTGARGCAAACTTGAAAGGCTACTTCATAGGGGACACCAGAACAGGGTCGCAAGCCTACAGGAGTCTGGAATTCACCAGCTCTGTAGGTCTTGGTGAGGGGGCCGGGRCTGCTTAAATCTCCACCAAAAGAGCCAAAGCACAGGCGCTGCATTCAAACACACCGAGCCTGCCTCCTTGACACAACACTGGGTGCAGAGCAGGAATGGGTGGCAGTTTGCTGCGGTATTTCAAGGCCACTGCTGCACTGTGCAAGCCCGCGTGTGCACAAAGCACACCCAAAGGCAGGTTACAGGGATGCCAACGTGCAAGGATTCCTGCCATCGTTTCCCTGGTGTGGGAGCAAAGCCAAGGGAAAAGGGGCAGGGGAAAGGCTCCCCGTGCCCTGGCATCCCAGCTCCGGGCGCCACGGATGTCGAGGCAGGGCAGAAGGGCACCGAGCGCTCCGTGCCCCAGGTCCCGCTGAACCAGGGCCCCGCGGGACGTGTCYGGGGCTCCAGCCAGGCACCACGGGCTGCGGGGCAGGCTGTCCCYGACCTGGCCAAGGGCTCCCTCAGCCCACAGAAGGGCACTGCAGAAGGGGACCTGCCAGAGCAGCGAGCAAGTCCCGGTGCTTCACACCATGTGTTAGGATAGAAACAAATGCTATTAATCAGCCTGCAGTATTCCAGACAGGAGYCTACGAGTTGTGCTTCCAGCTTCCCCCTGCTTAGACTCCAAACGGTTGGATTCCTTTTCTCAGCTCAGAGCTGCCTCCATCCCTGCCTCTGCCTGTTTATTCTTTGGTGCTCACATTCTCCTCTTGAGAGCTTTATAGCTCAGGTGGCGGTGAACTGGGAATAAGGGGTTGTGCAGTGCTTGCCTGCAGGTTTTATTACATAAACAGACTGTTTATRGGCCTTTCCATTCAGCTCCTAGCACCACTGTAATTGAGGTGATTTTATAATTGAATACATTAAAACTAGGTTTCCCCTAAGCCAGGGTTACTATCTATAAAAGTCCACAGGAGTCGGAACTGCTTTTCATAACCTATAAATGGAAACAGCCCTCCTAATCAGCTTTTTTTTTATCCTTTTGCTTTTTTTACACCCTCCCCACACTCACTCAATATCCAAAGCAACAAAGCAGGGCTGGAGGCTGACTCAGACCCCAGAAAAGGGAATTCTTGCCATGCCAGCTGCACTAACCCATGCAATGTCTTGCTGCAAGACATTAGCAAGATTGCAAGAGGCAGCAGGCAAGGCCACAGGTAAGAGAAACACACAGCCCAGCACTGACCTTGGGAAGGGGGTAAACCTCCCCTCAAGCRGGAACGCACCAGAGAACCTCTCATTTCCTGGCAGAGGACTGACCACGTATCAGATCTGCACAGGGCTGTTTCATCCAGAGARCGTGGTGGCCAGGGCTGTTGAAGACAAGACGGATTCCACCCTGAAGGACAAACTGTCCAGCAGCATTGGAAGGGCAGATGTGCAGAAATATGCAGAGGCGAGGGGCCCTTTGGGAGCAGGGTGTGATGTGGCGAGCACTGCAGAAGACAAATCCTTCCTGAGCATCTCCCAGGCCTGCTAGGAAAAGCAGGAAGGCAGCAGTGGAGACTCCTGTGGGTGCTGACACCAGAGAGGGCTCTGTGTCMCTGTGTCCAAAGCTCACGTGCTGCACTCTGAACGTCATCCAGCTCCTCAGTCTTTGGTCGGTGAAGTCCTTCTCTCCACAGGTCAATACAGTGCCACGCAAAGGGCAGGGCCTACATTCACACAGACCAGAAAGGCCTCACGTCTAGGGAACCATCGGGAACAACACGATGGCACCGCTGAGTGGGACAGTCACCCTGGAGGATGGAGACTAGTGAGGACTGATCCTCCTTTGAGGAACAAAAAAGCAAGCATCAGGGATGTAACTACACACATCTGCAAGTATCTAGAAAAGCCTGCTTTGTCATCCTGGACTAYACTCCGTGAAAATGGAATGGTCTTCATCATCTTCTCGTAAGGAGGAAAAGCAGGTTCCCTTGGCAGAAAGGAAGTGYCTTGGTTTGTCCGGCGAAGGCACAGCCACGGCCTCCACCGAGCTGCCCTGCTGCTCCAGGAGCACACAGCTTTGCTCCCCRCGGACTCGCAGCCGCCATGCAGACAACTGCTCCAACACTCTCAGATACTACAAAATGTCAGCACCAGCCTAGCTGGGTGAATAAGGACTTCTGGCTGCCTTGTATTTCCAAACCACAGCATTCATACTGAGGCAGCCACAACTAGGTAGCACGTACCCTGACACGTGGGTGCTAAGAAGGCACTTGCTGTTGGCTCCTTCCAACCTCTGGTTCCCACTGACAATCTCACCGGCTGACTTAAGAGCCCCAGCACTTAGCTATGACCTTCATCTCTGGAGTGTGACAGATTTCAGGCYTAAGCATTACATTTAGAACAGATGGATGGAGATGGCCAGGACAGTGTACAGAARGGGCTAAGCCTTCAGTGAGCTAAACCTAAAGGGGAATCAAGCAGGCTCCATTTTGGACGAAATGAAAAATTTTTAGATGAAAAATCCTTTCTGTGAGGAAAACAGCTTGGTAATGTGCACATCAGTGAGGATCTTCTCTCTTCTYCCCTGTGAAGGAAAGGAAGAAGAGATGCTCTCATTCCTCCTGCCTCTACCGACTAAGATGACCTTATCTGACCATGCTCTAGGCAATCCTGCGTGTGCAGGGGCTTGGACTAGATGATCTCTAAAGGTCCCTTCCAACCTTAACGATTYTTTGACCCTATGAGATAACAACCAACGGGACTTCAGAACAGGAAATATGCCATTTMCACAGAACTCAGCAGCACTACTTGGGCTTAAAGCTCTTCATCCAAAGCACCTGCAAGGAGCAACCTGAGAAAATAAGATCTAATGAGAAGAGGCTTCAGTGCATTATCAAGCCATTCTGGGAGGCAAAATGGAGAGAACCTGCCACAGCAGGGGAACAGACAGGGTAGCACTCTGGGAAAAGTCAAAGGGTAAGTTATTATCACCTTCCACRTGGCAACCAGAGGTTCCTAGCAGAGTTGGTCTGAATAAACGGGAAGGCACTTYGGGAGGGATTCATCTCACCCCCAAGCATAGACATCTCCAGCTGAGCTCAGCCCCCAGGCCCTTGTTAGAGAGAGCAGAAAGAATGTATCTGACCTATATTAGATGTCCACATTACGAGGAGAAAATCGCGCTCTGGTGTTCATTGGCTGGATCTCCGCAGCCTGGAACAACAAGCCCAGCTGCTGATGCTTACATTGCAGACACCTACTTTTAGAAAATGAGTCTCCTGCCCAGCAGAGCTGACCGCATTTCGCCTGCAAACACTTCCTCCGTAGACAGCATTCTTTAGACATGTTTCTGCATTTACAGCAAAGCTAATAAGTAAGGGACCTGCTTCTTGGAAGCTGCAAGTCTTATTTTTCTTCCAACAGTCAGTTCTGCTCCTTCATTTCAAAGCAGATCCCGTTTGCATTGCTGTGTGTGTTCATTTATAGAAAGCAGGTGCTTCAAAAAGAAGCAGTGAGATTTTTGGAATAAGTTTCTCCTTTTTGGAACGGTTGCTGTGGTGAGGATCCTGGGAGCGACAGCCTCCCAACCTAGGAACAGAACTTCACAACACAACTAAAATTGGCTTGCCAAAGCACAGATGTCTTCAGCAGAAATGTTGAAGTTGACTCGCTCTGAAAAATGAGCATATTGCCCAGAAATTACTACTGCAAGCCTGATGGAGCCATTCTGTAACTCCTGTGCAAACAAACGTTTGRTCTGCACCTAATAGAAGCGCTGGATAGCCATGCCAATGGGAGTGATTTTTCTAATGGAAAAGTATAGCTCCAACAGGCATGCTCCTACACTGAGGGAAAGTTGCTTTATATAGACAGTGTTATTTCTTCTCCACAAGGGAGTTAAAAAATGAGCAAAAAGCACACGAGGTTGACGTAATTGCATCAGGATGGTGCACTGACTAAACTACACCTGCTCCAGGCTCCAAAGGCTTCTCCACATTTCCCCACGTGCAAGATACCCTCCACTAGGTCTGGTGACAAAGGWAGGGAAAAGTTCTGTACCAGACTGCAGCAGGTCCATTTGCTTCTTAGAGGGCTATTCCAGGAGTTGCCAGGGCTTTTCTGCTGCTCCTTAGCTATCCTTAATTTTAGGCTTCAAAACAACAATTTGGGGAACTAACGAATCACATCGTGGACTGAGTAGGTCTTCACAGTCACACAAGGAGCCAAGGTGAGGCTGACAGAAATGAGGACGCTGTGAGGATGAACAAAGGTCTGGGAGATGAATGCCATTCTGCCTGGTTTATCAAATGACCCAGGGACAGAGATGAGAGAGCAGTGGCAGTTAGACTTGTTGTGGCAACATGCAGCAAAACACAACCATGCAAGCTGCATTTCCTGCACGTGAGACTGGGCCGCTCTGACTTTCATACTGAGCATAATTAAAAGGACAGTGTCACCGAGGTGTGTTCTTATAATCTGCTGTTATTTGGAGATCAATGGATTCCTTGCCATTCTGCTTGTGCTTACAAAAAATCATCTTGATCACTCAAACACAGACATCTGCTGGAAGATTATTGCCCACGTCTCTCAGAAGCTGATGTAATTTTGTGGCCAGTACACGTCTCCCTGGTTCTGCACGGTGGTAATAGTAACACATTTGCATTTCAGGTGTTGACATCACACTGTGATTTTCGTTCAGTACTACACATCCAAGCCTCCTGTGCTCCTCCTTGGGTTGCTATTTCTGGACCTGGTGCCCAGGCAGCCCTGGTTCCAACACTCCCGCTAGGCAGTGCAGAGTTACTACCTCTTGACATTATCATGGCTCACACATTGGATACGTATCTGAAATCCAGGATCCCTGAAGTCACACCTGAACCCCCATCTCTCCCCCGCCTTAGAAACAGRAAGGAAAAGACTACAGAACAATCTTGAAAAATTTTAGAGTTCAAAGATGCAAAAGGTGTGATGTCCAACAAGCTGGAATAAAATCCTATTTCCCTTTTAAGATTTTGGGATCGGGAGTAACGTCCACTCTAGCCATCACTGCATGGTGACATGCCAGAGGCAGGCCCTAGCAGTGTCTTGTATCAAACAGTGTCASGACCCAAACACCCCTGCACAGGTTTCAGGTTCTCTACACCGCGTGGACGCTGGAAAGGACATGGAGGAGCATGGAGCCTCAGTGCCGTGGGGTGAGCGTGTCCACGAGGCACCGCAGAGTCCAACGGCAGCATCACTGCGCAGGGACATCATTGTCCAGGACGGAGTCACCGGGGAGAAGACGCAGCACGGCCAGAGGCTCTGCAGGTGCAAGGGGGGATCGTCTGCAGGCACCAAAGCACCACCTCCTTTTGCAGGGTTTGACCACTGAGCATCTGAAACACAGTGAGACCGCGCAGGGGAACTACCGCTTCCCAGGGAAGAAACACAAGCGTCTCCCTGGGGGCCACAAGGTCCATCCTCTGCTCAGCTCGGACAGACCACAGCCACCCAGGGAGGGAAAGGCACACCCACAGGCACAGGGTCTTCACAGCCATTCTAGTCCCACTCCGGCCTAGGAGGAAACCATCAWCGGAAACTTGCTGAGCAGCTGTGGCAAATGAATTCCCTCTGAGAGCAAAAACAATCCTGTGATTGCCTGCTGCCTCAGTTTCCCTGCATATGCAATGGAAAAAGCTGCCTCCTGGGGCTTGACAGCTTTAATGGGGAGAGAACACCAGAAACCTGGATAAGCAGAGCCTTGAAAAGGCAAAGGGTGCCCAATCATCCAAACTCAGGAGAATCACAGCTACTTGTGAGCAATTGCTGTTTCAGAAAGGCTCAAGGATATGGTGGGGGTGGCTTAAATCGCTGTCCTTGCCTGGTGTTACTAACTTATAAGATAAAGCCTAAATATCCATTAAAGCAGCTTTGGCAGAAACCCCATCCTCAATTACAAAGATCATTTCCTTTTTTTTTTTTTTTTTTTTTAGTCTGAGGCCTGTGGGGCCTCATAATCTAATTAAATAAAGCTTTCCCACTTTCTTCTCGCCTGCTCCCCTAGCTTCCATTGTACCAGAGAAGGCAAATACATTTTTTTAATTTAGCAGAATCCCTCGCATGGCGTAGCCCCTCCTGGCCAGAAAACGTCAGCCCTGCTCTCCCCATGGCAGCCCTGTCTGCCTGTATCCAGTTTGGGCAGGTTGCATCCACAGGGTGGTTATTTTTAATCCTAGAAAGTGCATGAAATACGAGGGCCCCAGTGAACCTCCATCTCCTCGAGCTGTCAGGGTGCCCAAGTGTCCTCACTTGGACAATGAGACAATGAGTGAATTTTCAGCCTGGCATTAGCAGAGTCCCACCAACACAATCTGGCAAGGTAATCTTTACATGGGGAACAGTGCTTTGTGTCACACTGAGCGTGCAGATCCCACCCTACAGTGCACAAGGTCCATCCACGAGGACAAGCAATGGGGAAACGACACTGCTTCAGGACACGCAGCAGGGAGAGCGCTGGCTGGAAAGGAAGGGCTACACGATCTTCCCATACTCTCAGCTGCCTAACTCCAGCTAGCATGAAATGTCTGTACAGAGCAGGAGAAAGACCTTTGCAAGGCTGCAGGAGCCTGGCTGGCTGGCAGGTCCTGATTTGTACAGACCGGGTACAGAAGCTKCTCTGAGCCGGCCCAAGACATCCGACTACAGTCCAGATGCTGCAGAGAGCAAGGAAAGCACCACAGAGCATTCTCTCTCCATCCATACGAGGCTCTTGCTCAGAATCCTGTGAAATTTTTTGGAAAAATTGTTCGTTGGCTGAAAGCTGCAGTTACAGGTCAGACAAATCGTAATTGCATTTGTGCTGCATTTGTGCTGAAACCACTGAAGAGCAGCAGCTAAACTAAAAAAGATCCCTAAAGTAAAGAAGGGAAAAAAGCAGTAAGGACCGAGCATCTTGCATTAACATTGTAGACCATAAATAAATGCTGCATTAAATAATATGGTAACCTTTATTCATTTTGGTATCTTACTTACTCTCCTAACTCGGAGCTGCAGTTTGTCTTCTGAGGAAGTTGGGTTTGAGTCTCCAACACCGAGTGCGTGAAAGGCCACGGGGAGACCAGGAGCTCAGCTGCATTCCCTGCAAGGAAGATACAAGATGGGAAGTGACCACACAAGTCACCAAATCCAGCTGTGGACCCCACAATCTAGAAAATGCTGCATCTGGAAGATTACAGAACATCCCCATCCCATCACCCYGCCCCAGCTCCCTCTGCGCAAAGCTTAAAAGTCCACCAGAGACCTCCACAGTGCTAAGTACCTAAGCTGGAGAGCTAGGCACACAAGATCAGTGGACTGAGGCTCTGCTACAGCAGGTGCTTCGGGAGATGATCCTGGGAACCACGTGCCATGCTATTGAGGAAGGTAGAAAATGCTGGGATGAATCCACTACCCACCCTCCTTGAAATAAAACATCACAAATTTCTAGAGTTTCCTACCTATATGAAGTGTCTCAAGACAACAACAGGGCATCCTACCACCACAGCCACTGCTTGGGGCTACTCGGGATGCCCTAGTGAAGGGGGGAGTGCATTKAGGAGGAAGTGAAGCAAGGACTTCCTGAGCTGGTGACACCACAGCAGAGATACCACAACCCGTCTGATGGGGACGACCCACAGTGGAGCCGGGAGGTGGCATTTATGTCTGGGCTTCCTTTCGTGAACACATTCCCACAGCCCCGGGCCTGGCCCAAGCGTGGATCCTGCCCAGGGCACGGGGAACAGCTGATCCCTCAACGCGCCCCGGAGGCAGAGGGCCTAGGCCACACGATGTGGCTTACACATCATGTGGGGAAGGAGAAGAACAAAAAAGGAGTGGATGACAAATAAAACGTGCTGAAGACAGATGGGAGAAACTGTCCAAMCAATGCTAGGCTGAGTCAAAAGACCACAAAGAGCAAGGAGACCACAGGAAGGGCTCCAGGGCCTCAGCAGCACCGTGTGTTCTACCGGACTGCAGGCAGCTCTTTATATGMTTTGGTCCTGCCTGTTACAAGTGAGGGAGGCACTGGGGCTGCTCCAGTGACTGTGCCCCTGTTCTCCTGAGCTCTCAGAGAGCACAGTGGATAAGAGAGGCTCCTGGTACAGAAGGATGAGAGCAGACAAAGAATATCCAACACACTARGGAGGCCAGTTGGAGTGAAAGGTGTAGCATTTGCTCTGAAAAAGGAACCCCTGGCATCCGGCCTGAGATCTGAGCAGAAYTAGGTGCTGTCAAGGGTCAGGAAACCTGGGCTATGGACTGCATGGAAAGGCCTCCCTATTCATGTCCTGGAGGTCCTGCAGGAAGACAGAAGGACAGCAGTGAGGATGAAGGGTGAGGTAGGTATCTCCTGGCCTTTGCAAGGTCCTTTGGGACCAGTGAGCTGTAACTCACCATACACCTCCCCAAGGTCACAGAGAGAATGAGGCATGGAGCCAAGACCTGATACCCTTCCTCTCAGCTATGATGACGGCACCGTAACTGCTTGCTGGACACCCCTGTCCGGACTGACGAGGTACTCGGGTTGCAGCGCTGCTGCTAGCCTGTGCTGCTAGAGCGTGCACAGGGTCGCTCTTCCCTTTTTCACCTTCACACGCATGCAAGTTCTCTGCTGGRACACGCTTTGCCATAGAGAGGTATCCTGAGTTCCATATGCAGCAGGCAGGACATTTTCAGATCCACGTGGCTAGYGAGAGCCTGGATGCAACACTTCTTYCCYGGACCTTGACCTGGCACACCCCAGAGAAAGGCCTTTCCCTGGCCAAGTTTTTCTGACCTGTCTCCTCGACAAGCAGATGCCTCCACAACCCAGAACTTGTCAACCAGCAGAGCTCCATGGGCCTTAGGGCTTTCATGTGGCCATTTACAGCAACTGCCCATCCACTCCAGTGACACTCACGTAGGACCTCCAAGCTTTCCTTCAGAGGCAGTCACTCTGTCGGCGCCMCACGCTTTGGTGGCAGTAGCAACAACTGTCCCAAGAGCGGGAAACATCTTTCTTGCAATGCCACCAACCTGGGCATGTCAGCTGAAYGTGTGAGCAGAGCAGTTCTTCCCAGTCCCTTATGGCAACAGGCACCAACTCCAGCATTAGGCAAAATGCCTGGGAGGGCAATTTCACACAGCACTCCCAAGTTCAAAGGGGACTTAGTGCTTCAATCTCTTTAAAATGGTGGCCTGACCTGCTCTGTGCCATATGCCTTGTGGCAAGCATGTCACATATAAATCATGACATGGGCTGAAGTCTCGTATTTTTTGCATCCACATTGGATGGAGAATGTGCATTTGGAAGTACACAAATAGGTAGGAAAACCCATGGAGGAAGAGGGCGGAAGAGCTTCAGACAATGGAGAAGAGGGTAGAGAGAGGACAGGGCCACCAAGCAGAAGTCARGGAGAGCAGTGTGGGACACAACGGAGTGGGAAGGGAGCGTACAAAGCACCGGAGCAAGAACAAAGGTGTGAGCCATCAGTGAAGGCTTCACATTCAGAGCTGGACGCAACCAGAAAGCCCAGCAAGGGGATTCCTCCTCCTGAGCGCTCAGTCCTCAACTCCACGTAAACAGCCGTGTCACAGGGTAGTGGTTGAGTGCACAATGACACGGAAGGGGGCTGCACTTTGATTTACCCCATATGTCAGGTCAGAAAAGAATGCCCTTATTTTCGACATGAGAGAAGTTGGTGTAAAACGGTTTGACTCCATTCCTACCCAACTACAATGTGTGGCCCCAGCAACAAGTGTATTCCATCAGCCCAGGGCCGTGGACTAGTACTGCTCTCCATCCTCCTTCCCCTGCATCTATGAACAGGACCCCAGCACCTTGCTAGCCAACTGGCCTCATGGTTAGAGAAGGGACTTGCTGGTAGATCTCTTGTGCTCTGTGACAACACTGAGACCTTGGGGAAGTCACTTGACCATTCCAAGCCTCAGTTTCCCCAGCAGACAACACGGGCATGTCCTGCAGTGGACTGTGGAGCAACAATGTGCCGAGACAGGAAGAAACTCTGGATTAATTTACAGACTTGCAGCTTCGCGGATCCACGAGCATCTTGAGGGAAAACCACCCACTTCATCTCCACCTGCGCTTAACTTGTATGGGAAAGAAGAGACAAACTGAGAACCATCCATTTTGTGAAGCAGCCGGCTCTCACACCTCCCCTCAGGGCTCGGCCACCCACTTTCAGACTTTCTCCATTGTTTGCTTGGACTTGTACAGGAAAAATCACGTTAAAGAAAATCTGAGCTGAATTGCACACTTYGAAGCAGTTGTAATGGTCAATTTGACAGGGACATGGGGATTTAACAYGTTTTGTAAAAAAAAATCTCTAATGATAATATGCCACACTGCTGGCTAAAAATGTTATCTGCTGGCATGGGAGGAATTTAAGCTGTAATACTAGCTAATATAATGCAGGCCTGGAGCTCCATGCAAATATTACCCTGATCCAACAGTTACAAAGCTCTGTTTATCCTAGTAATTAATTCTCTCCTCCGTTTAGTGATATAATTAGAGAAACACTGCCATTCTGATGGGCTTGTTTCCACCAATGCCTTTTACTATATTTACATCCCCACAATGGGCTTGGGCTTACAGAAAAGGGTGAAATTGTATTTATGGAGACAATGCCACACGCGTTCCCAAAGCTTTTTACAGATGTAAACTTAGGCTCCAAATTACACATTTATTGTGTGAGCACACAATAAGCTCCAATTAAATACTGACTAAAAYGAGTCTAACACCCCAAATAATGAAGACGAGCACAATAGTGTGATTTACCCTCGGCCACTAGAGAAACACACATCTGTAACATATTACATGCTTTCCCCACAGATACACTCTTTGTGCTCTAGCTAGCCCTAGGCAGGAAAATTTCTTCCTCATACATTATGGATTTTCCTTCYCAGCTGCCAACACACTCATGTAACCAGCTGCAAGGAAAACAAATAGAATAAAACCAAACCAAGCAATACTCCTCGTGTTTAGTGGCGAGCAGGTGTCTGCCTGCCTGCAACGCCGAAGTCGAGACAGGAAAATGGAWGATAAATGTGGTGAAAATCACGCACTCCTTTTGTCCCCCAAGGTGTGGAAGCCAGCAGGGAGCAGTGGGCATGGCACCTTTTATACCTTTTCAGAAAGTACTCCCAGCCTTAGCTGTGGCTCTGCAAACTACCTGTCCTTCTGGCGGCTCCCCCCTCCCCAGGCTGGCAGGAGAAATTCAGAGACACACGAATGCTAATATCACAATTAGGATAATAACACAGCACCGAGGGGGGCCAACACACACCCTTCCCTAGAGCTCGACCTCTAAATCCTGTAATACGGCATTGCTTCATTCAAAAATAGAAGAAATTGCAACCTCGCACCCACAAAAAGACACGGGAGGCAGGGCAGAAAAGCCTCGGTGTGCTCCAGATGCAGTCATGTCGCTTCAGCTTCCCTGTACCATCTCCATGACAACCACGGAATTTGGATGCAATAACCACCGCTGAATTGATCTTTAAACGCAGCTTTGTTAGAAAACACAGCACTGAAAATGTCAGGCTCAGGATCAAGAAAAGTAGCCCCATCCAAACGAGGGCTGTGATTAAAGAGCCTCCTTTTAATCTGGAGCTGCCACAGAGTCTCGCGATTTCAATAATTGCATGAATGAACAGATTTTGAAACCGGTAGCACCAGAACACCATTTGTGAGTGAGTGTGTGTGTGTGTGTGTGTGTGTGTGTGTGTGTGTGTGTGTGTGTGCACGGCACGCTGTAGTGTAACACCCCCACCGAGACACCCCACTGAGAGCTGGAAAACCATCTCCATGTACATTCAGAGAAGGGGCATCCTTCCACATGCACCCGCACACACACACACCCCTATCGGAAGCGAATTGATCTCCAGCAACCGACACAGGCAGCGGATTCATCAAATAATYCTAATAAGAATGATGAACTACACAGCTGAGCAAAATAGGACGTGGGGAAGGAGGTACCGAACAACAGACAATGAGAGCAGGGGAGCTCACATCCACACTTACCCGAGCAACGAGCTGCTTATTCCTTAGTCCTTCCCAAATGCAGCTCTCTTTTCTCTTCAACAATCCATGCAAAATAATGTGCAATTCCACAGGCAGAGGAGCAACCCCATCCCCCTCCTCCACCACCACCTTCCTGGACTTCCTTTTATTGGCTTCCTTTCTCTTCCCTCTCCCTCTCTCCCGCTGGAGATGGTTACACCTCCCCGCCTTCCCTTGAGGTGTCAAGAGATTGCTAGGGATCCAGCAGGCAGGAGAGGGGAGGGGACGGGCGAAGGGGAGGAGGCAGACAGGGATGCTGAATGGACCACCGAAAGGATGCAGGGAAAGACCTTGCTGGGGAAGCGCACGCGGCAGCAGCCGGATTGCCCGGGCGCTGCAAGGCTCCGCTCAGCGCCGGCCTGCACGAGCTGCCAAGCACATCCCGGCCAGCCTTGGCGGCTGTGTCCCCCCAGCACGGAGCCCTGGCGAGCAGCTCTGCTTTCTGCCGGCAAACCCCCTCCCTGGAGGCTACGGCTGGCGAAACCCTGCCCAGGGACACACGCATCGCGCACGCTGCCTACAACGGCCCACGTGCCCGCAGACGGAGACGCAGAGCACGCCACCCGCCCAGCGGCAGCGGCGCAGGCCCCGACTCCATCGTGCCCATCGCTGAGGCGCCCGCTGCCCCGTGCTGCGGCTCTGCCCTCCGTCTGCCCACAGCGCCTGCCCGCTGCCCCATGCTGCGGCTCTGCCCCCCGGTCTCCCCACAGCGCCCGCCTGCTGCCCCCGTGCTGCGGCTCTGCCCCAGGTCTCCCCACAGCGCCTGCCAGCTGCCCCTGGCTCTGCGGTGGACCCAACCGCTCCACTGCGCCGTTGCCCCAGGGCCCCCTTGGCAATGGCTCTGCCGTGGGCTCAGCGTGGTGGAGGAGCTAAGCATGGTGCCAGCAGGACAGAACAGCACCCTTCCTTTAGGGGCATCCCGAGTCATCCTTCCTTTAGGGGCATCCCGAGCGTATCAGCAGCCCCGTCTGCTGGGATTAAAACGCCGCTCTCTTGTCCATTGGCGGCCGCGCTGAGACCGGGGGTCTCGTGAGCAGCTGGGTCAGCGATGGGGGGAGCCTCCGGCCCTCCCAGGGGTCTCGCGCCCGGAGCAGGCGATGCCAGGGCGCCGGTTTGCTCCCACGCCGTCCCAGCAGGAGCACGACCCGCCGCAGGGGTCTGCGGCTCCCGCCGACCGCATTCACCGCGGGGTGGCCAGATACAGGAGTCCTCGGCCCCGCACCGGGGACGCCTTCGTGCTGGGACAGCCCGCGCGCCRGGGCCGGGCCCCAGCCAGGCTGCTCGTGTCACCTGGCGCGTCACCTGCACCCACAGGTGAGCAGGGCTCCTGCGGCTGCGTGCACGGGGGGCAGGCCTCCCCCAGCGGCGACGGCCCCCCTGGGCCACAGGCAGCAGCTCCACTCCGTCCCGCCCGCCCGCTTGCAYGCAGCCGATGGCCTCGCTGCTCTCGCACCTCCCTCTAGGCCTCTGCTTCGATTAGGAAGCTTACTGCAGAGCGTACAGGCCCCTGAATACGAAATTAAAGAGAGAAACCAACCCTTCAGCGGAATACAGTATTACGAGCTGAGAAATCTCCAATGTCCTGAATTAAAAATACCATTACAATCTATCGGATTACATCTAAACACCAAAGCAAAACCATTAGATGGAATAATGTCCTCGAGCAACTTAGCACGACATGGCCGTATATTCCTGCAGAAGGGACACCCCACAGCACAGCAGAGCACGCGGGGTTGTTTGCCGGGGTTAGTACACGTAATGAACCATGTAATGAGCAACCCTGCAGCTATACTCAGGAGTTACCCAACAAACACAAGCGTGAATGAAGGTTACTGYGCTGAGGAGACACGGGAAACAGGTATTGGGGCCATGGACAAGGCCAGCAAGCAGCCTGACAAACCCGGGTGTGGAATTCTCAACCTTCCTCTGGGTTCTTTGATCTGAGAGACATGATCCAAGCCGTGTCGTCCTAAAAGTCCGTCCTGTTCCTCTCTCTGATCAATTTAATGTATTTGTAAGCAGCCAATTATCAGGTTAGGGTGCTTTAAAAAAAAAGAAAAAAAATCAATATTCATCCATCGGTTGTACCGTTTGGGCCCGAGGTATCAAAATCCAGTGTCTGTGTAGCCTGTCCCAGGAAGTGASATTTTGCAGCACGTGAAAACGAGGTTCTGGTTTCTAAGAATACCCCTGCTAGCAGAGATCCAGAGAACTGGGCTAGCATCACCTTGCTTCTGGGAAGGAGCCCGTCAGCRGCTGGATGCAGGGAGAAACCTCCTCTCATCCCATGAGCAGTGCGGCATGTCGGACTATACCACTTACGATACATTACTAGCCATAAATGAGCACCAACACGTTCCTGGCGTGCCTGCAAAGGTGTGTTAGATGTCTTAGATCGGCCATAATTATTTCCTGGAATTAAAGAAAGCTCTGCGACTATGGCCATTTTCCTGTCATTTAACTGGCTGGATGTGTATGTGAGCCACGGATGTGTCACACATGAACCATGCAGGTGTCACACGCGAACCACACAGGTGTCACACATGAACAACGCAGATGTCACAGGTGCACCATGCAGGTGTCACACGTGCACTATGCAGGTGTCACGCGAGAACCATGCGAGTGTCACACACGAACCACACAGGTGTCACACATGAACAATGCACGTGTCACACGTGAATAACGCAGGTGTCACAGATGCACCGTGCAGGTGTCACACAAGAACCATGCAGGTGTCACACATGAATAACGCAGGTGTCACAGGTGCCCCACACAGATGTCACACGTGAACCATGCAGGTGTCACACGTGCACCATGCAGGTGTCAAATGAGAACTCGCAGGTGTCACACACACGCCACGCCGGTGTCATGCATGAACCAGGTAGGTGTCACACATGCACCATGCAAGTGTCACACGTGAACCACGCAGGTGTCATTTGCCAAGGAAGAGCATCCTTCGGGAGCAGTCACTTCCCTTGCCCACACGGACCCTATCCACAGGTGTGAATGGGAGCACGTGGCCGGGAGCCTTCCACGCACAACAGAGCTAAACACAACCATGCACACAATGAGCGCGGTGCTGACCACGCTCTTCACAGCATGGAAACGCACYGCCTGGGCCCGTGGGAGAGGAGCACGTCTAGAAACGGCTGGGTGTTTGCAGCCCTGAAGTTGTACAGGGCTGTTACCCACACGGGATCCACTGATGAACCGGAGCTCGCTCCCTAAGGTCCACAGTTCTGCAACCTGCTCCTGCTGCCCCCACCGACCCACAGGATCAATCATCTCCACCCAACAATTCAGAAAGTGCCTTAACTGCAGCTAAGGGCCTGAGTTGTAATTTTGCTGCTCTGTTACAGGCAATTTTCCAACCATGCACAGGGCACAGGGTGGCATCCAGGTGGGTTTGGAAGATCTCCAGAGCAGGAGCCTCCACAGCCTCTCTGGGCAGCCTGTTTGATGGCTCTGTCACCCTCAAGTTTGCTTCGTTGGGCAGACAGAGACAAGAGAGGCACAAGAGCAAGGGGAGTCTCTCAGAGGAGAGCCCAAGGACCGGCTGTGCTTGGTGCGGGGTCCTGACACAAACAGGCGGCTGTGGTGCCGTGATGGATGGGAAATGAATCTGCCCAGGGCATGGACGCAGGATAAAGAACGGGATAAAATGTTCGTGTGGGTAAAAGATGACTAGAAAGCTCTGCACCCAGGAATTTCCGCATCAAGACAGGCTGTTGGGAGAAACCACCGTGCAGGGTGGAAAGCCTCCAGTCCAAATCCCAGGTCCCTCGTACAGCCCCTTCAGCTCGTGCCAGCTTTCAATCTCTGGTTCTTCTTACATTGGGGTTAGTCTGACGACATAGTCTTATTACTGAAAATATTTTCTCCAGGAAGCTGCCCCGCAGGTGTGATCAATTCTCCTCATAGCCTTCCCCTGGATATGCAAAGTGGGTGCAACTCGGGTTCTGCCTCCATGTGAGCCTGGTTTTCCATATTTTCATTCATTCTTTCAGCTCCTTGAGAGCTTTCTGAGTGTGAGTACAGGACCAGGGCTCAGAATTGAGTACCATCCTGGCCAGTGCCTACAGCAGGGATACTCCTACCTCCCTTCGCATCCCTGCCCGTAGCTGCTGCACAGGTACGTGGCATCCTGTCTTGCCTCGCCATGATGCTGGGAACTTCTGCCCTGCTGCTAGAGACCACCGTGGGTCTTCCCACACATCAGTGTGCCAGATAACCATGGGACACTAAGAGGGAGCAGTGACACCGTGGCATATGGAGCTGCTCTCATCGAGGCACTGAGGAACGGGCGTTTGGCAGCTCTCCTGGAAGATACGGTGGATTTACRGGCCACCATCCTATCCAGAGCCCCTCTGGGAATGCCAAGCAGACACTGCTTGCACRTGAACCTACTGTGCAAGGATCAGTCACCTCTTCTGTGCAAGCACGAGGAGTCTTGATGTGTCCTGGAGGTTCTGGCGCCCCTGCCCGATGGGTGCATTTCTGCCTGGGAAACAGACAGGAATCACTGCTGCTCTCCAGAGCTAGGAGTCTTTGGCGGGGCACTTCTCCTTTGCAATATCATGACAGACTGTTTTACCACCATCATCTAACAAGAACTTACAGACCGACTTACCTCCTGGCATATACGCACACAGATAAACACATTCTTCTATTGTCTTCAAGGCTAGTAAACATAATGTTCATTTCTGAAGCTGTCTGCTGTTCCCAACTAGCCTCTCAGTTTTCTGCATTACCTAAGTGTTAAACAGCATTCTTTTACTGTTCAGRATTTTAAAACACTAATGCTGGGCTTTGTTCTCCTTAATAAGGATAGATTCTTAGCTAAGAATACTTCAGTGACTGCAAAATTGTATGCATGCCTGTGGATTAAATGGCATCTACCAATGTTGTCTTAAGCAACTCTCAACTGTAACACATTATTTTGTTTCCTTTTTTTCCTCCAATCACTTTTGCTTTCAAATTGTTCTCATCTTAGGAAAACCGACYCCTTTAAAATGCCATGCGTATGTCCCATCATTTAGAATTATCTGTACCTGCTTGTAACAAATGCAATTAGGTCATTTAAGCAACCATTAATTCTGAATTCAGTAATCAATTCGCCCTGATCCGTCAAAGTGAGGTCTGATACAGAATTACACTAAGTTCCCTGCAATATTTGGTAAAAGAAAATTATCATCCATCATTTCTAGAAACTCTGAGCCCACACTACTGGCAGCACCATGAGTCCGTCAGCAGCTCTCCYTGAGGCTGAAAAGCTGTTCTGTGGACTCGGGTTCTCTTTCCCTTTTAATGAAGCTGTTTAGGGAAGTTATTTGTCCAGCTCTACAGTTCGATCTGGAGTCTGCTGGGACAGACCAAACCTGGATCTGAATGGAAGAGCAGCTTTGGACCATTTGATACGACAAGCATGTAAACAACATCCCAAGAAAAGTTGATGACTTGGAGGCAAAAAGGCTACAAGTTATTGGACTCTTGTCAACAAAACTATTCCTGTTACCTAATGGAAAGCAACCACCTGCCCATGAGCTCCATCGCTGCTCTTTGGATGCCTCCTTAATACGTTCCTTAACCTAGGCGCTCTGTGAGGGAGGCACAGCTCCGCCGCATCTCTGAGGAGCCCTGCACCATCAGCTGGCATCAGCTGGCTGGGATCTCCCACAGGGCCATCCCCAGCCAGGCGGGAGACGGGCCAGACGGCACGTGACGCCCTCAGCGTGCCCGGCACCGCACGGCTCTGATGTTCACATCCAGCCCTCGGCACTGCCAGCCCTGGGCCTCCTGTGATTCAGCCCTGTGAATCTCTAAATGCATCTCAGTATGGCCCRGGATGTCCAATTTAATTCTGTAAATGAGAATTTCTGATGTCTGTTTATTACTCTGCCATGTGGCATTGATATATGGGATGACTGCAGAATCTCCTCCTCAGCTAAAGCCATGTGTGGGTCCACCTCTGTTGGGAGGTCCTTCCAGCCCTTGAATTCTTTAATACTGCAGTTCTTCTCAGAACATCCTTCCAGATTATCAGGGCAGACAATATATTTTGTCACATGAATAAAACAGCACTGCTATACAGGAAGTCCATCTAGAGACAGATCCAACCCCAAAGGACCACCTGGACTCCTAAGGCAAGTGACCCTCTGAAGAGAAATGACCCAGTGGTGGGAAACAGTTTCAGGCTTCCCCTGCTGCAGGCTGGCCCAGGACTCACCACTGACTGCCTGGCATTCAGGTGATTTGTGTCCAAACCTGGTGCATTAAGGACGGTGGCAAGAAGTGGGTACAGAGGGATGTAATTTACACCTTGTCACATCTCTTAGATTCTGTTTGTGTAGGATACAGGCATCTCCAAGGGGCTTTCTCTCATTGAACCATAATGACTCCATACCCTCCTGTGCTAAAGCCATCTGGGGCCTGCTCTTAGKATATCTCTTCTGAGAGCTCTGGAGGCAGCATGGAGATGCACATCTGAAGAGGAAACCATGCAAAACCACATAAAGCCCCCATGCTTGTTTAGGGTTTGGACTGGACCCAGGGTTGAGTAAAAGGTTTAAGATATAATTTTGCTGGCATAGGCAGGTTCTGGAGGACTGCTACAAAGGATSAGAGAAAATGCTGAAGAGCGAGAATTTGCTATTACAAGGGACAATCCAAGACATCAAAAGAGGGGACACTTAAGGAATGACTGGTTGGGTAGATGAAGGGAGAGCAGTGGGTGTTRTCTACCCCAACTTCACCTAGACTATTGACCCTGGCATTTCCACACAGGGAAGCCCAGGAAGCATGGTCAGGTGAGTGGACAGCRAGGTGCATTGAGAACTGGCTGGATTGCAGAGCTCAGAGGGTTGTGAGCAGCAGCACAGAGCCTGGTTGGAGACCTGAAGCTAGTGGTGCCCTCGAGGGACCTGTACCGGGTCCAATCCTGTTCAACTTATTTATCAACAACCTGGACAAAGGGACAGCGTGCCCCTCAGCACAGCTGCTGATGACACCAAACTGGGAGGAGTGGCTGGAACCCCCGATGGCCAGGCTGCCCATCAGGGGGACCTGGACAGGCTGGAGATGGGCAGAGAGGAACCTCATGAGGTTCAAGAAAGGCAAGTGCAGGGTCCTGCACCTAGGAAAGAATCACCCCAAGGACCAGGACAGGCTGGGGGTGACCTGCTGCAGAGCAGCTCTGTGGAGAAGGACTTGGGCATCCTGGTGGATACCAAGTTGACCATGAGCCAGCAATGTGCCCTTGTGGCCAARGTCAACGGTATCCTGGGGTGCAGGAGAAAGTGCTGCCAGCAGGTCGAGGGACATGATCCTCCCTCTCTGCTCACTCCTGGTGARGCCACATCTGGAGTCCTKTGTCCAGTTGTGAGCTTCCCAGTACAAGGGGTACAGGGAGCTCCTGGAGAGAGTCCAGCRAGAGTGCCCTAATCCTGAAGATGACAGGGGGATTGGAGGAGCTCTCCTGTTGAGAAAGGCTGGCGGAGCTGGGCCTGCTTCACTYGGATCGAGAGATGACCAAGATGGTATCTAACCAGTGCGTCCAAACACCTGAAGGGAGGATGTCAASAGRATGGGGCCAGACTCTTTTCAGTATCAGCCTGCGACAGGACAAGAGGCARTRGCCACAAACTAAAGCACTAGGAGTTCTGCCTAAATTTGAGGAAGAACTTCTTGACCGTGAGGGTGACGAAGCACTGGAACAGGCTACCAGAGRGGCTGTGGAGTCCCTTTTCCTGGAGATACTCAAAACCCGGCTGGACCTACAGCAGCGTGCTCCAGGTCACTCCGCTTGAGCAGGGGGCTGGGCTAGATGGTTTCCAGAGGTCCCTTTCAACCTTGATCATTCTGTGATTCCGTGAAGGTGTGGGAAGAGAGACCTGGTGCTGGCTCTGARAGATGGGGGCTTCTTATAAGGATGAGGTGGCGGCAAAGGGCGGCAATAATTCCAGCTGAGATAAGCTGCACTGTGCGTATCCCGGAGAGAGCACCGCCTGTCTAACTGGGAATGTCAGCCCAATCACTCATCTTCACCTTTAAAAACCACATCCATCTGGAACTAACCTAAAAGCCACAACTAGGTGCTCAGGTTCTCATGTTGAAAGATCTGGGACAGAGGAAGAAGGATGAAAAACAAGTTTTGCAAAGAAAAATTTAGTTTATATACTATTGTCTATAAAGAAAATATGCAGAGGATAGGGTGAGACACGGAAATCATGAGAGGTTTCACTAAACGTAACAGGTAAGGTCTGGCTGGGAGAATGGAAGTGCAATGAAACCTTGCTGGAATGGAACAGGGTGAGAAGGAAAACACGTGGCTGAAGCAGTTTCAGAAATCTGACATCACTGCAGCTACCGGCACTCGTAAGGGGTCAAAGAACAGAACAGTCAGTGGCTGGGCTGGGACACTCAACCAAAATTCTTTCTGATAAAGCAATCAGTTTTAGATCAATGTCTCAACTCTTTTGAGCAAGAAGTCAGGAGAAGATAGAGATCTTCTACAACTAGGGAGATGAAGAGCAATTAAACATTTTAGGGGAAAGAAACAATTTCAGAAAACTATAAGAACAAAATCATTTGCAATGAAGAACTGCAATGGTATAACCTTTAGGAGTTGATTTTTTTTAATTCCTATTGGAAAGTCCCTCTGGAATCTATGAATCAGTTGAGCTGACCAAAAAAAAAAAAAAAAAAAAAAAAAAAAAAAAGCTTCATTTGTGTAGAAACGTTTTCAGTTCTATTTTTTCAGTCATTTCACTCTAAGATTTTTTGCCCGTGCTCTGGCAGAGCTGGACGGCTGTGCAGCTTGGGAAAGGGGCACATCACCAAATGGGGACAGCGAAGGGAGGCAGAAACAGACCTGGAAAAGCCATTACCATTCCTCCATATTAGCACATCTGCTGTTTCCATCACCAGCGTTGATGGGAGAAGGAAAAAAAAATGGCATAATCAAGGCTCCTTTCGCTGTCTTTCCAGTCGGTTACAGATGATGTCACCTGAGCTCATCTTCTTCAGTGTCTCGATCGCCAGGCACGTTCCCATCGAGCTGGCATCGCCAAGGCCTCTCCAAAGCACGAAGGCATTTCTGCCCTGCCAAGGATAGGATCCATTTCTTCGGCAGAAGAATTTATCATTCCTCAGCTACAGGTCCCCATGGATTAAGATGCCATTAAGAAGCACCCCAGCCTGAGCTACCTTTTAACTCAATTTCCATTTCCTAAACCACTGCTGACGTCTGTCTAAATACTGATTATCTCCGCAGCCACGCTGAGTTTTAGCTTTCGCTGAGCGTCGTGCAGAGGATTTGGGCTTCTGAAAGGATGCTGAGCCTCAGAAGCCGCCGCTCCAAGCAGCTCTGGGTGTCTGCCACATCTCACCGCTGCTTTCCCAGCACACGCGCGCCGCGCGCACGCGCGCTCGCTCCTGTGTCAGCTGCCTAAGTGAGTATCTGCCGTCAGATCTTCCAAGCCACAGCACATTTTTAATCAGTCAGATAATTCAATCACTCATTTCAGACCTGCTCTGTGCAGCTGTCATTTCAAGCATCAAAGCTTCTGTGTCAAAAACCATGCGGGCTCGGGGTTCATTCAGGCATCGCTGTTTCAAAGCGCCAGGGGAGAGCGGCAGGGGGGATGGAGGAAAAGAACTAACGGGATGGATTAAATGAACTTATCATAAATACTTCTGAAGCTACCAGCCACCCATCCTCAGCAGAGAACAATCACTCAAGGGCGACTCAGGGATCCGCGGGATTTATAACGTGTTTGCAAATCTCACTATTAAATGGCAGAGTGAGGAAAAAGGCGGGGGGGTCAAATGGAGCTTCCTGCCTGAGCCACTCAAAGCCACCGAACGGGATTTGGATGTCTGGTTCTCATTAAAATTAATGGAAATTGGGTGTCCAGACCCACAGGCAGCTTTCAAAGCTCAGTCTCCATTTATAATTAATGCTCCCAACAGGGTGACTAAATATTTATACAATAGGTCATGTTATATGCAAAATGAAGAGGTGCCTATTGGTAGATGAGGACCCAAGAGAAGGAGAACCTTATGGGATGTCAGATTCAATTCACATTGTCCCGTGTTTAAAGCTCTTCTACTCRCACATCACCAGCAGCTCTCACTACATTAGCGGCTGGGTGGTATCTCCAGCAATGCTTACGTTCTCCGGGTACAATACAGCAAATTAAAATGGCAGCTTTACAGCTCTCCTGGGTTCTTCTCTCCCTTCTTCCCCACAGCTCTAACTTCCCCAAAGATCTTCACCAAGTCCCTTCACCCCTGCAAAGTCCATTTTACTCTATGAAAAACACGCTGGATCGCTGAGCTCAGGCGGTGCAGAAGGCGGGCAGCGGAGCTCAGTATATGATCGCTCCCCTGTCTTGCTCAAAGGTGCTATAGATGGCAGGCGCCGAGGAAGAGACCGAGAGCAACCTGCCCCCAGGCTTTAGTAAAGGCAGGGCTGGAGCTTCACCCCTGCATCTGCTCTGCAGCAACACAGCAATTCATTATACAGACCTGGTGCCCTTAGACCTCAGAGCATGTGAGGGGGCTGATGACCTGGGAGGGGAAAGCTGGTCAAGTCCAAAGCAGCCAAGTGCCACTCTCCTGGCTGGTCTTCTTCACTGGGACATTCTCTTGTGGCTGGGCTATGCCTTCGACCGGCCCAGCTGATCCACCAAGAGGGTGTTGATGAGACTGTGCATCTTGCCTATCAGGTCCTATCTAGAAGAGCTCCCAGTTTGGAGCTGAGAAGACCACTTGGGTGGCTAAAGACTCACTGTGCTTTGAAATGATCTAAGGGAGGAGATCCAACTCCTTCCACCTTGGACAATTCACATCTCACTTTTGTCTACCATGTCATACCCAAACCCAGGGGATGCAGAAGCACTGCTGACTCGGAATATGCAGACCCCTTCAGTCTCTTCCCGGGGATTTAATGGCTTTAGCATCTCAGGAGACACAAGTTTGTCTTGTTCGTGTTCATTGACACAAGCCCCAATGGAGATGAGGCAGTCTGAGTGATATCACAGAGCTTGGGACTCTTCTGTATGTCTCCAACTTCCAGAACATGGAGCAACACTGAAAGGGCACAAAGCTCAGCTGAAAGACATCAAGTAACCTCACCTTGCCTCCCTGGTGAGATGCCCTCTGTTATATAGGGGTACACATCTAGCCCATGGCTTCTAGTCAGMCGGCTGCTTCTTCCAATTCTCCGGTATACTGCAAATCTCCAGTACCGAACATTGCTTTCCCCATGTCATCTTGCATGCACTAAGCAGATCTTTCTTTGGAAACCCTGTGTGACATCACAGCTCTGCTCAGCCAAACCAGCCCTGCCCCTCGCAGCACAGCACGGGCCACGGTTATGGCCACAGCAGAGCCCCGTGAAACCGTGCAGGGCTCAAAAGAGGCAGCTGAGCGTGGGCAGCAGCCCCGCCAGCCGCACCGCTCGGCCCGCCAGGCAGGGCKAAGGGGGCAGCAGCAGGTGACAGCTCCTCTGCAACCGCCTCGCCAGGCTGCTCCCAGGGCACGCGTGCCGCTGCGTGCCTCTGCTCCCAGGCGGCACGGGAGGCTTCGCAACACAAAAACGCAGATTCGAAGCTCAGAACGAGCATCCCCAGGGAAGGCTCCAGGAAAGTGGCAAGGACACACAAAGAATAAAACAGCTTCATGTTCTTTGTGAGAACCTGCCTGCTTAATTTTTAATTAAACAGTTGGGTGTAAAATTGTAAGACAACAGAAGGATCCCTGAGCAGAGATTAGGAAATCCAATATGAATATGAGCATGTGAAAGCTCTCCACRCCGCTGGCATGGCAGGTGACACAGACAGAATCCTTTCCATCACAGGGTTCACCACTACAACAAGGGTCTGCAAAGATTTGCCTGAATTTTCAGTATTTAATGCCAGAAGCTGTTATATATCACAAGTCACAGCCAGGTCTCCCTTCTATTAGACAGATAGGGGCAAGGATTTTAGGAAAATTATTGTAGAAGTCCCTGTCAGCAGTGACTTACACAAGAATCGGTACCACCTTGAGGCAAGAGGATGAAACAAGTCAGCTCCTAAAGCTCCTTCCAACCCTGCATGTCTAGGTACAAGTCTGATAACCTCTGTTTTCTCAAGACATACGTCCAGGGACAGCCTAAACCCACTCACCCAGGGACCCATCACGGAGCAAGGCTTGGCCGTGGAGGGCCATCCATGACGTATTCACCAAACTGCCCTTTGGTGTCATTCACAGCTCAGCCTTGCTGCTGAGGGAGCCAGGCCTGTGCCCCTGTTGCACATGCACAGTTAGAAGGAAAAAGCTCTGGAYAAGAATTTGGGCCTGACAGACCCTCACCCTAGTGATGCTCTTTTTCCAGCCCTAAGCCACTKATCTGACCCTTGATGGATCAGATCCACAGATGGGAATGGATCCACAGAAGGGATAGAATGCTCCCTCAGCAAGTTTGGTGATGACACTAAACTGGGAGGAGCAGCTGACAGCCCTGAGGGCTGCACTGCCATCCAGAGGAACATCTGCCCTATGAGGAAAGGCTGAGAGAGCTGGGCCTSTTCAGCCTGGAGAAGAGAAGACTGAGAGGGGACCTCATCAGTGTMTAYAAGTACCTCAAAGGAGGGAGTGGGGAGGATGGGGCCAACCTCTTCTCAGTGGTGGCCAGTGATAGAACTAGAGGAAACGGCCAAAAATTGAAGCTCCAAAAGTTCCACAGGAACTTGAGGAAGAACTTCTTACCAGTGAGGGTGACAGAGCCCTGGAACAGGCTGCCCAGAGAGGTTGTGGAGTCTCCGTCTCTGGAGATCTTCCAAACCCGCCTAGACATCACCCTGTGCCACATGCTCTAGGAGATCCTGCGTGTGCAGGGGATTGGACTAGATGACCTCTAGAGGTCCCTTCTAACTTTAAGGATTCTATGATTCTATGAAGACGGGATCCTCCCTGCCCAAGGGCTCAGCCARACTGCGAACCCATGCTGCAAGCAGAAGCACACGCCTGAAGAGCTGCAAACACTGCTGTACTGTCAAACCTGCCCTAGATTGCAAGGAATTAGCTCCGTCCTGAAGGAAGATAACTGCTCTATTTTAATAATAAAGTGGTTCAAGGAGAAAAATACAGGCAAGAGGGCCTGATACTMGGAGCTTTGGGCAGGAAACAGGAGACATGCAGGGAAAAGCAACCGCAAGGCTTCTCTGATGGTCTTTCAGGGCACTGCCCAAGCTGGAAGAAGTGGCATGCTGTATGTTGTTACTGGAAGCTATTTCTCAAAATCTGATATATTCTCYTGTTATATATTACAGCATATTCATAAAATATGGTTGTTCTGTGATATATTTTGAGCACCCCTGAAGTTCTCCCATGCATCCCCATTGCTTTCCCCTGCAAAACTTCTTTAGCAGTTGTGAGCTTTGCTTTCTGTAAGCTCTGTGCCCTTCTGCAGCCTCCTACATGATGCACTGGGTTTTCAGCTATGCACAACCCGTGTTTTGCTCTAGCCTTTTCTTTGCTATGCCTGGCCTAGGCATCAATGGCTACTTTGAGGAAGAACTTCTTTCCTGTGAGGGTGACAGTGCCCTGGACCAGGCTGCCTAGAGAGGTTGTGGAGTCTCCWTCTCTGGAGATCTTCCAAACCSGCCTGGACACCACCCTGTGCCACRTGCTCTAGGAGACCCTGCGTGTGCAGGGGATTGGACTAGATGATCACTAGAGGTCCCTTCCAACCTCAACCATTCCGTGAGTCTGTGAGTGCACAGAGAGGAGCGAGGCTGTCACTGCCTTCCTACCTCATCTGCAGCAGCTGGGAGAGCAGGAACGGGAGGAAGAAGGGGGTGTCCCTCTTCGGGAGGTGCAAAGCCATGAGCTGCTTTCCCTTAAACACCGGGGAAGGAGCCTACGGGTTACACAAGGAGCCTGCGTCCCCTCTAMCTGCAAGTTCAGGCCGCTGTTGCCATTAAGGAGGTTCCTAGAGCAGTCTGGGTCAGATCGTTAGCTCAATGTCACTTGAAGGGCTGATACACAAACCACGTTTATGAACTCTAGCCATGAAGTTAAGAACAACTCCAAGCTCGGGGCAGCTCAAAAGGAAGCTTCTTTGGGGAAAATACTTGCTGCTTTGACAAACCGTCTCCCGGAGTGAAGCCCAGCAAACTAGAGCAGACAACAAGAGAGTCGTTAATCGGGCCAGCGCTGGCACCTTCTCGGATTCTCCCACCACTGTGATCAGTTATTTCACCCAGCGAGTACAGAGGAGGCCTCTTCAGCGGGGTTTTGTCTTTGCTGTTTAAAATTCAACAGCACCACTTTCGAAGTGGGCAGAAAAGAAACAGGTTTTGTATATAAGAGCTCCCCCCGTTCCCCATTTCCATGGGGAGGGAGCTCTCTGGTTTGAACTTGGCACGCACACCTCTGACCTGTGGTGGAAGGGCACCAAGACTTGAAGGATGTGTCAGCTGCTTCCTAGCCTTGCTGGACTTTGCTCGGCAGAGAGGGGCCCCRTTGGACCATCCCTTGGCTGGAGTTCACAGAGAGGTATCAGGCTGCTATCCACCARCCCGGGCCCCACGCCGGACACATGCAGACGCGTTCCAGCTTTCTCCACTGGCTTTCCCGTGGTCATTTCCTCCYGAGCCCCCCACAGGCACGACTGTTCCACTGCAGTGGACTGGTCAGAGGACGTACTGGCCTCACAGCCCTGCACAGGGAGAGTGCGCCCACGGAAAGCAGCAAGAGCAGAGCAGACACTCGCCTACAGACAGCATTTGAAGACGACAGCACCTTGGGGGTGCCCTGGAAGCAACAGCAGAAAATTCAGATGACCCCTCACAGAGRGGCTGAATATTTTTTGTCTTAAACTTTGCTTTCAAACCAAGACGAGGTGCCCTGTCTTGTCTGAGAGCTCTTCACTGTCATTCTGGGTCAGAGTTAGGGTTACTGAGAGCGTCAATGACGCATTTTATCCTGTCGCCAGCTGAGACTCCTCTTTTGCATAACAAGCAACCAGAATGAGCAGGAAGATGTGATATCGGCCCTGAAAAGCTTTTTTTCACCTTAAAATGCTTTTGCAGTTGAGAATCCACAACTGTAATAAAATACACTTATGTCTGGGAAAACAGTGAATCGAGAAGTCCTCAGGCCTTGTCGGTGTCTCCACGAAGCCATAACCCCATTCAGTCTCCTCCATGATTTCTCCATTCCACGAGTATTTCCTACTGCTCTGTCAGCTGCCGACCTGAAAAAACGCTGCTGCTTTGAATTTGGAATTTGGTTCTAGAGGCCAAATTTCTCTCTCAGAGAACGTACAGCCGATTCCTTTGAGCTGATCATCCCAAATGGAGTCCATTCCCTCGAGATGGCCATCACAACCACTTGATACGCTGCAAGCACACCCAAGTGCTCTCTCTGTGCACATCTTCACAGATATGRGGGCCCTTCTTGCCCCAAATCCTCTCTGACACTCACTCTCGTTCCTCCCCTGTCTGCAGCCCCAGCAACCTGCTCTCCCACCATGCTAATTCCTCACATGGTCCTTGGCCACACACAATTCAGGGAACTCTCTCCCTCCCTCATCTCTCAGGACACAGCTTAGAGAACAACCAAAGTTTAATGAGGCAGGATCACCCCCTCATTAACTCACGTGGTCCTCTCCTTAAATTGTGTTCTGCTGACTCAGCTTACGCATCACCGCTGCTGCTCTAGGGACACTGGGGCATTTTTCAGCAGGGACACATACAAAAGGAGGAGAGACCAGATCTTTGCTACCACTGGAGCAATTCAGGACAAATAATTAGAGGCTTTCATGGCTAATTGGATCCCTACTGTCAATCGAGAACAGAAGATGCCTTAAACCAGACTGACTGTCTGATATTGCTTAAGCAGGCCATAAATAAACTGCAGCATTGGTCCAAAGCTCCCCTGCCTTCAGTTTCCACTTTGCACGCTCTCCTCTCCCTTCCACGCCTGCTATGGTATGGCTCGCCTTGCTAGGGGACCGAGCTCACCTACCTTTCTCCATGATTGCAGCATTGCAGCCATGCCAGGACACCTGGAGTCCCGTTTGGGTTAGCTCAGAGACCCTCCAAGTCTGCAGATCTCAGTGTGTCACCGCTAGCTTGCACGAAAAGCTGCTATTTTTAAACCCCAGGTCGAGGGCARCAGATAAACAAATCAACCAGTTAGGAAGGGCCAAGCAGTGCCAGAGAGATCAATATTAGCAAGGGCTGACAAGCCAAAGATGAGGCATTTTTTGAGCAAGCCTTGTGAATTGGAAGCAGGTTTCCTGCAGTGCCCAGGCTGCACCAGGTCTGTTGCTATCAGGTTCAGACTCCAGTCCACCCCAAACTCACAGGCCCTGGAGTCCTTCCTGTTTCTGCTAGATGGTTCTCCCAGACCCCAAAAGTGGAGGCACTTGACAAAGCGCAGGAACGAGAGCACCCAGGGGTGCCTGTCAGCCATCCAGCACACAGACCCCCAAAACTCCAACACGACTTGGAAACCTGACTCTTCTCTYCAAGAACCTTCAGCATCTAATCCTCTTTAAGAAGGCAGGCTCAAAACCTTGCACAGGTTTGGGGTCTCTGAGCACAGACACTGTGTGCTCGCACCTCCCACCTAGCAAAGAGGGCTGGTCCCTGCACAAGATCACATGCAACGCTCGAGGACACRGATCAAAGGAACATCGCTTGGGATGACGGCAGGGAAAGCATCTGCCTCTGCCATGGAGAGAGCCGGGCGGCAGGACACGCAGCAAGGCAATGTCACAACAAAGGACAGCCCAACACCATAGGCCACGCAAAAATAGATTAACCTACTTGAAAGTAGGACAAACCCACTAAGAGTAGGACATCTGGTCACCACAGCAGGAGGAGCAAATACAGCGGAGCAGCTCGTCCATACACACATGCAAGCTGATGGGAGACCGCCAAGGAGGAGACRTGCAGTATGTCTGGGGAGGTGCTTGGGAGGAGCAGTCCTCAGGCAAAGCAAAGTTCTGCCTCCCTCCGGCACTACTGCTGCTGGCAGCCATGGACCCACGTGCTCCGAGACCTGCGGGACACCCAGRTCCGAACAGAACAACCTCCCTGCTCATCTGCTGCTGACGGCATCTTCCTTCCTCCAAGGAAATCACCCACATTTTCAAAGAGGAGAMTTTTACCTCTGGATGCCAATTTCAATGCTAGGTCAGACGAAAAGAAAAGGCAGTAGGCAGACTCCAGGACGAAGATGGACATGTTTTAAAGAAAACTACCTGAYGCTGCCTTGAGCTGCAGCCCCTTAGATTAGGGACTTCTTATAGAGGATTAAACCACCYCTGCCACATGTTGACAGTTGGTCCTATTTGATCTGCTAAACCCAGGGTTTTGCGAGAAATTTCTTCCTCAATCCCCCGACCATTTCCAACCTAAAACCTRAAGCTTAACGCTTTCAAACCGCTTGAAGAGCCTCTGTGACAGGGACCCACTCCTTC
Source organism: Eudromia elegans (assembly GCA_003342815.1). NCBI lineage: Eukaryota > Metazoa > Chordata > Aves > Tinamiformes > Tinamidae > Eudromia > Eudromia elegans. The sequence goes on along the minus strand of PTEX01000304.1, from coordinate 207,414 downwards.
AGTCGCCTTAAGGGCGCCTAGCGCTGCAGGGCTCCATGTGCTCCACAGCCTTCCCACYAGCCCAGAGACGACAAGATAAGGAAGTGATTAAGGATCATCACTGAGCTTGTATTAACAGCTTCAAAAGCTCTGCAAACCACAAGCCAGGCCACAACCAAGCAAGACGAGTCTTTAGAAAAGAAACAATGAAGTAAATACCAGAGATAGCAGGCTCATCAAAGAAGCCTGGCTGCCTTTTGAAGAGGGGAGCTAATGCTTCCTGACTGCTCAAGGGCTACAGCTTCACATCAGACCCCTACAGCACAGGCAGCTTTCTTGGCTTAGGACTCTGCACTGAAGAGGAAACCCAGAGAGGACACCAGGTTTCAGACTGGGGTTCAAATCTGTGACTCTCTAGCGACTCTTGAAGGCACCGGGCAGGCTCTGCGGGGAGCGTTCCTCTGCAGCACCTCCCGGCTCCTTCGGGAAATGCCCCCTGCCAGCAGCCTTTTCCCTGCCGAAGCCCAGCTGGCAGGAAGCAGCCYGGGGCCGCTCTCCAGGTGTGCAGTAGGGCAGCAGTGCCTGCACTCCACCCACAGACCTGTACCACCCTTCCCACCTCGTCCAAGTACGCAGAAACTCACACAACTGACCAACAGGTGAGAGCGCCAGCAGAAGCCAGGTCCTCTTTTCTCCTCGGAACATCACCCAAGGGAAGTGACAGTCGCCGGGTGAGGGAAGTGACAGTCGCCTCAAAGCTGAAGACAGTCAATAGAAGACGACGACACCTCCTCATAGCAACAACTCCCCGTCCCACAGAGACAGCAACTCTGCCAAGCAATCATTAACTTTGCTTGCTAAGGTACCGAGAAAGGCCCGTTAACCTTCTCATTGCATTTTCTTTCTGCCAGACCAAGGTGACCTGCAAATCAGTTTGAACGGGGTCATCCAGGTTCTATGTTTTTAATTCTTTTTCTCAGCCTGCATCACCTCCACCTTCCAACTCCTCTCACCCTATTCTGAGCAAAGGAGCATTGCTTAAAACYGGGCAGGAACTCAGMGCTGGCCTGGGCGTCACGGCCATGYGAACAGCAGGAGGSCRTCTCCTGCCCGCCGAGCACCCCGCRTCCTCCTCAGGGGTGTCTTCCAGGAAACTGCCCTGCGGGCAAACCTTAAACCCCCCTATTCTCCTGGTCTCATGCAGGTGTTAAGGGAGAACCTGGACGCCCGCTCCCAGGGGCAGATGCCCGCGAGCTCCACGGGGGATCTGCCCGGGGCTCCCTTCAGACGTCCCTGGGCGCACAGCAGCCCTTGTCCCCTGTTACAGAGCACTGGGGCTGGCTGAAGTACTGGAGAGCCAGGCAAACACCCTCACTTTACGGGTCACACCTTAAGCATCACSGGATGCTCCGGGCGCCCAGCTGACCTTACTGCACCACACAGAGGAAAACTTAGGGAGCCGGGGACACATAGACGGGAGGTGAGAAACCCACATGTAGGTAAGCAGGAGTAAACAGAAAAACGAAAATTCTTGCACTAAACCCTCTTGCAGACCCCAATCCTCCCAAACCGGCGCAACGAGTCCTCCCGTCGGTGCCCGCCCAGCACGGAGCCCTCCGCGCCGGCGCCTCCCCGGCGCAGCG
>PTEX01000304.1:176505-205357 GCA_003342815.1 Eudromia elegans | reverse complement strand
GCACAGGGCTCAGGGGGCTCTGGGCTCAGGACCACACAGGGCTCAGGGCCGCACAGGGCTCAGGGCCGCACAGGGCTCAGGGCCGCACAGGGGGCTCAGGGAGGGACACGCTGCGGCGTGAGCAGGGACCCACCGTGGGGCGAGACACGGAGACAGGTCCCAGACACGCCGTGCGGCGACACATGGAGAGGGGTCCCGCGGTGCGGCACCCGCCGTGGGCTGGGGGAGGCGGGCGGGGAAGGAGCCGCAGACACAGGCGGGTCTGGGACCCTCTTCTCAGCCCAGGAGCWCGCGCCCTCGGCCTGGGGCTGTGCCCTGCTGCAGCCGGGGACCGGAGCTGCGCACGGGGACCCAGGCAGCGAGCTGCCCGCGATCTGAGCAGCTCCTGCCCCTGGGGCAGTGCCCCGCTGGAGCCGAGGCTCCGGCCGAGCCTTGAGCAACGGGGGGCCGCCCTGCTCTCGTCTGGGGAGCAGCCGCTGATGCTGGCAAGCGCTGGCGGTGCCGCAAGGTGCCACGTGGCACACGTGCACAGCCCCCCGTCCCCTGCTCTTCCCGCTTGGTGACCTTCAGGGCTTTCTCACAAATTCCAAGACCGTAGATGTGCTGGCACCAAGTGCCGGTGGAGGTTGAGAAGCGCGTGGGCTCTGCCGGCAGAGAGGGGATGGGACAGGGCTCCGCCTGAGCCTCCCGCGGAGCAGGGAGAGGTGTGAACGTCTTCTAGAGCCCTGTCAGTGGTGAAACACCAGCAGGAGAGGRGCAGGACCGGTGAGTTGTGGCAGGAGCCCGCGTAGCTCGCACCGTGTCTCRGAGCAGGCCGGGGCTCCGCAGGGGCGCCCGAGCCCTGCGCTCCCCCATCACATCACATCGCCTGGGTCACACGGTAGCGCTCCTGGACGGTCACACCGCACGTTCCTCGCAGCGATGAGGAACTTGACGTCCTCCTCCTGCTGCCGCCCACAACCTCCTCCGTGACAGGCGCGGAGCAGACCCGTGTCTCCGCTCGCTCCGGGCGGGAGCCCCCCGCATGCGGCCGCCCGCCGTGGACGCCGCGCTCTGCGCTCACCTCCGGGCCGGAGCGTTGCTAGGAGACCAGCTCCGTGCGGGCCGGAGCGGAGCGCGGCCGCAGCGGGGGCCGCCCCACGGGGAGCTGGGGCGAGCAGAGGCCACAAAGGAGGTCGCGCTCAAGGCCTTGCCAGACGCGCGTGAGACGCTCCGTGCCCCTCACCGGGAGCGGCAGAAGGAGGCCAGGACTGGGGGAGACTCGGGAGCAGGGAGGAAATGCCGGGAGACACGTGAGGTTAATCTGGGGAGAGGTTTGCGGTAGGTCAGCGGGATCAAACCAAAGCGAGGCGCAGCTGCCAGCAGCCTCCGTCCTCTCGTGGGCCGTCTGCGGGGCAAAGCTGGGAAAAGCGGAGCKGGGGAAAGCGGAGGCCAAGCAGGGCGCTGTGCGTGACAGCGAGGTGGGCTGGGGTGCTGGGGCAGGACCGGCGCGCTCAGAGCGGGGCTGACACAGCTGGGTCACTCACCAGGTGTCTGCGGCGCCCAGAGGAATCGTCTCTGCGTCTCTCTCTCGACACGCTCCTCTTTTGACACGGACCCTCTTCTAATGCAGTCAAGGATGCCAGAGGGGACCTGCGGCCCGGTGCAGGTCATGGAGCGACAGAATGTCCGGACGATGTTAGCCAGGAACCTCTCCCCGATGTGMCACTAGGGCAAATAATTGCCCCTGACTGGCTCGTGCGTTGGCCGTTCTGCAGGGTGAGGAGCTGCTCCCTATCACCACAAGAGATATTTCCACCTAGGTGGGAAAGATCCTGCGTGAGCCCCTTAGGTGAGATGCTCTTTTTCATGTTTTTCACTGTACTCTACAAAAGCTAAAAAAAACCTTTGCCTTTTAGATTACCMAAATTTGTATTTTGATCTAAAATTAAGAGAGAAAGGAAGAAAAAGTTGGCAGCACTAAGGAGACCAAAGGAGGGAGCAGAAGGAAGCATCGAACAAGCTAAATGGGAGGCTTCGTCCCACATCATCTGACATTGTCTCAGTCCTCCAGAGCCRCTGTTAAACTCCGGTGCTGAGTTTAGAGCTTTGAGCTGCATTCTACAACATGCCAGCTGATGTTGTAGCTGAGGGCTGCTCGGAGTGGGCAGCTATTGGGGTCCTGCGGGCCTTCCCAACCTCCTGTTGAAGCCTCGTGCAAGCCTCCGCAGAGCCCGGAGGCTGCGGCCTCTGCAGCAGGATGGGCGCTGGAGCTGTTCTGCAGCCTGCGTGAAGTGGTTGCGTGTTGGCGTCTGACACTGTGTGGAACGTGGTGGTATTGCAAGAACCGCAGAGCAAACGGGCCCAGCCTCCTCCGCTGCTGCGCTGAGCGCTGCTCTCCGCAGTCGTCCCCTGCTCTTCTTTCTCCCCTTTGTCACACCAGTGCCACTTGTCTCTTTCGAGACAATTTTGATGCCCATCCCTGGTATCTCTACTGCTCACCCTCTGGTAAAGGCGTGCCTTGAATGATCCTCAAAGCAAGAGAGACCACAGGAGAATCCTAGCTAATTTGTTGAGCCTTGAGCCTAAGTCAAACTGGTTTCCTTTTCACAGATCTGTCCCATTTTTTTTTTCTTTTCATAAGGGTCAGCAGTAGTAATCTTAATCCATGGTATCCTTTAACATCAAACTGTCCCAGATATGTATTCATGTAGATGAAAATGCACCATAAATTCTTCATGTATTCCAGGTGATGAATATTTATCCTTGTCATGACCACGCCTCCACCCACAAGTGCTCTGATTCCCTTTCTTTGGGTGCCCCTCTCTTGCACCTCTTGGTATAAGAARTATTCAATAATCTGAGGGGAAGAACTCCACAAAACAGCACACTGCATGTTAGCAAAATCAAGTGTTTTGAATGGAAGCCCAAGCAGGTTGAAAAATAGATGTAGAAGCTTCTCACAAATGAGAGGGAGATCATACCTGAGACACAAAGGCACCTGTTTGCAAACAAAAAGCTGAAAGGCCATGTAGTAGCAAAGCCTACGATTTTCCCMTTTTGATGTCTGTGAACAGACATCTGCGCAGAACCTTTGCGAATCCTTCAGCAACCTCATTACCTAGACTACCTGGGAGCTGTTTTTTTCCAGGCYGCACGTCCTGTTAATCTGGGAGGTGACAGCACTGGAGGCCAAAAGAAATGAGTGTGGATTGCCAGCAAGTCTTCCCTTCCTAGCACATCATCACTCATGGTACCCTTGCGCAACTCTAGTGCAAACAGATCCTGGCCTAGCTCTGGAGCGAGCAGAGCAGACCTGTCCCACACGCAGCACAAAGCACCAGTCTGTGCTTTATGCCCCACGCTGCCCAACTCTAACCCACATTTTGAGTGTTCTGTTCCCAACAGCTGCCACCCACAGCAAGCTCAACCTCATGTGTCCCTTCCTTTTGAGTGTGTGAGATCTCCGGCAAGGCGAGCTAATGGTGCACGTCCATGAGTAAGGCAAAATGCTAAAGGAATAATAGCACAAAGTAGAGTACAAAGTAGTTACTATGAGCCTCACGTGCCACATTTTCCTGCTAGGAGAGAACCCACCAGCACGTCTGAGATCATGTTACGTGGCTGGCTCGCTCTGGAGAAGCACCTATGAGCGCACCACGCCTGGCAGTCAAGGAGGTTCCATTCTGGCCGGAGGGGTGAGGTGCTCTGTTCCCTGAATTGTTGTGCCAGGTAACATCCTCAGCTACCTCCATCAGCACAAAGCAGCATTTCAAGAGGCTTCTTTCAAAGCCAAGCACTTCAAGAAGCCTCATTTCAAGAAGCTGGGCATCCCATTCAGAAAGGAGGTTTTAAATCTCTTGAAGTTACTTCCTTTTCAGAAAACACAAAAGGAAAAATGCACTGAACTGCACTCTGGGGGCTCTTAGCTACTGCACGAAGAGCGAGCACGGTTCTTAGGTTCCCTTCTTCTCCGCCTTGACTCTAGTATACAGCAAGCGGGGCCATTTGCCAATGTTTGTGTCTCAACAAACAGTCTGTCAGCATTTTAGTGTATGGCTTCAGCTGGGATCAGCCATGCGTTCTCCCCCCATTAAACGGCAGAGCTGTGTGCAAACACGCTGGCATCAGACCATCTGGGGCATGCTCAGGGCCAAGTGCCGATCTCGCAACAGCATGTGCCAGGCGCCTTCTCGCGAGGAGGCCGAGGAYGGCTGCAGGAGCGACAGCCTCATGGGACTGCCTGCCCAGGTAGCCAGGAACCATCTCTGCTAGGAGTTGCTCCCTATGCAAGCCCCTTTTTCTCTGTTCACGAGGACTGTCTGCATGGCTGCCCTGCGCTGCAGCTGTGCTCAGSCCGGCTCATGAGTCTCAACGTGGGCCTGCTGCAAGCAAGCCACAACAGTTAACAGTACTTAGCATAACAGACTATGGAACAATAGTAAAGGCCAGGGGAAACAACTGCTGGCTGATAACACATGAGCCCTCAGTCCAGCTAACATGATGGGAAGTTTTTAGCAGCCTCATTCATGGAGCTGTTAAGTAAATATTGACCTTCCTCACTGGCTCTGCARGGAACTATGGCCCGCGAGACTGGGCACAGCCTGACATTTCATCCTGGCAGGTGCCATGTTTTTGCCTCCACTGCTCAAGCTTGATGGTAAGACACCCTGGATTTACTGGCTGGTTGCTGGCCAGCTCTAGGGGCTCTGGAAATTATTTCTGTCATGGATAACCACRGTTCACATACGTAATGTTCTTCGGTTCTGACCGTGTCCTCAGGCCTCAGCAGTCTGCATGAAGAGCTGACCCTGGTTTTGGTTTTGGATTGKTTTTGCTTTCCCTATGGTCATGTTCTGCCATGGTGTAGCTGCTCCAGGGCAAGAGCAGCTGTGTGTGGACACAGGATATCCCACCACTCATCAGTTTGAGCAGACAGCAGCCCTTGCAGCAGCCAAGGATCTGCTAAGTTAGCCCAGTGGGACCAAACCAAGTGCATCCATTTACACCAGAGCTGCGTTTGTTCCCAGCAAGCTGTTRGCATGCTCCGCCAGCCTTCCCAGTGTGCTGGGTCCCCAGTGTTGGCCTCTGGAGGCTTTTGAAGTGTTGTGATGTTCACCCCTGAGATTTCCACAGCCCTGTTGCACCCTGAGAAGAGGTATGGGTTCCMTCAGAACCACCCCCTTTGTACAACACCTAGTACTGCAAGGGTCCCCTCCCTGTTATTTAGCACTAAGTGAGGATACTGTCTRTGGTCTATAGCAGAGCTCATTTTGTTATGGTTTGTTTTAGATCTCTGCAGCTCCTCTTGCTTGGAGAAGGCTGTCACCATGGAGCACAGCAACTCAAAGCTGCAAGGATGAGTGATATAGGAAATGCCACTGGTGTTACTCTGTGAATAGCTACCCCATCTACAAGAGATCTGAAAGCTTTTTTTCTGCTACATCTACTCCTGCCTTGGAGTCCAGTGAAGTGAGTGGTTAGCCACATTAGGCACTTCTGTGAAAAGTCGCAGATTTTAGTTTAAAGGCTGCTGGCAAACAAGTTGTGCCCAGCAGCACCATGGCAACTGGGCTCAGACAGCAACCGCTGACCCACGTGCATCTTGAGGCATCCAGAGGAACACGCAGGGAACAAGTGGTGACCGCAGGCTGAGATGGGCTGGCTCTGCACTCTGCTTCGCAGCTGATGTGATCAAGACCAGGCCTGCAGGAGGTGCTGGGGCTGGGCTGAGCCACGTCCTGGCTGACCACACAGGCACCGTTGGAGGCCAGGAAGGTCCCAGCTACAGGACTGCTGTTGTAATGCTGTCTGTCTCGACCTAGAGGCAGGCCTACATTTCATTCTGGTCGTATTGCAGCTGTGCTCATCTACAAGCTTGATTTCTTTTCTGAATTACATGTTAATGTTTCCTAAAGTTACAAATGACAGAACAAACGGCCTCACCACAAGAAGGGGCCTATCAAGAGTGGCAGGAGATGACACACAACTGATCAAAGAGAGGGTTACAGAAATTGTTTTGCGTATCTGCCACTGAGRTAAATAGATGTTGCATCCATGGTTATCATTAAACTACAGCAAAAAGCATGATCAAAACAAAAAAACTAAGCCAGGCAGGAGCCTGACCTGCTTGAAATACCTCCTGCAAGCCCAGGCTGGCACTTAGCTCAATGCCTGCTCCGGTGCCCGAGCAGTGGCCGTGGTTGTCTCTGGAGGTGCTGCTCTTCAGCAAGCCCAGAGCATCTCAGAGCTCGCTCGGATCTGCTGCTTGGCACATCTGCTCTGCAGCACATCTCTGCTGCAGCCTCCTCCAGTGTCTGCTGGGCTCGGAGTCTGAGCAGCAGCTACTTGAACGCCTGTGATGGGGCTGGGCTGTGCCCACACTGCCAAACCACAGCAAGCGTGTCGCATGCAGGACCCAGTGAAGACAAGGCCCTGCTGTTAGATCCTTCCTTTCTCTCAATCTTTCCTTTTCCCAATTTCCTAGGTTCACCAAAAGAAACAACCCAGCCAACCAGCCGYGCATGGCACATGTTGGGCCCTGGCAGGGGACGGCAGTACCACAGGGGCGCATGAAAGCCGGGCCTGGTGGTGGGAGCCGTGTGGAGGAGCTGTCGGTCTGACTGTCTCGCAGCTTGGCTTAGACCTGACATCACCATGTGTGACACCCAGGATTCACCCCCWTCTAGAGCTCTGCTTGTTCATGTGGGCCCGCTCCGCGTCCCACCTTAGCAGGGCATGTGGAAGCTGCGTGTTTGTGCCCTGGCTCTCGTTGACAAGAGGGTTCAATCACAGCTGTGCTTCCGAGGCAAACGAGCACGGAGATGCAATGAGTACGTGGCGGGGATGGATGCAGCCAGGGTTCTTTCTGCAGGCGTCTCCCGCAGAGGGAGGAAGGGAGCGGAATGAGGTCTGGGTGGAGGAGAGGAACTGCATGAGGATAAATCAGTTTGGGGCTAGAAGGTGGCATTGGCAACCTGCCATGTGACAGCCAGGTTTGCGCAGCCAGAACCCCAGCTGTCAGSCTGGTGGCAGCAATTAAATGAGATATCGATTGAGGAATTGTTGTCTGCAGGATTTAAAGATAAGATCGATGGAGACCAAAAGGTTTAGGCTCCGTTTACTAATTAGCTGAGCACTCATTGGAGACGGACCTTTGGAGACATGGAGAGCAGGGCTGCCTATGGGCAGCGCTGCTGATGCRCTAGGGCCACCCCCTTCCTGGCATCAAGTTTCCACTGCCCCGGATGGTCTCTGCTGGAGGATGGACAGGGACCAGGGTGCGCATGGCAGCAACATCCTAGGGATTTAAATTGTCAGGGAAATAACTGGTAGCTGGAGTCTGGTGCAAGCCGCAGGATGGACTATTCTGTCTGCACTGGGGCACGGAACTGCTTTTCTGCTAAGGCAGGGACGTGGGAACGAGGGAGTGTGCATGCCTCTGTGTGGGGAAGAATTAACCGAGAGGAAAGCAGCTCACTTTGCAATGCAAATTGTTTGGGGGGAATTGATCCACTTCTTAGGCTCCAGCATTAGTTACTGCTTGAACATATTTCTCTTCCGTTTGTGCCCTGTGCAGGAAGCCTAGAGCCACAAATGAGAAAAATGTGGCACAGGCCATTTCTTTTTGTGGCGTGCATGCTGCTTTTACCTTGACTTGACAGAGCTAAATCAGGGAGAGAGGCAGTGGCGTTAACACCCACTGTATTTTGTTCCTTCATTCCCAGATGACACCCAGGGCATGGTCAAATGGGGACAAGCGGGCAATGGCCTCGCTTGGATGTGGTTTGGGTGGCCTTTGAGACCGGATCCTTGCTTGCTGTTGGAAGGGGGACAGCCTGTGGCTTCAAAGAGGGAAACTTTTAAGCCAGCTAAGGAGCTGGGCTGCAGTCCTTTCTCCCAGGGGATGTCCCCGTGTCAGTGCTGGGTTAGGAAAACACATCGATGCAGCTCCCTGCTCCTGGAGCAGCACAAGAACCCTCCCTTTCATCTCAGCTCACGACGGAGATTCAAGCCCAGCAAACTGGGGAGCGTTCGGTGCTCTTGTGTTCGATCCTGTGACCCACAGGCAGCCCGGGGGGCAGCCCCACAGGCCACCACAGCCTCAGTGATGGACCTGCTCCTCTGCCACGTGACAAGACACGCCGGACCTGTCTCAGCCACATGACCTAATGTGAGCCCCGGGGCAAAACCCCAGCACTTGGTGTGTCCTGCACAGCTCGGTCATCTTGGTGCCTCTTGTCACAGGCCGGAGAGAGGGAGGGGAACCCGTGCTGCTGTCAGASGGGCAGCACGTCTTGCTGGCAGACTCCCTCAGCCGGGACCGCCCTCCAAACTGCACCAAACAGTGTGGAGCCTGGGGAATGGGACTGGTGACTGCAACCTGAGGCAGCCTGCTACAAGATGCAGCAAGACGGGGAGAAGCAGCTTTCGAGTAGGCTGAGAAACCATTGCCACCAGGAGATGAAGATGCCTCCAGGGCTGAGAGGGAGGAAAGGAGTGCATGGAAGCGAAAACAGAGATCAAGGACATTCTGAGGCCGAGCGGCTGCTTCAGGGTGTCTCATGCTCTCACAGCAGGGCTAGGCAGATTTATAGCTTTGTCTCTTGAGCCTGGAGWCAGCTTTCAGTCATTTGGCATTTGGGAGACAGTTTCCTGTGGCCTTTCTTCTTGCCCTGGCGTGCAAGGCAGGGTAGCCCATCCTGGACCATGTCCTTGTTCTCTGCTTATCGCATTGGCACCCGGGACAGATATTGCATCTCTGCCAGCACAAGGCAGAACCATTCAGGGCCTAAAGGACCGCTGCTGTCATGCTGTGCCACTGTGGTATTCAGAAGCTGTGAAWTTAACAGCCCTTCTCTGTAGGAGATATGGACCAGGTGGCAGGATTGGGGCTGCCCAAAGCATAAGGTTTTTCCTAGGTGGGTTTCCCTTTGTTTGTCTTTGCCTAGACCCAGGCTGGCCTGCTTGCCACCTTGTCCACTTGAGAAAGAGGCCTGAGACCCTGCGGGCTTCCGTGGGCTGCAGAGCCAACAAGGCTTCTCTAGACTTTCTTCCTGCAAAGTCATTCCAGCCCAGGCTACCTTTGCACATGGCTGCGATGGGTGCTTGTGATGGAGCATGGATGTGTCTGTTCCCTCCAGCATGAGGTAGCTTTGCTTTCTACAATGGCACCTAGGATCAAAGCTCCTGATGTGTCTCTATGAGTTGGGTAGGATATTGGAACACTGTTTCCCATGTATCACTTGGGGAGGCTGCAAGAACCGCCCCAAAAGACCCAATTGTCTCCAGGGTGGCTACTTCTCTAGCATCTGCCTCAACCACRGATAGGTTTGACAAGTGGCTAGTGACACACTGCTCCCCCAGGGCCCCACAAGCCCACTGGATGCACCACAGGCATCTCTTGGGCCCACTAACCATAAAAAGGTACTCAGAGAGACCCACAAGGAWGATAAACCAGATAAGGACAAACCCATCTGCAGTGAGTATAAAAGGCTTCAGAGATCACAATGGGTCACCCAGGAAATGCAATGGGTTCCAGTGCAGTGGGTTCCCTGGAGGCTGGTCCCTTCCAGCCCCCAGGAAGGGGGAGGAAGGTCCCTTCCTCCCCCAGCTGTGAGGGGAGCTGGCAGAGTGGCACTGAATGCCCACCTGTGCCTAGGGCAACCTCAGCAAGATCAGCAGCAGAGAAACATCCCTTTCCTCCTCACAAACTATCAGTGCAGTCATCACTCAATAGCAGGGATTGCTGAAGGATGAAGTAACCCCAGAAGCATGCAGGAGATTTCTTGTTTGTGCCTAAGCCACAAGGAGCATTTTTCTTGTTGGAGGAGCTATTTCCATACCCTGTTTTATTTCTCCATGTATGATTCTTCCCCTTGTTTGCTAGCTTGGTGTCTCTCACAAATGCCAACCCCATTTCCATCCATGCCAGCCTATGTGGGGCCCAGTAGCTGGTCTTTAATTGCAGAAGAGAGAAAGTGTGTGCTCACTGCAGCCCCAGGAAAGCATCAGACTGCGTGTGCAGGACTCACACGCACACGGGCTGGGAACTCCCACAGGAGGGAGCTGGTTCCAGCCCCTCGAGCACCATCACTGATGTGGGCCTGGCCGAGGCCACATTGGGGCAGGCTCTGAGCCCAGAAGACGGGGCTGCCCAGTGAGTTCATCCTCTGCCTGAAGGCCCCAGCCTGCGACTCAGGCCTTATCCCTTCCGAACCTCTCCTTTCTTAGATACAGGTCACTGCCTCTTGCCCTCCCATTATCAGAAATGGTGAATAATGCACTCCTTTCATTTATGTCATTACCTTCAATGTATTTATCGTGTGTGATCAGGGCCCCCAGAGAATCCCTGCTCCTGGACCCCATAAATTGCATTATCCTCAGTCTTTTCTCTCTATCCAMCCATGCTAATTGCTTCATCCTGTTTGCTGACCCCTTGCATTTTGTTTGGTGTCCTCCATCCTTTTGCCCTGTGCAGGCAAAAGCTCTCTCAGCCTCTCCCTGAGAGASCTCCACAGGAGCCCCATATCTCTATGTGCAGCCTGGACCATGGATACAAGGACACAGTGGGAGCTGTGGGACTGAGGGGCCAGTTCTCTGCTTGATGGGCATCAAGCACAAACACATGGGCAGGTCCCACGCAGAAGAGATGCTCAGCCAGAGCAGGAAGACGTGTTTATTTGCAAGGCCAGAGCAGCTAGAGCGTGYGGTGAGCTGAATGGAGTCTGGATTGGCCACTGCTAACTCCAGCTCTACCACTACAAGCTTTGGGTCAGGAAGGTTCTTAAACTGATGTCTGGCATTGAAAAAGGGTAGATTGCTCCAAACGGTTTCTGACTTGAGCTATGCTGATGTTGTAGGCATTTATTTTAGTTTTATGACCTTCTAGTGGGGCCATCCATCCCTTGTGCCCATGGCAGAATCCGATCAGAAACTGGTCAAAGCCAATAGGTAGGGTATCCCAAACTCTCAGTCTTCTGCCAGAGTGATTCCAGAGGGATACAGCCTTGGGCCGTCTTCCACAGCTTGGGAAACACCGTGGCAGTGCACTGTGCCCCTACGAGAATCATGCGCTCTGTGAGGCCTCCCTGCCCCCAAGATAAGCACCGCGGTCCAAGCTCAGGGCACTTCTCTGATCAGCACTAGGCAGCTCAGGGGGCACTGCATGAGGAGGAGTAGGAGACAAAATACAAATTAAATTCCCTGCTAGTGTTAGGCATGTAATAGTGCTACACTTGTTATTCTCCATGATACAGATAGTTCTTATCTGCATTATGGGKTTTTTTTTTCTTTTTTTTTCCTGTATCCTAAGCTCTTGTTGCCACCGGTCTCTCCTGCTGAGGAGTCCAACAGATCAGACTTTCAGGACACAAAGCTTTCCAGCCCAGCTCAATGTTAATGCGGTTGCATTCTGAACTGCTCAGAGTCGTTTCATYCCCCCTGACCGAGGGAGGGTCATGAGCAGAGCTCAGCTGAGCCTGGCACGTCGGAATGGGGAACAGGTCCCCAGTCTGGCCGCAGGTCTCCTCCAGGGTGTCTGCCAGTTGCCAGAGGGCCCCAGGCCTGGGGGTCSTGAAGCAGAGCTGCTCTGTCCCCTGGGCTCTGAAACCACGGAGGGACTTGCACACAGGTTGGGCCTTGCCACAGTGGCCTGTGGCTAAGGAAGAGCAGGTCAGAGCAGGGAACTGGGCTTGAACAGTTCACAGAGGCAGCGACGTCTCTGTGGGGTGGGATGAGCTGGGGCCTCTCRGTGCTGAGGGAGGCACCGTGCCCGCAGCAGCCAGCCGGGCGTCACGGGAGGCTGCCCTCCCGGCACCGCTCACCGGGAGGAGGGACGGTTCAGCACTGCTGCTTCRGCACGCCGCCCAGCCCCTTCTGGGGCCTGTGCTGCTGGCTGTSTCCTGCTGCGTGGGGTGGGGAGTGTGTCCGGTGCATGGGATGGGGAGGAGTGTGTCCTGTGCATGGGGTAGGAGCGTGTCCGGTGCATGGGGTAGGCAGCGTGTCCTGCTGCATGGGGTAGGAGCGTGTCCTGTGCATGGGGTGGGGAGCGTGTCCTGTAGATGGGGTGAGGAGCATGTCCAGTGCATGGGGTAGGAGCGTGTCTTGTGCATGGGGTAGGCAGCGTGTCCTGCTGCATGGGGTAGGAGCGTGTCCTGTGCATGGGGTGGGGAGCGTGTCCTGTAGATGGGGTGAGGAGCATGTCCAGTGCATGGGGTAGGAGCGTGTCTTGTGCATGGGGTAGGCAACGTGTCCTGCTACATGGGGTAGGAGCATGTCCTGTACATGGGGTGAAGAGCATGTCCTGTGCATGTGGTGGGAAGCGTGTCCTGTGCATGAGGTGAGGAGCGTGTCCTGTACATGGGGTAGGAGCATGTCCAGTGCATGGGGTAGGGAGTGCGTCCTATACATGGGGTAGGAACGTGTCCTATACATGAGGTAGGAGCGTGTCCTGTACATGGGGTGGGGAGCGTGGCCGGGCAGCTGCACCTCGCCTGAGGCCCCTCTGCTCTGCACCGCCTTGTAGGCAGCAGGAATGGAGAGARGGAGGCTGTTCAGCTGTGTAGATGCTAATCTAGGCCAGCATATGGTGCTGTAGGTCCGTGGTATAGCTTGTAAGACGTCATGCTGACCCAGGCTACAGGAATTACTAGAAGTAGCTTCAGCAGCACAGCAGAAACTTATGGAGGCTTTCTTCAATTTTACGTGCTCTCTGGGGGCAGGTGGTGAAATCCTAGAAAGCCCTGCTCGCCCACCCGCACCCCCGCAGCGTGCAGGAGCCGAGACGTGCCCGGGGTGCTTCTGTGGGAATCGTGCCCCGCTCGGGAGCCCCAGCCCGGCTCTCCTCAGCGGGACGTGCTCTCTGCCGGAGCTGCTTCGCCCGTGACGTGCTCACCGTGGGAGCCTGCGCTGTGCTGGAAGTCGCTGGGATGGAGGCTCGGTGGGAGGGTGAGGACCGACGGGAGGGAGAACAGAAATACAGTGAGAAATCACACCTCCCATACGATGCTGTGCCGCATTTCCTGGCTGTTTCCAGAAGCAGGACATTCTTTCCCAGGGAGAAAAAGGAAGAGTTCCTGTTCATCTCATCCCAGGATGATTTCCTGAACAGTTTTCAATGGTTGCACCCATAGGACTTTTGGACCCTAGCTTTCATGAGGAGTCCGGCTAACTGCCCTCACTCCAACTAYGGCAATGGGCAAATGTGGTCTTACATCAAAGAGGTTTTGAGTAAATAAGCTTGCCCAAGCACAGAAAGAAAAAGAACACCAACAGAGTGTGACTTTGGGGCTRTGAACATCAGAGGCATTGCTTGGTGTCTCGGGGGCTGTTGAGCTGCCAGGAGAGAAATCCTTGTAGCTCAGGAGAAGGCGAGAGAAGAGGTTTGTCTGCCTCTGAATTGGAACCGACTCTCAAGCATGGCAGTCATGTACATAGCAATACACACACAGCAAATGTGTGCAATGGACCAGTCATTCCAGGATGGTCTCAAACCTCTGCTGTTTCTATTTTCACCTCACAGATGCAGATTTTGACAGAAAGGTGATTTTGACCTCTTTTTCAGTGAGTGCCCCTGCCCAAAGACAGAAGCCCAAGGACAGAGCATCACCACCTCCAGGATGGAATGGTGGATCAGAGAATCCCACGTGCCCCTGGGGCTCTGATGGCTCCAGCACGGCTCAGTGACGTGACTGGCTGCTCGAGGCAGTARTGAAACACAGATCCATATCCTGTCAGCTTGGTGGCCAGCACAAAAGGAGATGCTGAGAAGTGCAACCCTTGTCCTTGCTGGAAAGGAGCATGGCCGTGCATTAGCTTCACTCAGGCAAGCACATGGGAGCTTTCAAGGGGCTCAAGCAGACAGTCCCTGCCAGTTGCACCTCTTAGGTTACTCACGCAGCAGGATACAGTCTCACCCCAGCTGGGGACACCACACCAGCCTTAGCCCATCATAGTGCATCAACAGCATGCACAAGGCAACCCAAACTAGCCCTCCCTCCTTTCCTTTCTCCAACCCACGGTCCACTGGCCTCCCGGATCACAGCCCTTTCTCCAAGAAATCGAGTACTAGTGCGGTGCAGTTAACCCTGTTATTTCCACAGCCTCACTCTTACTATATTCCTCAAGGCAGCAGGAATGTAGGGCATGTCCATTACACAGCGGTCAGCTCCAGGGCTTCTTCCTTGTATTGGCTCCCTGGTGGGAACAGCAACGGGTGCAGTGGAGGTGACACTTCAAGTAATGACCTAACTGTGAGGGGAGGGCKTCAGAGCCCAGCCCAGCAGCCTCAGCTCCCTCCGCTCCCTCCTTCCAGTCGACCTGTTCTCSGTGCTCTATGTACAGGGCAGCTCCTCGGGCCCGTGGGACTATCCCGCTCTCCGTCACTGGACGCTCTGTCTCATCTCCCAGAAAGGCTGTTTCCTGCCATCCAAGCGGAGGACCCTCCCGAGCTGGCTGCAGCCCTTGCAGCCTCCACTGGGCCCTGCCGTGGCCACACGGCACATCGGGCTCGCGCTGCAAAGGAGTGATTTAAGGCTGTGCCTGGGGCCTTCAGCGTTCTGCTGTCGACAGTGCAAATGCCACRTTTAATATCATCCTTTGTGTTTCCCAGGCAGGAAGAGCTGTGTATACAAATAATTAAAAGGAAGAATCGGAGTGATTAGGGCAGATGATTATTGTCAAATTATGATTTATCTCAGTGGAAAATTAGTACCCCCCTCTCCCAAAGGGATCAGCCTAGCACGGTGAATGGGCACTGTTTTTTTGATTAATAGATGCCTTTAGAAGGTCACCTACATCCATTGCAGATTAACTCAGTGGGAAAAGTTCTTCCAGTAATTCAAGCTGTTGTTCTCACAAGCTGTCAGCTAGCTGCGATTTGGGAAGGTCCATCCGTTACAGGGCTGCTGGGTTGGAGGGGATCTTTCTTTCCGTTGGACACATGGGGATGATATATGATACACAGTGACATGGACGACCGAGAAAATGAACTGTGGAAAGAAAACAAAAACAACTGTAAAGGGAACCAAGAAAGGGATGCAGGCAGAGAGGGGGGCCACATGATGTGAGTCCTGGGACTGGAGGGGAAGAARAGTGTCTGGACATCATGCTGATGCTGCAGGAATAGCCATAGAGCTGGTCTGACTCGTCACCCTGGTGGTGAAGGAAGCCTTTAGATATTCTCCACTTGCAGCCATCAGGATCTTCCCCTGCTGCAGACATGRTATCTTTACTTGTGCTTGCATCATCTGTGCCTGGATTTAGGCATGTCCATAGGGATGCAGAGCAGGCAAGAGCCAGAGTCTCCTRTGCCTCTCTAGCAGAGAGCGCTTCACACCACATTTTGACTCTTCCCACTGTAAACATCTCCCTGTTCAGTGCTAAGGAGAAATGACCATACCATGGTCTCGCTGCCTCTTATGCCTCTTCTTTGGGAAAGTAGGAGCTGGGGATGACAAAGCGGAGAAAGGACCAGCATGGCTGGGAGGAGGAGAGCTGACGGAGAGGGCAGCAGAACAGCATCAGTGCACAAACTTGAGAGCAAAGTCAGAAATGCTCGTGCTAGTAAGATCTGCTCTTTGTGCTGACCTGCAAATCCCCCTCTATGTACAGTGCCTCATACCTCTCCTGAGCTTCATAACCCCCAGTCTCAACAAAGTCTCCACAGCAGGGCCAGTTCTCTSCTCTCATGTGCTTACACGGCCGCATGCACACGATCCTAAGGTGATGTTCTACATGAAGCAAGGCAAATTAGTGCTCCCAGGTTATAGCCACAGATTGAGGCCCAACATCTTTATCTGTGTTGGGAAGGACACAGTGTTAGGATAGCACCTACTGCAATGCTGGGTGTACTGCTACCCATTTTTAATTTAAATATATTCAAGGGTAAAGAAAGAGAAACATAGCAACCCAGATGCTAAACTGGACAACACATGGATGAGGAAGACTACTGTGTGACAAACAATCATGATGATCATATTTAGCTTYCTTCTTATAAATTAATGGTATTTTACTACAGTCATCATAGCTTCTTGATAACATTCTTTTGCATACATCTAGCCTTCATCATAAATCTATGTGCCAGACGTTAATATTTTCAGGAACAGATTGATTGACTAGAACATAGCTTGGTTGTCGCTAAACACTAAGAGGTTCTTAACTGATTTATCATTTACTAAAGTCTGCACGTACTTACACATGTACCACATTCCTTGTTACAAATGTTTTCCTTACAGAAAATTTCTCCAGCAGATTCATTGTGATGGTGTCAGTAGATCTGAATGTCTTATTGCAGGTCTGTGGAGGCCTTGCTGCTACAGCCAACAAAGTCAGATTTTTTTTTTWTWATTTTTATTAATGAGTTTTAAGGCCAAAAGAAACAATTAGGTCATTTTGAGTGGCAAAGTCCAGAGACATTCACACAGTTACTCCTGCACAATGCCCAGTAGATTGAAGAGAGCAAAAGTTTCCCTTCCAGTAGAGTCTTCTGTTCAAGGCATCAAGAGATTGCTGGTTTGGCTGATTTTACTGTAATASTTGGGATATTTGTAAGGCTTGAGGATATGTGAGATCTTATTTTAGTACATCTGTATTTCAGTTAGCTTGAGACTTGCTAWTTGGTCTAGGAAGAGCTTGAGTCTCTTGGATACACCTCTTCACAGAGGTTCAGGCCATAGGAGAAATAGAATCACTTTCTCATGGTGTTGTGTAAAGCCTTTTAGAACTAGATTTTGAGGGACGGGCCACATAACAAATCTCTAGAATCAAGAGGGAACTTTGGAGGTATCCCCTATATCCATCACACTCTAAAGACAAGACACAACTAAAATGGAGGGGAAAGAGAAGCAGGAGAGTGTGGTGACAGTGTGCAGTCTGGTGTGCCTCATATGGCCAGTCTTCCTCAGTGGGGTCTCCATTACCACATCTGTCCAGCAATCTTGCTGGATTTAAGAAAGGCTACGGTAGGGACGGTGACAGAAGCATATACTGYCACCTTGGCCCAGCACCCCTTAAAGTCTAATTTTGGCTTTGGATTAGAAAGGATGCTGATAGGCTGATTCAAAGCAGAATCTTGGACAAGGWTGCCCAGGGAGCCAAGCAGCGTTCTCTGAAAAGCTCGCAGTGTCCTCAAGACCTTGTATGTCTTTATCACTGGGACGAAGAGGCAAGTGGAGAAGAGACAAGTTAGAATATTTTATTCTTACTCCTTTAATAACATGTCACAGAATCACAGAATCTTTAGGGTTGGAAGAGACCTCTAGAGATCATCTAGTCCAACCCCCTGCTCCAGCAGGGACATCCAGAGCACGGGGCACAGGGTGGCACCCAGGCGGGTTTGGAAGGTCTCCAGAGAAGAAGACTCCACAGCCTCTCTGGGCAGCCTGGGCCAGGGCTCTGTCACCCTCACAGTAAAGTTCCTCCTCACCCAGACATGAAACCTCCTACGCCTCAGCTTAAAACCATTGCCCCTTGTCCTATCACCAACCACTATGGAAAACAGTTTAGCCCCTTCCTCCCTACAATCACACCTCAGTACATGTTCATTAGATCCCCTCTCATCCTTTTCTTCTCTAGGCTAAACAGGYCCAGCTCATTTAACCTCTCCTCATGCAATGGGTGCTTCAGTCCCTTCATCATCTTGGTTGCTCGTCRCTGAACCCTCTCATGGAGCTCCACGTCCCTCCTATACTGGGGAACCCAGAACTGCACACAGTACTCCCGATGATTGGTAGTGGGGAGACCTGTTGGGGTACTATGGTGCCCTGCTCTGGTGGGGAAGCATCTGTTGGTGTATGCACCATTATAGCAATCACTGATGTGACTGACTGGCTTTCTAACAGGTTATTACAGCATTGCAGCATCAGTCCTGCTCTGCAGGTTAACTGTAAGGGGCTGCGGAGATGAAACAACACTCCTSTAAATTGGGTTGTACATTAGTAGCAGCAGGATATACCTCCAAAAAACACTCTGTTCTTTGCAAAAAAATTCTTTTATGGTCCTTCATGAAGAAGGCCACAAACAGAGATGCCAGGGAGCCAGAGGGAACTGTTGGGTCTTTTATTTCTTTCTTTCTTTAAATGGCCTGAGATGTTYAAAACAAGTTTAGCGCTCCTGGATGTTGTGAAAGTTCCAGTGAGCCCAACCTTTGCTTCCTCTGCATGCAGGAAGGAAATGGACGATTTGGAGTCTTTGCTGCTCCACTCACCCAGCCATAGGTCAGATGCTCACATCTGCAGAGCAGCAYAGCTGTGCAGAAGTCCCTGAAACAATGTTGGGTTTACTTCTTCYGCAAACCTGCTCTATTTAAACTGCAGACATTATTCATCAGGCACAYAAATGTGCTATCCAGGTATTTGATATGAATCACAAATGCTTGCTATCTATTTCTAACATGCACATATATTCTACACGATTATATATGTATCACCAACAAGAGAGCTCCCAAGCTGGGTATCTGGGTCCCTTGGCTATAAGRTCTGCTCTTCCCCTGGTAGACACAGCATTGCAATGTGCCGGGCTCGTTGTATCAGCTGCTGTGATAGCACACAGCACAATGCTCCAAGACCTGAAGGGGCAGAACGCCTCTGCTGYGTGGCCCTTCCCAAGCCCTCAAACAAGTACCCCAAGCAGCAGAACAAACACCTGAGCCACAAGCTGGCCCTTGAGGTAGGACATGCTACTGGAGGCCAGTTTTCTGCAGTAACCACCTGTGTCCCCGCTCCCAGACTTTGTCCCAGGGGGATCATCAAAATCCCAAACATCCAGGGCAAGGAATGGTTGAGCTCCCTCCCTCATTATGGAGAGGGGCTTGGGTGATGGCTGGAGGTAGCCGGGTGCAGTTTGGRCACAGGATCCCTTCAGAACTGCAGTCCTCTGCACTCACTCGCATAGTGTGTGCTCCAACTCTGGAGGAGGACARGAGAGCTGAGGAAACATCCTGTGCTGAAATGGGAAGCAGCCCGCTCCCCTCCGTGTGTCTCCTGGAGGGACGGAGGACCGTGCAGATCCCACTGCCGATGCCAAATGTGGCAGAAACACGTTTGCCATTTGTTCTGGCTTTCAAAGGACCAGGCTTTTGAGTCCCTCGATAGTGCTCATCTGTGCTTCCCGCTGCCCTCCTCCTTTCTCTGCGCCAACCACATGCCCCCCAGTCCGTGGGCTCCACTGTCGTCGCTGGCTGCTGGTTCCGCTGGCCTCAGCTTGTTGCTCTGTTTTGATTTGCCAGGTCTTGCATTCAGCCGTCCGCTCGGCTTTTATTGTGCGTTTCTAAGCGTCAGCCCTGGGTGGTCATCGTCGGCTCCTTTCACTCAAGCCTGTGCACCAGCTGCATATTAATTGCTCTCCTTTCTCCACTCACTTGCTCCCTCCCTGTCTCACCGCATGACATTYGTGGTTTGCAAACTTTGTGGAAAAGCCTTGTAAACCAAGCCTGGCCATTCCTGGGTAAAGGTGTAGGGAGGGCTTGGCACACCACCTCTTCCAGAGAGACAAGGGAACCGAGGCTCGCACCAGGGATAAATGTGGCCCATCCCCTGCACCGGGAAAGCATTTCTCAGAACACTGTGTCCATCTGCCTGCCAATGGCAGATTACTCCTCGTTGTACACCAGCTGATGCTTTTCCAGCCTARCTTAAGTGTCCTGAGCAACAGGATCTGACTCGCTGGCCTGATTATTGCAACACCAAAGCAATTCCAGCTTCTAGATGGCATCCCTGACGTGAAGCCTGAGGTTCTCCTTCCCTCGTGTGCCTGCGGTACTGCCTATTGCCAAGCAGAATTTCACTTCTTATTAAAAATTATTGCATTGCAGGAAAAAAATGTTCATGCTCACCTAATATACATACATGAAAAGACTACTTCTGCTTGGCCTCRTGCTGCTCCTCTGGGGTATAACACTTTGGAGATGGGCTATCCCGAATCGTGAGCCTTCCTGGCTCTGAAATACTGAGTTGCCTAATGAGTGATGATAACGTAGGTAGGTTCATAGTCTGGCTATCCATCTTTAATCTTTTTTTTTTTTTTAATCTTTCCTCCTCAGCCATTACTTCCACTCCTGTAATCACTCCTGTTGCTCTTCTCTGATTCTACCTCATTTGTCCTTGTTTGAAGGCAGTGCACAATGAAAAGAGTTTGTCTGGGAGCCTGAATTGGGGCTGAAGTCTGAGAAAAGAGAAGATCCACCTCCCCTGCTAGGTGCTGAGCTCTGCCTTCAGTCAGGGAGGCACATCTACCTGAGGGGATCTGCGTTCAACAGCCTCGCCACCTGCAGAAGCCTCAGCTTTCCTGAGAAGAAAGGTATTTCTCAAAAGCTTTGTGAGGACAGAGGCCACGGGCTGAGAAATGCCTCCCGCACTTATCTGTGCCTGTGTTTGTCCCTCTTCCTGGAGAAAAGGCAYTGCACATAACCAGGTAAGTGTTTCTCCAAGACCTACCCCTTCACAAGAACCTTTGTAAAGGATGTGACACCTGAGCTTCAGTGTTACACCTGGGTAACTGTTGAAATTCTCCAAAAACGTAYTCTATGACCTACCCCAGGGCTGCACCATCCTCCTGGGGAATGCCTCTAGCTGGAAGGCTCAAACTGTAGTCATTGCCACTAGTTATCTCTTCAACCACTACTGAGACCTTGTTGGTTAAGCAAATTGGCCTRTGTTCTAGGGAAATGGTTGATTGACTTAAAGTGAAATAAAGTTAGACTCACCCTCCAAAATGTAAAGAAATGCCTCCTCCTGCTTGCATCTAACTTCTTGTTATGCATCTGCACTCGCTGGCATCTCAGCCCGAGCCAACACCAAACTCTCTGACTATGACTATCCAAGACTGTGTCATTGCTCCTCTTGTAAGCACTAAGAGCCCCCTCTAAAGCCCCCTATTTTTTTTTTTCTTTTTTTCTTTTTTGCTCTGAAGTGACACTAACACTTTCTGGTCATAGCAGGAGAAYTGAAACATGTAAATTAAGCACAAACAATATTTTTTAATGGCTGAACATTGAAGATACCTCAACAGTGAGTGTTTTTTTATTGTGGAGTAGGGAATTTCCTGACTGTCCCTGATTTCATTTGCAAGAAATTCCTGCTCTGTGTTCTCATCTCTATTCATTTGATGGACACCAGTGGGCTATGTATTCACAATTAATGCCACAGTCAGGAAAGCTGTCAAAATATTTTGTAAAATTTATCTTAATGGGGAAATAGATACATTTCTAACAAAAAATGAAAACTGGCATGAATTCAATTTGACATTTGCCTCTTTCTGCATAATTACTAGCATTTGCTTCTCTCGGAACTCTTATTGAAATATTACTAAAGAGTGGTTTTGGTCAATAATACATTTTGAACAACTTTGAAGAAGGTTTCAGTAAAAATAGAGAATGTCTTAACAAATGGAAGTCAGGCTTTTTCCAAACTTCCCAGAAGACCTTTACAACTCCAGCGTGTGCAGGGGGAACAGTTAAGACTCTGGAAAGTTGCTTTGAGCAAACTGAACTTACGAATGTCACTGGGAGAGCCTCCAAGGGAGTCCACAGCTCTGGGCAGAGATAACCTTGTGCTTCCCAATCAGGAAAAAAGAATGTGCCTTTTCTCTGTCTCCAGCTCCAGATAGCGACTACAAGCACATGTCTTTGATTATCCGGCACAAAGAAACATCTTGCCAGTTTCTGCCATGGGCAAGAAGGCCCAGCAGGAGAGAAAAATTTGATGTGTGAAACTATAAGCAAATAGGACGTGTTTGTAGCCACTTCCTCCATCTGTACACACATAGCCAGCTCCAAACAGCAAGCTCCTCTCCTGTGCCTTGCCTCCTCTCTTTCTCTCCTCTCTGTATTGAATGAAGGAGTTTGTCATTTCCAGTCCCAGGAAGCAGAGATCTTAATCTTCCAGATTTAAAAATCATATTGCCRTATCTGCCAGTGTTTCTCCAAGCGTTCAGGCTAGTGCCTCCTGTCCTTGGTCCCAGCAGTATTAAAACTTCTTCCAGCTGCAGGCAACTTTGAGATATTGCTTAGCATCTGCTCTTGGTTTTGACAGCTTCCTCCCATGCACAAGTAAGCTGGACAGGAACTCAAGTGGCCTTGCCATACTGTCATGTCCTGCGAGGAACAACCTAATTAAACTATCATTTCCTGTTAGATCTTCTCATCTTCCTCTTTGAGCGCATCTCATTTCTACGGTTGTGCCATGACTCTTTACTGGTGCGAGCTGTCACGATTTTTTGTTTTGTTTTGTTTTCTGATTGCTTTTCAGTGCTTATAGCAAGACCCATGTAAACTTCCCCTTCACCCACTCATGGGAATACATGCAAACTGATACCCTTGCCAGCTTTTCTCTTTGCATCACTGTATGGTTCTGTGGAGCTGAGAAACCAGTAAATCAGTCAGGTAAAACAAGATACTGAGACCACAAATTGTACTTGAGAGGTTCTAGTGGGACATATTTCTTTAAAGAAGCCTCCTCCAAATGGATGTTGCAGCCCTAGGACACATCACCAGAGAAATGCAGAAGCTCCAGCTATGGGATTTTTCAAGAAACATTTAGGCCATCTGCAGCTGACCTGGTTTAGCACTGGCAATAGTTCAGTTCTGAGGAAAATGGACGAGACATCTCCCATGGTCCCTTCCCATCAGCAGCTCTGTGATGGAGGTGAGTGCAGAAGTTGTTAGCTTCCCTTTCCTTCAGTAACAAAGCTTGGATGCATTTTCCACTCCTGGATTTTAGTCTTCATAAAACACCTTTTTTGGTGCAAAACCCCAAATGCAGACATGATCTGTAGACTCCAAATAACGGAGCATTTGATTTATCCTCACATAAAACATATCTTCAGGCAACTTGAAAGTGTCTCTTGAATGTCTAAAAAAATGGTTCCAAAGAATGGACTTGTCCCTTACTTGGATACAAGCCTGACCTGAAAAGGACTTTGGAATTTTTCTGGATATCAAGAGTAGGAGCCAGTCAAGAAGTCTTCAGCTACTGGCTTTGCTCAATCCATATCTTTCTGCCTCAACCATGTGAGTGAAGCATGTCCAGAGAGGTTGTGTCAGAGAGAAAAACAGCATGCAGCAGCTCACTGAGGGAAGGGAGAAGCACTCTGGTCCCTTACCACAAGCCCTGAGTTACCTCTGCTAGCTTCTGACATCCAGCAGTTCTTTATCTAAATCACAACTCGATGCCTGAGCTCCCTTTACAGCCGGAGAAATAGCATCAGAGTTTCTTTCTACCTGAAACAAACTATTCTCTGAGGTGATTATTTCTATCCCCTGGTTATCAAGGAAATCAGATGAGTCACTTAGGCAATAAACTTCTATCTTTCTAAAGCCATAGAGGTAAATCCACGAGCATTTCATCACGACATCCAGCTGTTAGAAAAGAGCAATATATGATCCTGCTCAGACCGTGACATAGTCTGCTAAAGAGTGGGCAGCTTTCGATGAGCAGATGGTGGATACTCACTTCTCCCAGCTCCCCTGGGAACTCTGGAAGTGTCTTATCACAGGGTCAGTGGCTATGCAACGCTTTCCAGCTTCTCCTTCCACCTGACAGTCCCTTCACAGTGCCCCTTCTTTATGACTGACAGTCTGAGGAGTCCCCTCGCTCCCTGCTGACTTCTGTGTCTTGMTGGATATTTCTGCAGCAAGACATGTCAGAGCTGAGGTCCAGGTTTCCATAGGGAATATCAGGAGAAGAATGAATGCAGAAGCTGTTTTATATGTAATGTACATTCCTATCATTCATGCATAGTGTGTCCTGGCCCGGTGTCCTCAGAGCTTGATTTGATGAGATGCTATAAAAAACACCATGAGCAAAGTCCATCTCCTTCCTGGAAAACAACTGCACAAAAATGGCACCTTCTTACTCCACACACCACCTCCTTCATGCATCAGCCTGAACTGAACTGGCAGTGATGGGGATAAAATCTCACTTCTTGGCATGGCTCACTCTGCAGAGCTGGCCTGGCTGCAGGGAAGAGAGTTGGGAGAATGTATTTTCCTGTGAATCATCAATTTGAKCAGCCAACCCTTCACACACATGCCACTGTTTATGAAGGATGTGGGGCGGCACAGGTGTTTGACACAAACCCCTCCTGGTTGGCAGTCCATGGGATGTAGGTGATCGGCGCTGTCCCCCAGGCTCACCCTGAACTGGCACCTGCTGCCTGCAGCCCTGAGCTCAGGCAATACGAGGTCTTCAGGGGCAAAAAGTGTGGGTTACCCTGGGGAACTTTGCAGCATCATCATTAGCCATGTTCTTTCTTAAAGAAAAGTGCCCAGCACCTTTACTCTTTACATTCAACCTTTTCTTCTTGCTTTCCTGCCCCTGCTTCTCTTCCTGAGTTTGGAGTTGTGCGGGCAGTGAGGAGGTGGGCTGGGACACCTCAGGAAGGACTGGCCTTGTCTGACTAATCGATGCATGCAGGTCATGAAGGCAAATTTCCTTCACAGCAGGGTGCAGCACTACAGCACACAGACAGAGGATGTTTTTTCTGCTCTGGAACAACACAGATCTTGTTCCTTTCCTTATACAGCTGTATGAGAAAGACAGACTTTCTGAGGTGTTTTACACTTTCTAAAATGACCAAGAGTTATCCACCATCTATTGGTCATGCTACAGAAATTAGCTCTTCTCTGGTAAAATAATGGTGGCTCTTCATAAACATGGCAGTTCTTTCCAGGTATTTGAGCTATGGCATAAGAAAGGAGCGGTAGTTCTCTGGTGAACTGTGGAGAAGCAGGAGCAGATAGCATTCAATTTAATCTAGAAATTGGTCCAAGAGAGCTGGAGAATGACTAGAGAGTTCTGTAATCTGACAAATATGCAACATACAGCATTGTAGGAGATATTAATGTCACCTCTGCATCCTG
The DNA here is from genome assembly GCA_003342815.1 of Eudromia elegans. NCBI lineage: Eukaryota > Metazoa > Chordata > Aves > Tinamiformes > Tinamidae > Eudromia > Eudromia elegans. Next base: position 180,522 of record PTEX01000304.1, on the reverse strand, counting down.
TGAGAGCATCTGCAGAAAAATGGCATCATTAGACCTAGAAGAGAACTTTTAGTACCATTGATACTAAAAAAAAAATCTGAATCTCAGTTTCCTACCGAGTTGATGGACAGGAATAACATCTGTTAGCTTCAGAGTGGATGCATTTGATGTGAGATCCTTGCAAAGAGAAAGGTGGGAAGCACCTTGGGTGAAGGCAGCGGTGAGAGATCACAGTGGCAGGAGAGGAGCAAGAGGAAGACAACAGGCTTGAGCGCCATCTTCCACAGCCTCAGAGAGCCAGGAGGAAGGCTCCAGGGGGAGAAGGGACACAGACTTGAGGGCTGCTGACAGTTCCTTACAGAAATCACCTTACACAAGAAGGATTCCTCTCAGAGAGGGAACTCCGCAAAAACATGTAGCTTCTTTCTACGTCTTTCTTAGTTCAGGATTATGGAGATAAGCCTCATTTCAAATGAAAAACGATGTCCTGAACTGTATGTTGCACAGGTTCCCACCCTATCTTGTGGTACAGAACTTTAGGGAAATTTCCTCAAGTCTTAAACCAAACCAGTCCATATTTGGTTGGAACYTTAGCCTTGTGGAAGAAGCAGTTCAAAGGCAAACAAGGGTGGAGAAGAAATAATATAGCATCTGTGCAACAGAGCCAGCAGCCAGTGATATTACGCAGTTTGTCTCCCCAGAGGACACCAGTGTACAACAGCCAACCCTTGGCATGCAAGCACTGCTAGCATTCTGGGCACTGAGGAAATGGGACAAAGAGAGGTAGGTAGCACATTCAGGCTTCAGGAGATTGAAATGCAACGGAAAACTGAAAAATTGTCTCCTAAGTGGAAGCTTAGCATGTTCCACCCACCAGCTCTTCCATCAGCCTCAAGTTTGTCCATCCCATGGGACAACAAGCAAATTTACAGGAACAAGATGGTTTTGATGGGTCAGTTGTTCCATGTGGCTTCTTTAGATCTCCATGGAGCATATGTCTGAGTCAGACAGAAATTAATACCTCAAATACTGTGCTGCCTTGTGAGACTGAATTTGGGCCTAAAATACACAGCCTTCAAGCTGCGACCATGATGAGACAGAAGTTATGGTGTAAATGACTGTAAGCAGAGCAGATATAGGTTTTCTTCCTAGATTTCTTCCAGACTCTTAAAGTTTCAGGTATAACCACAGTCCAGCTGTCCATGAAGACATTATCAGCGTCAATACCACATGTTTATCTAACATCTCTCCCTTCCTAAGATCCTGAGGGCTTATTGAGCTATTGCAGCTCGTGACAGCMTCAGGGATTGGTGGTATGCAGATGTTAGGCATTTCTGCAGAACAGGCCTGTGAGCTGCTTTGACGTGAGGACACAATTCTGCTCTGTTGTCTCCACGGCAGGAATAACCCTGGCCATTCTTTGCTTCTCCCTCCAGAAAAATTATGCTAATGAATGGCAAAAGCAAATAGTATTTTACTAAAATCATGATTTGCTCAAAGGCATCAGGGTATGGACATTTGTGTTATGGATTTTCACATGCAACTTCCCATCGATCTCCTAAGGATCAATGGAAAGAAGCCAAGCAAAGAGGAAAAACTCTAGAGAGTGATTTATCAGCCTTTTCCATTCAAATAATATCTTGTGATACGAATGTCTTCTATATGATGTAGTTGTTCAGCTTTAATACTAGCCAGGGACAGTGTTTGTCTGTTTTTTGGTTACCTTAGTGAGTGCATGCCCCTCACAAGGGCAGGAATCTGACGTTTCCGGCCACCTTGAGAATCATTCTAGGAATCAGAAAGGATTTTGTTTTCCACTTCTTGTGATGTGTTGCAGTTGTCCACTGACTTTTTTGTTTCTATCTTTTGCACACTGAAGAATTTCATCACCATTCTCTTTATCGTGGAAACATGTCATTTAGTGGCATTCATACATACTGTTCAAATTCGTACATACATCAAATCAGAAGGTTGGCTTGAAACCCCTGCAGAGATGGGACCTATCCAATTGAACCTGCCTCCATAGGTTTGGTGCCGGGCTGATTCCAAAGCCAGAAGGAGACCATTTTTTCCTCAGTCAGGTTTTCAGAGATGACAGAAGATGCATGGAAATCTCCCAAGAACCGCCTACCCCACGGGATGTTCACCATTCAGGATGTTGGCAAACTTGTCAGATAAGAAGATTTTGCAAGACACCAGCCGTTCGGGGCCAGAAGTGTTCGTGAAGTTTTAGGAATGTCAGATTTTTGCTGAAGAGCTACCTGAAGCAGCCTTATGGCCAAAAACCAAATGCTGAATTGAATCTAGGTCTTCTTCAGGATCTGACGCCTGCTACTCTCTTTCCCTGGTTGGGATTTGGAAAGCCAGACCTGGAACAGAATGTGATTTGCTCATGTTGGTCTGTGCGATGCCAGCTGAGGCTACTGGCAAATTCTGCTCACTGAAAAATTATCTCATGTAGATGAGGGTCAGATGATTAACTCTGATGAGTCTTGCCACAGCTGAAATTACTGCCAGTGCCAGGTATGAAAAGGAAATCTGTCCCCTGGCCATGGGAAGCGTCTCGTTTTCTCCTAGAGAACAGAGCAGGGGCGTTGTAACAGCTTCAGCTGGACTTGCCTTCCTCAACTCATTTCATCTCTTTGGGGAGAATAAGAGAGCACTGCTTGGTCTCCACACTGCTTGCCTTTACTTCTAAAGCATTTACACAAATAAAGTATTCTGCCTGGGGAAAGAGTCCCTGGGCAGAAGACTTTCATCTAGAATAAACAGGAGAGCGGATGGCATTTCACAGCAAAACTACAGCTGCCATATCTGAGGAGAGAGCAGTGGTGACTGCTGCATTTGATCACAGTTCTTTTCATGTGGGCTGCCACCTGAAACGTGCCTCAGCACAGGAAATCCCTGTGGATGCGGTATCAGCGCTGAGGGAATTGGGAGATGTTCCTCTCCTGCCAGACCCCAAATCTCACATCTATCACCAGCTCTATGGGGGCACACAAGGTCATTCGGGAGGCCAGAACAGAAGTACATGTGTGAGATCATGCAGTGAAGATGGCAACCCTATGCACATGTCATCCCTGATGAGACTTGGGCAGGATGAAGGAAATGAAAAAAGATCCCTGGCTGCTGTCACATACTGTATCTGAGAGGTGCTAACAGGAGGGATTAAAAAGAAAAGAAAGATCATGTGCAAGRCAACCAGTACAATGCCCAAAGAACACAGTTATTGGGGATTTCCCACTTCTGCCTATCTAATCTAGACCTGTGAGGAGCTCCATTGCAGTCTGAACTGCAACCACCCTACAGGTGGTCGTCCTGCAGCAAAAATTGTTGGCGCTTTGTGACCATCAGGAGTGCTCGGGGGGCTTCAGCTGAGCACTGAATTTCTGGAGGTCAGCCACACGCGGCAATCTCAGCAGTAGGTGTCACAGTGCACTGTAGGCAGCCCGAATGCATTGAAGGATTGGAGAAAAGACACAGATGGGCAGGCCAGCTTGTGGGATCCCACTGAAACCCAGAATAACAGGGCTGCTSGTCCAGGAGAGCACAGAAAGGCAACACATACTAGTCACAACCAACTGCAGCTGGGCTCTCACAGCTGTTTGTTAAACATCAACCACTTTTTGTGATGACACCAATTGAATTTCCAGTCAGTTTTCTCACTAGGGGGACTGAAAGCAGGAGCAGAGAGACAGATGAATCAACTATAAATTTGCTTGCCATAGCATGCCTATTGCCAGTAGATTTCCACATTTTCAGAACAAGAAAAAAGCTTAGTTGAGTTGTTGACTAGAGAGATGTTCTACCAGATTGTCTGCAGTTGGAAATAGACTCATTGAAAACTTCAGGTTTGGGCATCTTTCAAAAAGTCATGCTTCAGCTCAATCACAAGTTTATCAAGCTTAATATAAGAAAGTCAGAATGAGATTTTGTGACCTGTTGTGCAAGTCTGATGAAATGATGACACACAATCTTCTCAGGAGTGTGTCTAGCCTCTCTCTGGCTTCCAAATGCAGAACGACTTTAAAAAAAAAA